>JAVSCE010007585.1:0-222022 GCA_032199065.1 Smutsia gigantea
AATAGGTAATTTCTAAAGATAGGGAACTATGGGGCTCTCTGAACAGCTGCTATGATTACCAATTAATTCAGCAATTAACACCTGTGCTAAAGACCTGGCACATACTCCCACCACTCAAAGCACTGAACTGAGAGTCCAGCTCTGTCACACTGGCAGGCAGAGAAATGAAGGGCAAGAGGATAGTAAAGAAGCCAAGGGTAAAGTTAGAGCCAAAGTAAGCACAACGCAGCTGCTCTTAGCATTCGGCAAGTTTGGTGAGCAGTTTCCTTAGTGCCAACACCAAATAGGAAAATAGGAAAATGGTCAGTTATAGGACTCAGGGCTGAGAGTAGAGGTTGAGAGCAAAGTCTCTGGAACCAATTGCCTAGGTGTAAATCTGACTCTGCCATTTACAAGCTATGTAGCCTTGGGCAAGTTACTTAACTTCTTTAAACCTCAATTTCTTATCTATAAAATGGGGATGGCAATAGTATCTACTTCCTAAGGTTTTTGTGGATTGAATGAGTTCATTTAAAGCAGTACAGCACTTGAGATAAAGTACTCAATAAAGGTTGTCATTTTAAGACTAGGAAAAGACATGAATGTCACCATTTCTGATACTAAAACATCCACAAGGAACCAAACTGTAGCGGTTTCCATAGTGTAGTGGTTATCACGTCCGCCTCACACAGGAACCGAGCTGCAGTCCAGGCTCAGGGCCCCTGATGGCCTGGCCTGATCCAGTGACGAGCTTTGGAACACAGATGGCTAGGATGATAAACAGATGCTCACTTGGCTGCCAGGACCAAGGCCTTGAGGCACTTTGAAGTGGATCTAGATTCAGAGAGGAAGAGCACAGGACCAGATCCCATCAACCCGTGGCCATGCATTTGCCCATCCCGATCCAAGGGACAGACAGACCATGTGTCTTTCAGGAAGTCTCTTGTACACAGAATTCCTCCATACTGAGCTTCTGATATGGATTGGGCAATAGAAAGCTTGAGCACAACACAACACAGCTGAAGATGATACCCGATACAGGTGGTTCAGGATTGCAGACTGAAGGCCCATACATTTTAAAGTACCCAGGCACTGCCAGTTCAAAAGTACCCAGGCACTGTCAGTTCAGGTCAAAGTCAAAAGTCAGTTCTAATCCTCTCATACGATTGTCATATTTTGCCATAGTCTTATAGGAGTAAATGAGATTATATCATAGCTAATGCTCCCAAAACAGCACCTCTAAGATAAATGGAGGAATAAAGAGGAATGTAGTTAGTCCAGAGCCTCTCAATTTGAAAGTGACAAAGTCAGGACACTTGGACCACAAATTCCAGCTCTTTTCACAATCCCAAGTTGTAGAGAAGAAGGAAAGCCAGCTAAAAATGTTAACTTCCTAGTTACCAGAGTTTAGGTTAATTCTTCTGAGTTTCTTGCCACATCAAGATTAACAGAAATTAGATAAAATTATCAGATGACTTTGACCATCTGCAGAACTTGGTCAATGGCAAAAATTGGTGATGAGGCATCTTTATGATACCCTGAAGCAGACCAGGTGCCGCAGGCACACATTTTGCTCTGCAAGGCTGGCAGGGACTCACTAGGGCCCCTCTGGGCCAGGTGGGAATTGAGAGAGGAAGCGCACGTGAGTGGTTCCCAAGCCCACCATGTTTGGGAACTGCTGGGGAGCCTCTTCTCACACAGTCCCTGTCCCTCCCCCCACCCTTACCAGGTCTCTGAATCACAGTCCCCAGAAAGGGAACTCAGGAATCTGGACTGGAAAAGCATCCCAGTGATTCTGATCTGTGCCCAGGCTTGAGTGCCACTGAGGAAGGAGACCAGCTATAACGTGGGGTGATGGGCACTGTTCCAGAGACCTTCCCCACGGGGAGATGAGGGAACAGGAGGGCAACCATGGCAGGTTTCCAGAAGAAGCTAAGGCGACTGGGAGAGGGGGCTTGGTTGTGAATAGAAGGGGAAGAAGGGGCTCCAGTATGTGGTTATGTTGAGGGCTCTGCAGTCAGACTCCCCAGGGCTGCTGACTAGCTGTATACTAATGAGGAAATTTTGTAATCTCAGATTCTCATTTGTAAAGTGGAGATAATATTCTTGGCACACAGTAAATGTGCAATGAATGTTAACTAAAAACAAAACCCCAAAACCGCAGAGAAACACAGAGAAGGCCTGGATGAAATCATCTTGGCCTGAGTTTAGGAAGCCAGGAGAGAAAGTAGAAGAGGGGATCTGGGGAGGGGTCTGAATGTGAGAACCTCAAATGCCAGTCTAAGGGCTCTGACTAGCGGAGCCATCATGAGAGATGCACAACCAAACATTCCTTTCAGAAAGATCTGGAAGCCCTATGGTGGATGGATTAGAGAAAGCATGCCTGGAGGAAGGCAGAGCAGTGGGAGGCCACTACAAAGGTGTGGCCTGGACTAAGGCAGAGGGAAAGGAGAAAAGGTGTGGCAGAGACAGATGGGCAGACTGGGACACGGCACCGACTGGTACAGGGTTGAGGATTTACCTGGAGGTTTTAAAGCCTGGTAGAGTGGATGGAGCCACTAAGAGAGACAGGGAACCTCAGAAGAAACACAGGGGTTTGGGATCCCAAAGGCTTTATGGTCACCCCAGACTGCTCTGGGCAAGAAACCAGGTGTCTGAAAACAAAGGGTCCCAACAGGCTGGTAGGGGCATCAAGCACCGCACGGCTCATGTGAACGGGCATCCATTCCCAAAGCACGCTCACAGGCAGACTGAAATAATGCCCGAGGGCTGGGGAACGGTCTACCATCCCACAGTCGGACTATCACATAGGAGCTGGAAATGATACATTTTGAAAGTAATGCAGAATAAAACTTTTCCAGCAATACAAATTACATTAGAACCATGTAACATTTGGGAAATCACTCAAAACTAAAATATTTTCAGGTCACAATGACAAGAGTATGGGTAAGAACTTGTGTTTTCAATGCCTTTTAGGAAAACAATGGGTCATTCGTATGGAAAGATGCTTTACTTCACTCACAATCTTACAAGTGCAAATTAACAGCATGGGATATTTTTTGCCCATCAGACACAAAAATTCAAGTTGGATAATATATTCTGATGGCGAGGTTGTAGAAAAACAGGCACTCGTACACACTGCTGCTGGAAGGGTGAACTGGTACAAGTGCTGGGGTGGGCAGCATAATGGACTCCCAAAGATGTCCACATCCTAATCCCCAAAACCTATACATATATTAGGAAATCAAGGGTGCACATAGAATTAAGGTTGTTAATCAGCTGACCTTGAGATAGGGAGAGTATCCTGGATTATCCAGGTGGGCCCAGTGGAATCACAAGGGTCCTTTTAAATGGAAGGGGGTGGTGATGCAGAAGAGTCAGAATCAGATGTGACAACAGAAGCAGGGGTCAGAGTCATGGGACTGCTGCTAGCTTTGTGGTACTGTTACTGCAGCCACAGGAAACGAATACACTTGTATTTTGGCAATATCCATCAAAGTTACAAATGATGTCTATTCCCTCCTTAGATTTCTGCAAGACACTGAGGGGTGTGTGGGACCTAAGTAGATGGCTAACAGAGGTGAACAATTTAACTGCATACCAGTTTCTTCATACCAGAGTTTCAAGTCCTATTCATCCTGTTTCCTGGGTATTCATGCTAGAGTCATCTCTGCTCTCCTGCCGCTGTTTCTGCTCTGGTCCAAGCCACCATGACCTCTTCCTAGACTGCTGTAATCCCCTCTAAGCAGACTTTCTGACTCTAGTCCACCCCTGCAATCCTTCCTCACACTGCAGTGAAAGTGTCAAATATAAGTAAGTTTCTGTCACTCTCTGCCTAGAACCTTCCATTACTCCCCAGTACCATTAGGATAGCTGGCTTTTCTCAGCCCTGGCATCTGCCTCCTTCTCTCCAAGAAGGGCTCATCTACCACTACTCCCACTCGTTTCCAGTCATAACATTGTTCTAGCAGTCCCACCACCACCATTTCGCTTCCAACCCTTTGCACGGGCCTCCTATCACCGTGTTCCTACCTCCCACTTCTGTCTTGGTTATTTATCAGGTTTTGATTTGTATACACCATTCGTACCAGAAACCTTCCCCCACCTCAAGAGCCCCCTGAACATTCCCCATCAAGACTGTTGTTCCCTTGTCTAGCCTGCCCACTGCCGCGTGAGATGCTCACGACACAGACTTTACTTGCCTTCCGCGGTATCCCCTTCGCAAAGGCGGGGTAGGTAGGTAGGCTCTTAGGAAATCCTTGTTGCAAGAAGGAATGAATGAACACCTCTAAGATTCTGAGTCTCTAAGATTCTACTCGGCGCAATCTCCAGAGTCTGTTTTGAACGGCAAATGTTTCTAAGATTCTAATTTTATGTTATTTAAAAAAAGCGCTTCCACTTCTCGTCGTATCCCGAACTGCCCAGAGTTTACCATTCCAACTCCCCCGAACGAGTCCTTGACTCTTTACCCCCCGGGGCGTCAGCGGGGCCCGCCGGGCAGGTCTGGCCGCCTGAGGCCGCCCGGGGACGGCTGGACGGCCAGCGCGGGACCCCGGGAGCCCCGGCCGCTCACCTGGCCGCCTGCATGAGCGCGCTCCAGCCGTAGTGGTTGCGGCTGTTGACCGAGGCGCCGCGGCGCAGCAGGAAGCGCACCAGCGGCTCGTGGCCCCCGGCCGCGGCGAACTGCAGCGCCGTGTTGCCCGCCTCGTCTGAGCAGTCCACGGGCACCGGAGCTCCGGCCGCCGCCGCCCCGGGCCCGGCCGCCTCCGCCCCCGCCGGCTCCGCGCCCGCCTCGGGCTCCGCCGGCTCCGCCGCCCCCGGCTCCAGCAGCCGCCGCGCCGTCTCCGTGTCGCCCTGGTCGCAGGCGCGCAGCAGCAGCTGGAAGGCCGGGGGCAGCCCGCCTTCGCCCATTGTGGCCGCGGCCGGCGCCCATCTGCCCTGCGGGCCGCGCCGGCTCCGCCCCCGGATACCGCTCGCCGGCGCCCCCTTCCGCCAGCCCGCCCGCGCGCCTACTGTGCGCCGGGCGCGCGCCGGGCGCGAGGTCGTCGCGCCTCCCCCGCTGCGTTCCGAGGGCCGGCGGCTTCCGGGAATCTCCGAGGAGCGTCACGTCGCGCGGGCTCGCGGGTCCGCCTTGGCCCTCTCGGCGCCCGTTTGCGGCCCTCCCCGGAGGCTCTGGAGACTTCCTGCCTGGAGCGGAGGTCGGAGCGGCTGTTCCAGCCGCACTCACCGTGCGAGCTCCGGACCGACCGCTGGGCCGGCGCCTGAGTCCACCGCCGCGGGGACATGGCCTGTGACGTGCGCCGCCGACCCCCTTTCCCCGCTGGTCCTTGGCACTTAACCCGCCTTGCCCAAATAGTTGCTGACTGAATTCGGGAACGGACGGGTCCGCTCTGTCCCTCCGGATTGTCCTGCGGGCCCCTTTGTGCCTGTCCTGATCTGTGGGCCTTAAGCCTACAAGTGCCTCCAGTACCTTATCTGCCTTCATCAGTGGTTCTTGAATCAGCCCCGTCTGGGACATTGCTACAAATGCAAATTTTCTAACCACCCCAGATCTACTGAATCAGAGACAGTGTGGAGCCCAGCCATGTAACAGTATTTTAACAAGGCCTCCAAATGATTCTGACCCTCCTCTAAAGTTTGAGACCCACTCTTTGATCCTCACAGCAGTCCCGTCAGCAGATGATCACCCTCAAAATACAGAGGAGGCAACTGAAGCTTAAAGAGGCTGACTCTTGCTAAAGGCCACATGCCTATCCTCCGGTAGAATTGTGACTAGGACCCAGGTCTTCTGACATCTAGTCCAATTCTCTGTGTATTCTCAACAAATACTTATTGAGGGCCTACTATGTGCCAGGCACTGTTTTAGGGCTGGAGAAACTGCCGGAAGAAAATGAAGTCCCTGCCTTCTTGGAGCTGACAGGAAAGAGACAGGCTGTCAATAAACAAGTAAGTAACTTACATGTCAGATGGGGATGAGGGCTATTAGAACAATAAATAGGACATAACATACGTCAAAGTAAACAGAAAAAGAGTATGAGACATTATAATAGAGTGGGTAGAGAAGGTGTCACTGAAAATGTGATATGTGCACAGATATCTGAAGAAATTGAGAAATCGATCCGTGCTGACATCTGGGGAGAGTCCAGGCAGAGGGAAAGAGAAAGGTTCTGCAAGATGAGCCCTGCCTGCAAATTGCTTAAGCCCCTTGCTTATCGTGGTAACATTAGCATTCTGATATGGGGTAATTGGTTTCCATAGATTCTGAGCTGTGGCCCAAAAGCCTAGTAAAAGCCCAGAGATACAGTAGGTGCTCAGTACACGACTAAGTCTCAGGTATGTAAAACTATAATACGGAGCAAAACAATGAGGGTGTGAGGAAGGAATAAGAGTCGTGGCATTAAGCAGATCAGAGAAAACGCTAATACCCTGAGAATCTGGGTGAGCAGGGCTGGAAGAAAAAGTCTTCTAGACAAAATGTAAAGATGGAGAGAGGTTTTGGAAGTACACAGGGCTCAGACTGCAAAGGCTTTAGTCCTAGAATGAAGACCGTGGGATTTATTCTGTCAGTAATGGGGAGCCATGGAAAGTGAGCAGGCGCATTACACAGCTAATCACTGAGGCCCCGCGTGTGAGGTGGTATTCTCACTCATGTCCAGATTGGCTCTGTTCACCACATTTGTTTCTGTGAAAATCCTGAGTAATGCATCCTTGTCTTATTCTATTTATTCAGGTGTCTTTTCTTATACTTTTACTAATGAGTTGTTTCATTATAAAGATAATATACGTAGTGAAAAAGAAGTTCCAACACATTGAAAAAGAAATTTCAAAAGGATGGAAGGCAGAAGTGAAAGCCCTTCTGCTCCTCTCCCACTGTCCCGGTCCTGTTTTCCATAATAACTGATATTCACATTTATTTTATCTTTCAAAAAATATCTCATGTCTATGCAAACATGCATACATACATATAGGCATTAATGAAACTTCTTGACTGCAAGCAACACAAATTAACCCTCTGGATAATTTAAGTAGAAAAGGGTTATACCACAAGGTTGTATCATACCCACAGATCCCTTGAGGGCCAGAGAAGCAATCTCAGGAGCCCTACAACCAAGAACAATGTCCTAAATCATGCCACGGCTGCCCTCTATACCAGGATGGAATCTGCACAGGCCCTTTTTGGTGTCACCAGTTTCTGAGTCAGAGCCTCAGAAGGGAGCATCTCAGTGGCCCCAACCTGGCTCCCTGGCAGAAAGAGAGGCTGGGAAAGAGCATTTCTGGCCTCTGAAGCATGTGTAACAGGAGGGAGGCACCAGCATAGGTGCCCAGAATGTAGAAGACTCTTCAGAATAGGAAGGGCTTTCAAATGCTGGGCAGCCAAGCAGGATAACCAATGCCTACTAAAAATATTCCCTCTAGAGGGGAGGTCTGTTGCTGACACCTGCCCTGCCTCTCCTACACTGGGAAGAGATGCTCTCTTCCACACTCTGTCCGTATGGCTCAGTGATTCCCATGTGTCCAAGCCCATCCTGATTACTTCAGCCCAGGATTTTTTTGCTAGAGCTACTGGGAGAAAGGCGTGCTCTGCCTTGGTGGTCAGCTGTCTGGATGTCAGGATGTTGTAAGTCACACTGGTGCTTTCTCTCTGCCAACACCTGAAGACAGTATCTGACGGTGAACAGCCACCATACAGGCGAGGAGAGACAAGTGATAGAAAGTGAGGGAGTCAGAGAATCTCCTGCCCTGCCCCCGCCATCTTTTGGGTTGGTTCGTTTGGGGCATGGTTATCATCACTTGCAATCCAAGCCTTAACAAATGCATATTTTAAATTTTAATCAAGTAGGTACATACCACCTCTGCTATTCCAAATCTTTTTTTTTTTTTCATTTAATAAATGGCTTGGACATCTTTCCATGTAGGTGAATATAGATTTACTACACTCTTTGTAATGGTTGCATGTCACACCATTAAGCAGATGTACCATGATTTATTTAATTATTTTTTAATGATGCATAATTAGCTTGGTTCCAGTTTTCCTGCACTGAATAGTGCTTGTAGCACTCAGGGTCCCAGGAGGAGACAGATGACACACATGGCTGAGGAAATGAGAAACACTTATGAAAGGACTTCTGTAATCAGAAGTGGGGCAGGATTTACTAAGAGCCATGAGGGTTGGTGTGGTCCTTCAAGGCTGGTAACAGTAGGGAGCCGTTATTACCCGGGGAAAGGGAGAGAGGTGTTGCTGGAACTGTACAAGAGAGAAAACTGGAGAGATGTAGCTGATAGGAACTATGGCCTTTGGTGGAGGGATATGGCCAACCCACTGCAACCCACCAGGGAGCAATCCCAGAGGACTAAAAGCCTCTGCCCTCACCCTCCTCTTCCCTCCTGATCTGCTAGTGCTCCTCATTGGCTAGACCCAGCTGTTAGAGCTTTTAGCCTGCTGACGTGGTCCTCACAGCCAGCCTCCCAGGATTCAGAGCAAAATGGAGAGAGACTCAACAGGGCAAAAAAAGATTCCAGCCCCTTACTGCTCAAACTGTGGTCCTTGGACCAGCAGTGCCAGTACCACCAGGGGAACTTCTTAGAAATACAGCATCCTGGGTCCCCCCCAACCTACTGACCCAGAATCTGCATTTCAACACCATCCCCCTGGTGATTCATGTTCACAAAGTATTTGAAGCCTGGATCCAGCATATCTTCGTACATATAACTCTTATGCAAGTGTATCTATAGTCTTATCATTTACAAACTCTCTTCCAGTAGTTTTTCATTGGTCCCTCTGTTGATTTGGGTCCTCTGAGAATCAGATGCTTTTCTTTTCTGGGAGAAACACTTGTGTAGAATAAAGGGGAAGGAGGACAAAAAGGAAAGGATGCCTCCAGACCCTGATGCAGGTCTTACAACTGGAAAAAGAGAGTGGGAAGGGAGGAGGCTTCTGTAGGGAGGGCTTCAGACTGCTGTGCAGTTCTGAAACTTTCTTGGCCAGGCTGATGGTGAGTCCCCAGGCAAAGGTGGCCTGCTAAGGTGTCTTGCAGCAGACAGCATTCTGATTCCCCAACCATGTCACTGACTGGGAGAAACCAGGGGAAGTGTTGCCTCAGCAAGAATATCACAGAGTGTCCAAAGATCCTCACGGTCAACTGTGCTCCTCCCAGCAGGTTTTCTTGCAGGGTGTTCTGAGCAGTGTCCCTCCATCACCAAAACAATCCCCATTCAACCAACAGGTCTAGAGTGTCTTCTGTGTGCCAGGCATTATGTGTGTTGGATGATACGCACAGAGCCCCTGGCTCCCAGGGAATCCCACATGACTGCAGAGCAGGATGGTCTGTGAGCTTTCTTCGTCAAGTCAGAGGAAGGTATCACAGTTTGGGGGGGTCACTGAGAGAGCATGGCCACAAGTTGGACATAAAGTGATCTGGATAGTTGGAGGAGAAGAGGGGAAACAGATTGGAAATGAAGAGCAGGAGACAGGGAGACCAGAGATGAGAAAGGAGGCTTTGAAGTAAAATAATCTGTAAAATATTTATTTACTTTTAAATGTCTATTTTTTTTCCTAATAAGATAATATTGTTTGTTGTAAAGAATTCCAATATTGTAGAAATAAAGAATGCAAACTTCTTGAGATCAATGGCTCTGGGTATTTACCACCATATCCCGAGAATCGAGCACATGGCCTGCCAAGTTATAAGTGATCAATAGATAGTTGTTGAAAAAAAGGAATAAATTGAATGAAAATGAAAGGTCACATATCTCACTTACCAGAAATAAATACAATACAGTTAATGGTTTGGTGGCTATTCTTTCAGTGTTTTTCCCTTTGCATATTTTACTAAAATAGGATCATACTATCCACACAGCTTTATAACTTCTTTGACTCTTAAGCCTATTTGTATGTTACACACCTGGAATTAATGTCATCCTTGTTAATGACATTGTGGTATACTAGTGTATGGATGTGCAATACTTTATATCTCCTATGTAAGGGACATTTGGGTTGTTTCCAGCCTTTTGCTTTTTCATACCATATTGCAATAAGCTTCCTGTAAGCTCATGTCTTGAGCATTTGTGAGTCTATTTCTGTTGGATAAATTCCTAGATGGGAAATTGCGGAATCAAAAGGATATGAACATTAACAGTTCTAATGTTGCCTCGTTGGCTTTCCAAAAGGTTATACCAGTTTACATTCCTATCAACTCTGGATAAGAATGCCTGTTTATTCAGATCCCAGCAACACTAGAATTAATAACCTTTTAAATCTTTGCCAATCTGATAGGTGAAAAAAATATTTCAGAGTAAGTTTAATTTATGTGCATTTTAAATAATGAAGTTGAGCATATTTTGATACATTTATAGACCATTTATATCTCATTTGGTGATGGGGGAGACTGTGTATTCAAATCCTTTGGCCATTTTTATTTGTTTATTCTTTTTATTTCCCTGTTGATTCACATACTAGGTAAATATCATCTGCAAATATCTTTCTGATTTGTCTTTTGTCTTTTGACTTTATTTTACATTGGCCCTTACAGAATGTTTAAATTTTTATGTAGTCAGATTTACAAATCTTTTCCATAATGGTCTCTGTGTTTTTTCATCCAATACTTTCATCATTTTGTTATTATTATTATTTTACTTTGACATCTTTAGATCATTTGGATTTTTTTTTGGTGTAAGATGTGAGATTGGAATTTATTTTTCCCAAATGGTATCAGATCACCCGAATCATTGATTAAATCAGCCATCTTTTCCCCCCAAATGTTTGAAATACTGCAACTACCATATATCACATTAAGCTCTAAATGGGATGTAATAACCCCTATGAAGGGAGCTAATATGACAAATCAAAAGTACCTTCTAGAGAAATCTGTTGGTTGAGCAGCCGGTGAGATGTTGTGGTCAAGAACAAATAAGCCCCTCAATCTAACAACAAACCCAAGAAAAGGTGAAGGTACTCAGTTTGGGAAGAGGAATGAAAAGAATTAAGGTGTCAGCTGGATTTGCCTTCTATGGATGCCAACTTGTCATCATTAATAACATTTACATAGTGCTTATTCTGGGCAGGGACCATTCTTAGTACTATTTCTCTATTAACAAGCTGCTGTATTTCTAATAGCTCCCAGGTGGTACCAATGTTGCTGGTCTAAGGACCACACCTCAAGCCATAAGATGCTAGACATTTTCCATTTGCCCTTGCAGAAACTCTTTCTACCTTTTGTGCCCTGGGAGGCTGTCTGTCTGGACTACATCACTCAATCTCCCCACCAAGCCCTGCTCAGGAGGTACTATTTTTGTCACCAACATTTTATAGATGAGCAAATTGAGTCGAGAGAGATTAAGTAACACAGCGGTCTGACAGAACTTGCGTTTGAGCTCAGGCAAGTGAGCCCCAAGGTTGTACTCCTACCCACTAAGCTAAGCTGCCCTTTGGTTTCACAGAAAACTTCCAGGGAGTTGTGTGGTGTAAAAAACCACTAGGAGCCAATAGACTTGGACTCAGATCCTTGCTTTGCCATTTGCATGTTGTATGACCTTGGATAAATCACCTTAGGTCTCTGAGCCTATGTTTTCTTCATCTATCTACTTTGCAAGGGTTGTCATGAAGATAAAATGAAAAGGTACATGAAAAATAAAGTCTAGCATTTTATGTTACCTATAGGTGCTCATGACACCTAAATGACAACTTTTTTCCATTACCTGGGACTTGAACCCATGTCTTGTAAGGCCTAATTCATTGGATTCTCTGCAACTGAGCCTGTATCCGGAAGCATTCCAATCTGGTAAGCCGATCTAAAACACTTGTAATCCTTGTCTGTTTGCTAATATGACCGTAGATCTTAAATGTGTTAGGTGTCTGGACAGAGGCCAAAAAGCACAGCTCCAGGCCTTTCCTATTACACCTGTCTTCTGGCACCAACCAGCAGACTCTTCTGTGGGTGGAGTCACCTCCCACTAGTCTGGTATCAGCAGCTTGTCTTGGGTGAGAGCTGCTTTGCATGGTTCACCCCAAGCCCCCTGACCCTTCTGAGACTTGGGGGAGATGCTCATGGAAGCCCTTTTCCTCCAGAGAGACCAGGAACCAGAGGCTCTGAATCAAAGAGGATGACAAGTTAGATCCTAACTCTAACTGAGCCATCAACTTGTTTAACATGCTCTCCCTACTGTGTCTCAGGCTCCTCATCTGTAAAATTAGAGAATCAGACCAGGTTTGTGCTTCTTAACTCTTTTGGCTGCGGTCCCTTTGAGGACAGAGAATATTTAATAGGCTTTGGACTAGCTTCGCAGGTTGTAAAACAAAACAGTTTATACTCTATCCTTACATAGGTACAAAGCTATTCGTTTCCCTGAGCTGGGCACCAGCAGAGGGAGTACCAGATTAACCTAAAATACGATTTCAGATCTCTGATACCACTTTAACATTCAGATATCCGTGTAAACATTACTTCCTCAGAAAAGCCTTTCTAAACCCCTAAACTAGACCATTCTTCTATTATATGCCCTCTTAGCACCCTCTAATTCATCTTCAAAACATTTATCACAACTCCAATAAATTATCTTCTTAACATCTGTTTGTTCCATTACACTCAGCACCATGATGTCAAAAATAATCTGTCTTGTGACAAAGAGTCTCTCCTTGACCAATCTCTATCCAGGCTTCCCTGAGCCCGTTTCTCAACTAGGCTCAACTTGGCCTATAAAAACTACAGATGCTCAACATAGATGATTTCACCCACCCACCTCCCTTCATATTAAAAGACTTAAACACTAACATAGTTTCTAACAGCTGAAGGCTGCATTCCTAGGCTGACCCTGGTACCTCTTGAGTGCCTGCCTGAGAAAACTCAAGGCTACCCAAAGACTTTACTGTTTAATTTTAGTTAACACCTAACCATAGTCCCCCAACCACCCTTTCTTAGAGTATGTACTTAAAAAGGGCCTACAACTATAAATCCTTCCTCTGTCCCTTTGAGATGTATATGTGTATGTATCTTCTGCAACTCAGGAGTATCTTCTTTCTCAAGAACCGAAATCCGTTCCTTTAAAATGTAATCATCAGGAAGACTAGGGCCTCTGCCTCCCAGTCTGTGTGGGGCGATAGAACAGACACAGCTGGCCTAATCAGCATTTACACTGACCAATCTTTTGTAATTTCTAATTTCCCTGACTCTATTCAAAATGCCCAGTCACTTCAGCGCAAAGCAAGTTGAATCAGTTCACACGGGCCCTCTTCCCTATTACAGTAGCTTATTACTGATTAAAATCTATCCTTATCACTTTACTGTCCAGCGTTATTTAGTTTTGACACTTGCTCATTATAGTGTGCATAGACCCTAGCATGGTGCCTGGCACATAAAAGGTGCTCAATATTTCCTGAATTAGAAAATGTTAACTAAAATAATCCATTTGTCTTAGTTATCTATCCATCGTCGCATAACAAACCATCCCCGAATGTTACAGTGTACGACCACCACCACCTTACTATGTTCACGGACTCTGTGGGTCAGGAATTTGAAAAGGGCACTTCTCTTCTCTGTTCCATGATATCTGTGACCACAGATGAGATGACTTGAATGGCTAGAGTGGCTCATATGTCCAGGGAGGAGCCACTTCACTCACCTGTCTGATGCCTGAGCTGTCTGGGCTGGCTGAAGGTTGGGCTCAGCTGGCACTAATGACTGGGGTGTCTACCTGTGGCTTCCCCAGCACCATGGTATCACAATTGTCAGGTTTCTTCCCTGGCAACTCAAGGCCTCATGGACAGTGACCCTATGAACAAAGTGGAAGATTTGTCCTCTTACACCTAGCCTGAGAAGTCATGGGGCATCTCTTCTTCGATATTCTATTGGTTGAAGCAGTTACAAGTCAGCCCTGATTCAAGGCAAGGGTGTATCAAACATTTGTTTTAAAACCACCATGCTATTAGAGCCAGATTTGGGGGGAATTCTCTTCAAATTAATCCTCCATATCACAGAGGACTAGGTTTGGCTGTACAGGACAGAAAACGCATAGCAACAGTAGCTTAAGTGAGCAAGAAGTTTATTTCTCTCTCACATAAAAAATCTGGAAGGAGGTTGTCAGGATGGGTTCAGTGTCCACAGTGTGAGGGCCCCAGGCCCCTGCCATGTTGTTTCACCATTTGCAGTGCATGACTCTTACCTCATGACCAAAGGTGGCTGCTTGAACTTCAGTCTCTGTATCCACAATCCAGCCAGCAGGAAGAAAGAAGGGCAAGGAAGTTTCCTTTAAGGACATTACCCAGAAACCCCATCTGACACCACCACTTAGAGTCCATTGGCTTCACACTTAGTCATACAGCCTTGCCTAGCTGCAAGAGAGGCTGGGAAATCCTATCTGTGTTTTGGAAGACCAAAGGCCCAGAGAAACCAGCGTAAAAAATCAAGGGCACTACTGTTAAGAAGAGAAGGGATATTGGCAGACATCTAGCAGTTTCTGCCACACCTTTGTATACCTTTCTACTTCCTGTTCTGCCACTGACCATCTGTGGCCCTGGACAGCACACTCCCTTTGGCCCTGTTACCAATTCCTCTGGTTATTAGGGTGGAGGGTGCCGTAATCTAAGTTCAAAGCATTAATCAGATAAACGTGTCAATGCTCTGATTTCAGGGAACAGAACTGGAGCCCCACCCAGGAAGCCTTGACTTTCCTGGATGGTCCCCTGGGGTTTCTGGGAGCAGATTTTGAAAACTCCCAGATTGATTACCATTGAGGCTCTTCTAGCAAAAAACCTGCAGAATTCATGTTTGTTACATTTTGGGAGTAACTTCTTCCTGCACTTAGCCAGGCTGTGCCCTCCATTAGATAACCTCCCCAGTGAATTCAAACAGACACTCCTGGAAGTGAATATGGGACACAAAGTCAGCCATTCATTGAGCATTTACTGTGTGTCTGTTGCTATACCAAGCTCTGGGATTATACAGTGACCACAGCTTATACTTTTAAATCCGTTATGCTCTTTTCATTATAAGGCCTGGGATGAATTGAGCATGATCCAATGTGCCAAGCATGGTGTTATGGAATGAATTGTGTCCCCTCCCAAAGATATGTTGATGTCCTAATTCTTGGGGCTATGAATATGACCTTATTTGGAAAAAGGGTAATCAAGTTAACATGAGGTCATGAGAGTGGGCCCCAATCCAATATGACTGGTATCCTCAGAAGGAGACTGGAAGAGACACACACACCAGAAGAATGCCCTATGATGATGGAGGCAGAGATGGGAGTGATGCATCTACAAGCCACGGAATGACAAGGATTGCCAGCAACACCACAAACCAGGAGAAAAGCATGAAACAGATTCTCCCCTAGAGCCTTCAGCAACAGCATGGCCTTGCTGACAGGACTAATTGATTTTGGCCTTCTAGCCTCCAGAACTGTGAGGGGATATATTTCTGTTGTTTTCAGCCACCCAATCTATGGCACTTTGTTTTGGCAGCCTTAGGAAACTAAAAGACATGTTCGCTCTGATAGTCAACTGGCTCAGTTTAATCCCCTGTTATTCAAACACTAATCTAGATGTTGCCATGTAGGTAATTTGTAGATATGATTAATGTTGACTTTAAGTAGTGGAGATTATCTAGGTGGGCCTGATTCAATCAGTTGAAAGGCCCTAATTATAGAGCTGAGATTGCCTTAAAAAATAAGAAATTGTGCCTGTGGACTGTAGCTTCAGCTCTGGCTTCAGCTCATGCCAGAGTTTCAGCCTGCCCATCCTGCAGATTTTGGACTCACTTAACCAGTCCCCACAGTTGTGTAAGTCAATTCCTTGCAATAAATCTCTGAATACATCTACTACTGGTTCTGTTTCTCTGGTGGAGTCCTGACTAATACACAAATGGCTGATGCAATCTTGAAATGCATTTACCTAAAAAGGCTGTGGAGCTGGCTTTTGGCAGGACCTTGAAGAATGGGTAGTGATTTGCCAGGTGGGGAAGAGCATTTCAAGCAGGGGGAACAGCATGTGCAAAGGCCTATAACGGCAAAGACCTGCCTACCCCACCCCAGCGGCTAGAGATAGGCCTTGCAGAGTTTGAAGTCACTACCTGAGGGCCTCTCCTATCAAGCTGAAGACTTCAGCGCTTGTTCTGGAGGCCAGGGATTCTCCTTTTTTTTTTGTTCCTCTTAGTTCAGTCTTTTTTATTTTTTATTTTCTGAGTTTTTAATTAAGATAGAATTTTCATAAGTGCATATTTTTTTAAAGAAGAGCTTGAATATTACATATGTATACAGCCACGTTATCCCCACCAAAGTGAGATATAGACTCAGGGCTGGTATTAGGGTAAATGAAGACAGTGAGGTGAACTCTGCAAGCACAGGGTCAGATTTCACCTTTGTTTAAAATTTTGATATTTTGTTTATCATGTTCATCATGGATATTTTGCATTCATTTTAATTTTTTAAAATAGTGTTTATTTTTTATTGCTGAGTTTTTTGGGCCTGGCCTTCAATTTGCTGCCTTGGAGAAAGCCGCATAGCCTCACTCTAGTCTTGACCCAGGTAAATATTTCCAGCACCCCAGTGGTTCCAAGAGGCCCGCAAAAGGAAAACCCTAGCCAGCGTCACAGGTACTTAACATGAATGGATGGCCTGGGGTGTGGGTGCTCATATCATGGGTGTGTATGCCTGTGTTTTTCTGAGGGGATAGTTCATTCGTTTGATCAGTTTCTTGGAGGAGTCTGTAAAGTGAGGAATAAGCAACAGGGGTATTGACTAATAAGGAGAAAGAGGAGGGTTTGTTATTTAAGGGATCCAAACGGTATGTCTTAGGTCAGGCCTGTAGGCCTCAGTGTGACAGCTTGGTGTCAATAGCTTCTTTGTGCCTCAGTCACCACATCTCTAAAGTGGAATTGATGATCCTACTACCCCTCTTACTGGACTGTGTTAGCACTGGATGAGATAACAGCAATAAAATTCGTAGCATTCTGCAGGGCGGACTCAACCAACATTTACTAAGCGCTCACGGTGTGCTAGACTCAGAGCTGAGGGCTTGTAATAACGCACACAGCCCAATGAAGAAGGTACAGATCTCAGCAGGGCCACGTGGGGACCCAGTAAAAATCTGCCACCCTCGGGGGTGCGGGGGCTGCCCTCCTGCTGGCGGGCTAGGCGGGAAGGGGGCGGGGCGCAGGTGGGGCGGGGCGGGGCGGGGCGGCTCTGTGGTTCCGGGATCCGGGTCTGGGTCTACGCCACCGCCTCCGGGCGAGGGGGGCGCTGGCCATTGGTGGGGGGCGCATGTGGGGGCGCGCGGCGAGGAGACGCTGCCCGCAGGGGCTGCGGCGCGGCCGGGAAGCGCTGCTGGTGCTCCTGGCGTTGCTGGCGCTGGCTGGGCTGGGCTCTGTGTTGCGGGCGCGGCGCGGAGCCAGGGAGTCCGAGCCGGGACCCCCGCGCTCTCCGCGCTCCGGTCGGCGCGACCCGGTCCTTCCGCGGCCTCCGGTGCCCCAGGACGCTCTGGGCGCACGGGGCGAGGCGGTGCAGCTACAGCTGCAGGGCGAGGAGCTGCGGCTGCAGGACGAGAGCGTGAAGCTGCACCAGATCAACATCTACCTCAGCGACCGCATCTCGCTGCACCGGCGCCTGCCCGAGCGCTGGAACCCGCTGTGAGTCCGCAGGTGGCGAGGGAGCACTGCCCGCGAGTCTCGGGCTTCAGGTTCTAAGTCTGTGAAGTGGTGGGGTGGAACTGGGGCCTCGAAATACCGGGGCTCGCACGTCTTAAAGAGTGTTTCTCCAAAGTGGTTAGTGGAAAGGTTCATATGGGGGTGGGGGTGGGCGCAAGAAAGTTTTAAAATATGAAATAGAAAACCTCAGAGATCGACAGATATGTTATTAGGTGGTCTCTTGGCTTCTTACCCTCTTGAGAAGGTCTGTCATTCGTCCCTGAAAGTGTGGGGACCGGAGTTAAGCAGACAGATATGAGATGAGACCCTGTTTGGGTGACCTTCCTGGGTCCCACAGCACCCCTGGTCCAGCTCTGCCCATATCGCTCTGCCTTGGCAAAGCTGAGGACTCGGTGTTCAAGACAGGCTTCATTCATTTACCTGTGTGACCAGGGCTCATGAATGAACCAGGCCGGGGGGGAGGGTGCTCTGCTGGTGAAGTGAAAGGTAGCAGGCTGGAAGGCCAAGTCAGAGGCAGCAAGACTCCTTCCTTTCACTGGCAGTTGGGTTCCTGACCCAGGCAGGAAGGAGTTGCTGGTGCGAAGGGCTCCATCTGGCTGTGGTCCAGCCCCCTCACTCCTGCAGGTAACGCATCCCCCAGAGATGGGTCAGACGCCTAATTCCTATTGGAGTTGCTGGCTGGGCAGGTGTGCCACTGCCTAGGTGAGAAGGGAACAAGCTGTCAGGTGGCCAGCCCTCCTGACCTTCTCTCTCCTTTCCTCCATTGGTGGTAATCTTCCAGGTCCCTGCTTGAGAGACCTCCTTAAAGACTTTGAGGAAAAGAGGACTCAGAGAAGGGTCCCAGGAGGAGCCCGTGTGGTAGCCTGCTGAGTGCGCCAGCACCTGCCATCCCTCCCTGCTGCTTGTCATTCCTGCTTTACAAGTGGCTCAGAGGGGACAGGTGACTCATCCAAGACCCTACAGTCAGAAAGTGAGGGAACTAGGTTTGGGTGATGTGACCCTTCTGGCCCCTTGGTACTGTGATTTCAATATTTAGGGACCTGCTCTGTGGATCTGTGGCCAGAGAGAGCATGAATGCAGGCATGAGGTGGCCCCACCTCTGTTCCTGTGGGCAAAGTTTGGATGGACTTGCACTTGACTGTCCTCCCTATTTTTTAGGAGGCCTAGGCTCATGCTTTTGCCTGAGGCATTTTTCGCTGTTGATGTTTTTGGGTAGAACTTTGTTGGGGTTGGTAGCAGTTGCTCCACTTCAACCAAATAGTTGAATGCATGTTTATGTCTTTGAAACTTCAAGGGTGCTCACCGAGGCATGGACTAGGGGAAGCTTTCAGGTCAGCCCCAGGGTTCAGACCCATCTCCTGTGAGATAAAATCCTGGCTCTTTTGCCCATCAGCTCTGAGATCCTGGACAAGCTATCTATCTTCTCTTAGCCTCAGTTTCCCTATCTGCAAAATAGGGAATGAGTAGAAATAGCACAACTTAGAAATTAATCACCTAGCACCTGGGAATACACTATGCACTCAATTCTTAGTGTTTCCTCCCTTCCAGGCTGCCAGCAATTTATTCCGGAGGTTGCTTTTAAGAGTCATCAGGGATTGGCTGTAGTTTACCTTTTTTATAGGTTTGAACTTCCTTTATAATCCCAGTTGTGAAATCTCTTTGCAACCCTGCAGATAACCCATGGGCCTTCTGTTATCCGGTCTCCATGGTGACCCAGCTTCCCTGTGTCCTATGAGGATTTGCTTCTAGATTCTGCTATTGCCTTGACCCTGGGAAGTTAATGTAAACCCAGCATGAAAAGGAGTGTGAATGCCTCCTGCCTTTAATTCCTATGCCAGTGCCTGTTGGGTTATTCTTACGGAGCTGGAGAGAAAAGTGAGCTTGATCTGTTTCAGTCTCAGCTGGGCAGGCCTTGAGGCATAACTTCCATGAGGCCAGTAGGGAGACTTGGGACTTACTTTTATTATAGTTCATACCCTGGTGAGGACCTAATCAGGGTCTTGAAATTTAGTCTGAGAAACTGGAATGGCATCTAGATTATATGTTCCCAGCCCGGGTGGTGGTGGGTTCCCCTGGGGCTCTCATTAATAAGCAGAGGGGTGGTTGAGATTCTTGAATGTCAGGGGAGGGAAGGCCGTGAGGGAGCATCCGGTCTAACCAGAGAGGAAAGCAGAAGCAGTCTCCAAGGTAACCCAAAGATTTGGGACAGAGCTGATCTAGGACCCAGATTCTATTATTCCCTTCGTTCTGGAGTGGAGGCAATTATTTATCCATTTATTTAAATTGTAGAAGCAATACATGTTTCCTCTAGAAGTTTTAGAAAATACAAAGAAGCAAGAAAGGAAAAAAGAAAAATCATCCGTATCCCTACCACCCCTGGGAGAATCACTGTTAATGTTTCACTGTGTTTTCTTCTAGGCTTTTCCAGATAATAGAAATAGATTTTGAAAAATGTACATATGGGTATGTGGATGAGAACATACCCAAACATGAGTATGTACATAGGCCCACTCATGTTTTTAACTGAAGTCTTTACACTGCAGTGGACAAATCTGCTACTACAGGCAAGGAGTTGAAAAGCAAGGGAGTGTGTGGCTCGGCTCTTCCTCGTGTCTCCGAGCCTCAGTACCGTGTCTGCTCTCTTGGCCAGGCTCAGGCCAATAGAGACACACTGCAGAATGTTGGCTCTGATTTCCTGAGACTCGGTGTAGACCCCAGCCTTTCTGTGAGTCTAAAAATTCACATGCCAATGGATTAGAGCACAGCTTTATTTCTGTTAGTTACAGCACTGAATCAAGGAGGAGGAGGAGAGGATGACAGGAATTCTTGCATGGTAGTATAAGTCTAGGGTTTGGAAGACTCTTTCAAAAACAGCAGCTCATTTGAGCCTAGTAAGGAGAGGGAACTTTCACTCTGCGAGGGCAGCAGGCCAAACTCAGGAGGCAGATAGCTGGCTTTATGTCCTTGGGGAACTTTAAAAAATATTGATGCCAGGGACATCAGGCATTTCTTCCTCAGGACAATTAAACAGAATTTCTGTGCATAGGGCCTAGGTTGAGGCTGATGTGTAACTATGGTTGAAAACTCCTGGCTTAGAGCCTGTGGATTTTTACTCAAAAGATTAAGATTGTGTGCTTTTGAGGGTGTGGGAGAATACCAGAATTAGACAAAGTGTGGATAATAACAGGTCAAGTGCAGTTAAAACTAGTGAGGATATCATAGTCATAAGGTGTGTCACACGTAAATAGTTGCTAGTAATGTACCAATATCTGCAAAAAGTTTTATTTTTCATAGACCAGAGAAGCCTTGAGATAATCACTGTGATGTCATTCTTACTTCAATTGTGACCTATTTAGCAGGAGACATCGGTGGAGTGACAGTGCTGCCAGGCCTCTGCATTTGCGCTGGCTTGTGTACGGGGATGCTACACATGTGAGCATCAGCTGTTCTGCTATAGCAGAGGAATTGTGGACCATTAGAAAAGTATGTGTAAATGACACTTGAATGCTTGCTCTAGTTTTAGCCTTATTAATGCTATTGTTGCAGGTGTGTATCTGAGTTCATGGACCAGGATTTGGGTGCAGGGATGGCAAAGAGTCTCAAAATAGCTTTAATTTGGTAATTCAGCCAAAGAAAGTATTTTTGTCTAACTGGGGTTGGCAGAAGTTGGCTAGGATTTCTTTTTTTTGCAGAGAGGTAGCCTGCTTGTCTGCTTGTCTGTTCTCATAACAACATAATCACATCACACATGATGTGGAGATTAGACTGTTGTACTTTGGCTTCCTCAACAAGGTTATAAATTGCAGAATATTTTATTAATTCTTATTACACCCATTTTGTGGTCCTCAGAGTGTCATCTTTTTTTTTGCATCCATACTTTAAGTACTTTTAAGTCTACAGAACATTTTCACTTTAGATAGTATTTTCATGATTCATTCATGTCCTTATAGTTTAGGTGTGTCTTTAAATGGGGATGTTGTTAGGTTTTTGTGCTGTCATTATAAAAAATCCAGACTGGCAAACTTTGGCTTTAACTAGATAGTGATGTCCATTTTTATTTATTGTGCTTACTGAGACTTTAGGTTGTGATTGTCATCTTATTTTATGCTTTCCATTTGTTAACGCTTTTTCTATGTTTTCTTTCCTTTTTTTTTTTTCATTCTCTTTTTGATCTGATAGAGGTTTTTCCCACCCCTTCTCACTCCATTTTTCTCTCTCTACTAGTTTGGCAGTTACATTATTTATTTCTAATCTTCAGTGGTAACTATGAAAGTACATATTTAATTCAACATGGTCTCAAGTTAATCAGTAACTATGGACCTTAGAATGATTTAACATTGATCACTTTCCTTCCCAATTTATATGCCACTTTACTCCAATGTTTTAATTCTGCCTTTTTAAATAAACACATTAGACATTTTTTAAATGCAGTATTGTTTGTTTACATTTATCCACAAGTTTACCATTTTCTCTGCCTATCATTCTTTCCTGATTGGTGGTCTTTGGATCTCAGAGATATTTCTGGGGTTCTTTTCGTTCCTGAAATTATATCATGTATTAACTACTGTAGAGAAGTTTATTATCATAAACTGTGCTTTATTTATTTTGCTCTTGTTCTTAAAAGACAGTTTTGTTGGGTAATTCTAGGTTGATTGTCTGGCATTTGAAAATAATATCCCATTGTTCCCTGGCTTGCACCATTGTTGTGAGATATCTATACTAAGTTAAACTTGCCTGTCACTCTTGTTTCTTTGTGATTCATTTGGGATCATCTTTTATTTATTTAAGCATATTAAACATACTTATTTTATGCTCTGTGTCTGATAAGTCTATCTTGATTCATATTTTCTTAATCCTGGACTGTGAGGTCTTCTTTTGCTTTGCTGTAAGATGAGCCATGCATTTAAAAGATTTTTTAAAAGCACTTCCACATTGTAAATTAATGATAATAAAATAAATTATATTAAAAAAAAAAGCACTTCCACAATAATTTTTTGGGTGCCTATTCCAGGAGGATTTCCCCATACATTTTAATCTAACATATTGCCGGGAGTGGAAGTCTTCGCTTTAAAAAAAATAGCATTTTCTCTATTAGTCAAGGTTCTTTTGGTTGAAAGTAGTGACTGAAAACCAACTTAAAATTTAAAAACTATTGACTTGTATCACAGAAAAGTCTGGGATTAGAACTGGGTTCAGATTGTTCTGGGCTCTGGAATCAGGGACTCAATTGATGTCAACAGGAAAATATTGATTGGTCAAGCCTGGGGCATATGCATATGATCTTCCCAGAGAGGTGTGTGTACATGTATGTGTTCAGCCCTGCATAAAACTAGAGACTGAAAGTCCAGGAGGTATTGTTCATGGAAGAGAAATCAAAAACAGTATGATAAAGAAAGGAGAAAGGATTCTGGGCAAATAAAACATACCAGTGTACATTATGACCTCCCTGGCCTATGTTACAAAAGATAAGGAATTTGTTTTCTTAAAAGATATTTATGTGATAACCTGAATATGAAGATAAAAAAAGATCAGGAGACTCTTATCACACCCATTCATTTACATCCCTATCATACATAGACATGTATTGTACTAGGAGAGATTATGGGAGTTCCCAATAGGGTTGTTGTGATGGTGAAATGGAATCATTTATGTAAAATGCTTAGCACATTGCCTATCATGTAGTAAGCACTCAATAAATGTTACTGTTATTACCAGGTACCATACAAAGCATGCTGAAAATACAGAGAAAAACACAATTCAGCCCCCGACTCTGCACAAAGTATATAGATCATAGCAGAAAGTTAAGGAAAGGATGGCTTACTCTGAGTTAGCCATGAATTTGGCTTTGAGTTTCCTTTTATTCCTTAGGCAAAAGCAGAAACCCAGAGTGATGCATATCTGTCCTTGTCTAATTGAAGGAAGGACAGTTTTATGTCAGTCAGGAAAAGGAGACCAAGCAGTGGCATATAATCCTTTATATCCCTTCATAGCACCTAGGGTAGGGGTAGGCCTACTAGTTGTTATATAAATTTTTGCTTAATTGATTTAAATTAAAAACTTAGGTAATTGAATCAAAGCATTAATTCACAATTCTAGAAGGTTCGACTTGTAAATTTGTAAAAGTCTTTCAAGTTGTTTTGATCATGCAAGGAAAATGAATCGCATGTTTTTTTCATCAGTTTGTTTTGCAATCTGATTATTTTGAATATTGCTAAAAAAAAAAAAAGGAAAAGGAATATATTTTCCTGGAAGCGAACTTAGAGATATTCCAGAATTCCAGAAAGACATACTGAACTAACTTCATGAATGAGAATGAGTTTAAGGGATGTTTTAAAGAAAAAAGGAGAAACTATCCCAAGCCAAGAAAAAAAGGAGAGGGCAGAATATTAGATTATTGCTCAATGAAGGCATTTACTCTGGGGAGCTAAAGAAATATGATCCAGCTTTTAAGAAATAATCTTTCTTGGTGATTATAAAAATGATGCATGTTCACTGTAGAACAATTTTAGAATATAGGAAAATATAGAGATAAGAATCAGTAATAACCCCATTGCTCAGAGATCACCATGGCTAACATTTTTGGCATATTTCTTTCTATTGTTTATTATGTGTGAGAGCGTGCACACATTGTGGTTTATACAATAGGCATCATGCTATTCATAAATCTGTACCCTGCTTACTTGACCTAACAGTATAGTGTGGTCATCCTCCTTTATTGTGAAATGTGTAGTTACCCTGGAAATGTAGTTTCAGATGGCCATGTAACATTTCTTCATGCAGTCGCACTATACTTTATTAACTGTTTCTTGTTGGACATGGGAATTATTTACAGCTTTTTGCTATTGTAAATAATATTACAAAGAAAACGTTTTACAACAAGCCTCCTTCAGGGTATCTCTGGTTATTTCCTTGGGTGAGTAACTTCTTGGATTTATTGATATGGAATCAAAGAGAAAAGGAACATTTTGAAGCTCTGAATATGTACTGCCAAACTGGTACCCACCATTCTTGTGATTTCATAGAGAGCCACCTAGACATTTGAGAACAGCGAACTTGACTTTTGGTTTTCATAGGGCAGTGAAAACTCATAAACAAAGGTCATGAGGACAGACTGACACATGGTCCCAACTCTGTTCAGTCAAGCAGAGCTTCTCCCACCCTCCTACTTATTCTCATCAGGGGAAGAAATACATTTTCATCCCAAACAGTATGAGCGTGATATCAGACCAAAGGACAGTTCTTAAATTGAATCAACTTCTTTTTTAAAGCCTCACTTCACTGTCCTTATTTCCACTCATTTCTCTATGGACCTGTGTACATTTGGAGCTAAATTTTAGCTTCACCTTTTTGTAAAAGATTTTTTTTTAATTATTTTTAGGTTTCATACAAATACATTTTTTGCATATAGTATAAACCATTCATTCTTTCTGAAGCTTCTAGTGACACTGCATAGCTTTTCTATACACCCTAGTCCAGCCCTCAGTGGCTTATTAAATCCAGAGACACATGTAATATTTTTATACATATATATATATATATTTATATGTTTTCCTTTTGCTGTTACACATATTTGGAGGAGGGCAGCTATCTGGTGGGAGTGGAAGAGATGAGATGGGAGAGGACCTTGCCAGGGCCCCTAAGACTGAGGTACACAGCTATAAGTCACAGTCGCCTTGGTGTTTGGGTTCCATCTTTTGCAACATTGAATTTGTTTTTCTTTTTGTATTAGATATCTAATTTGGAAAAATTCAGACCTAAAGAAAATTTGTAAGAATAGCACAACAAACTCCTGTGTATATTTTACCTAGATCCATTCATTGCATTATCCCCTTTACTTAACTTTTTCTGTGTGTATACTATAATGTCATGCACATTTGGGAATAAGTTACAGAGATAATAATCCTTTATCCTTTTATATTTCAGCATGTATTTTCTAGGGACAAGGACATTCTTTCATGATACCATGATGTACTTACCAAATTCATTTATACAATATTGGATTTTTCCAACTGTCCCAACTTTTAGAACAACTTTTTTCTTCCTGACCTGGTATCTAATAGAGAACTGTATGTGACATTTAGTTGTCATATCTCCTCAGTTTCCTTCAGTCTGACCCAGTTCCTCAGCCCATGTCTCTGAGGACACTGATATATTTAAAGATTTCAGGCCTGTTGGTTTATAAAATGTCTCTTAGTTTGGGCCTGAGAGTTTCCTTGTGATTTATTTCAGTGTATGTATTACCACAAAACTTAGTGATTTAAAACAACAATAAGCATTTGTTATTTCACGTAAATCCTGTGGGTCAGGAATTTGGGAGTGGCCGAGCTGGGTGGGTCTGGCTTGGGGAATCCCTCATGAAATCCAGTCAAAATGCTGCCTGGGGCTTTCATCATCCCAGGACTTGACCGGGGTGGGAGGATGGGCTTTCGAGAAGATTCATCCCATGCCATGAAGTCTGTACTGGCTATCGGCTGGAGGCCTCCATCCCTCACCAGTGGGACCTCTCCATAGGATACGTGAGCATCCTCACCACATGGGGCTGGCTTTCCTCAAAGGGGACGGCCATGGCAGGGAACAAAGAGGAAACCTCAGTGTCTTGTTGCATGGTCTTGGACGTCGCACACTGTCATTTTTGTGGCATTATGTGCATGTGTGGTGATTTTAAAATACATTCACAAATTCTTTGATATCTTTCTTATTCCCCAGGGGGAGGCCTCAGAACTGTGACCTGCATCCCTTGTTGCTCCATTCCCAGCACCATCCTGGGCCTGGTGGTTTCTCTGTTCCTGAAGTTTTGTTATATTTGCAGGTGCAAAGAGAAGAAATACGATTATGATCATTTGCCCACAACATCAGTTATCATAGCATTTTATAATGAAGCCTGGTCAACTCTCCTTCGGACAGTTTACAGCGTCCTTGAGACATCTCCAGACATCCTGCTCGAAGAGGTCATCCTGGTAGATGACTACAGTGATAGAGGTAAGCCTCTGACAAAGGCTCTTGGAGGACACTGGCTTTCCATGGCAGTGCCTGGGAGGAGAGAATGTGACGTGGGAGAGGTGGAATAGGGCTGGTAAGGACGGGCTTCATGCGTTGTGTCTGGCCCCTGCCCTCAGGTGGGGACACACAGGGCTCCCTGTGATTACAGAGGGTGGGGGCAGAGTGCTTAGGAGAGGTGGTTGGCCTTAGTCTTGAAATTGTGTAGTTTGCAGGCAGCAGTCGTGGAGGAAGGGCTCCCTGTTGGGAGATCCCTCTGGGAAGGAGCACGAGGGAGCTCTTCGGGAGGCCAGGAGGCTGTAGAGGTGGCCCAGGTGAGAGATGGAGGTTTGGAGTCAGGTGTGTTGGGGAGAAGGAGAGGTGAGGTGAGGAAAGGGATGTTGGACAGGCATCCACAGGGCCAGAGGCTGGCTGAGGCTCCAGCAGGACCTGTGGGCTTCTGGGTTGGATCTCTGGGTAGATGGTGGTGCTGTTTCAGAGCTGGAAAAGCCACCCAGGGCAGGGGGGACAGGTGTGGGAGAGGAAGGTGGGGTGCTTGTCTTTGGACATGCTGTGTTTGTAATGAGATCAAAAAGGGGCAGCCCAGACAGGAGAAGAACTGAAGCCAGGGAGAGGTGCCCACAGGCCTGATCAGTGACCTGGGATCCAGCAGTGCACACACAGTCCAAGGCTGGTCCTTTAATTATTCAGTGAACATTTTTTGAGTTTCTACTGTGTGCCAGGCACTGTTCTAGGCACTGGGAATCCCACGGGAAACGAGACAAGTCCCTGCTCTCACAAAACTCACATTCTAGTGGGTGGAGATTATCAATGAACATGTAAGGAATAATGCAATGTATACATTACATAGTACAACAAAACACAATATAGCATACATAGCATAACATAATAATGTAATATAGCAAATATAGTAAAATGTAGAAAGTGCTGTGAAACAGGAATGGGAGCAGGAGAGCCAGGAAAGCTTGGAGACAGACCCTGCTCTAGCTGTGGAGGGCAGGAAGGCCTCTCTGAGGAGGTGTCTCTTAAGCCAAGAGCTAGAATGTGGAGGAGGAGGCAGCCCCGTGAAAGCCTCGGGGAGAGTGGCCCAGGCCCAGCAGCCGCAGTGCAGAAGCGGGAACGAGCATGCTGCCCTCCAGGGCAGCCTGTCGGCCTATGGAGAGGTGTCCTGGGAGATGAGGTGGCAGGGTGGGCAGGGCCAGATCAGGAGGGCCTTGGAGGTCACCTAAGGGGTTTAGGCTTAACTGTGAGCCTGATGGGAGCTGCCCCAGGGCTGTTGGGGGAGCAGAAAGGTTGCTAAGTCTGGCGAGTTCCCTGTGCTGCCGTGGGGAGCATGGCTGATGGGGGCAGTGGAGGTGAGGATGGAAGCTGGGAGGGCGGTAGTGGCTGCTGTGGTCCTGCCACGTGCCACACATGGTCACGACTACCTGAGGTGAGGGCAGCTAAGCTTAACTGAAGGAAATGTCAAGGCCTTAGCAACAGGGAGAGCTGTGGGCTTAGTTGACTGGAGCCCATTTCAAACCAGGTGACCATCCCTGCGCCACCTATTAGGGTAGCTGAGCAGCTTACTGGCACCTGCTCTTTAGGCTCTGAGCCTGGTCTGTCTGACTGCAAAGCCTGGTGTGTGAGTGTCCTGATTGTTGGGTGCATTTGGCTGTTCCCACAGAGACTCAAATAACAATGATTTACATGCTATAAAAATCAACCTCCCACACATCACAAATCAGGCCTAATAGTGCCAGTTGATGGGGTAGCTTCATGTCAGGGCCCCAGCTTCTTATATCCTGAGACTCCACCTTCTCAAGGGTGTGCTCCACACGGCTTCTGCCCTGAGTCTCCACCTTCTCAAGCACATTGCCTTGGTCTGCATGCCCCAGGCTGGTTCTCCACCTCCTGCTCACTCCCTGCACAAGGGTTTCAAGGTGGGGCCACATCTGGCATTTGCCCTCACACCCCATTGAGTAGCACATGGCCACCTGGCTGCACCTGCAAAGGAGGCTGGGAACTGTAGTCCTTATGGTGGTGGCCTTACGCTCAGCTGAGAGTCACAGGGAGAGTGGGTGTTAGGGTTCAGCTGACAGTATGCGAGCCAGACTGGGTTGTGATGCTGAGTGTAGCCACCTAGGCACTGAGTTCGGGGGCCAGGGCACCTGGGTCTGGGGGCAGCTTTACCACAAACCCATCATGGCACCTTGAACAAGTCACTTGTCTTTTCTGAGCCTCGGTTTCTTATATGTGGATGGATTTATCCACACTTAGAAAGTGCTGAGGAATAAATGAGATCATGTATAGGACAAAATCTCATATCAGCCAGCACTCAGTAGGTACTCAGAACCATTTCTTTTCGTCCTTTCCTTCCAGGGTTGTTTTAAATCTGTCTGTGTATACACTGCTTCTGGGCTTGAATCCCGCTCCAACACTTTGCAGCTGTATTGAGCAAGGAGCTTAACCAGTTTCAGCCTTGGGTTCAGCCCCTGTAAAATGGGATATTAGTAGTTCTTACCTCATAGGGTCATTGTGAGGCTTAAACGAGATAAGGGCAAGTAACCTGCTAGGTCAGTGCCTGTATATTGTTAGTGCCTGTTAAATGGTAACTTCTATTTTTAGGAAATTTTAAAAATGGTAAGGTGTCATTAAAGAGCTCCTCCACAGGCAGGACTAGGTATGAGCCCATTTGAACCAGCTTGGTTCTCTGTAAATATAAATGTAATGTGCAGTGGGGCCAGGGCTTCCCCCCTCCGTCGAGATAACTTGCATAGCAGGTGAGATGCCTACTCTACTGGTGATGCAAGTAAGGAGTCCTGCCCTGCCCTGTCCCCTGTCCTCTCTGCAGCGTTAGTCTGAGCTCCATGAAGGGGTGTCAGCCCCTCCCAGGGGTGGAAGACAGTTAAGGTCTTCCTGAAGGTAACACTGACTAAACCATGCATGCAGGGAGGTGGCACATGTATTTTTGTTATGTATTCACTGGACCCCACCACTTACTAGCTTTGCTTGGGAAGTCACCTCCCTTATTCCTGCTGTCAGCTTATTCGCAGTTACATTTAGGATTGAAAAAAAAATTAACCAATGAATGTTTGTGTGTGTGTGTGTGTGTGAGAAAGAGAGAGAGAGAGAGAGAAGACTAGGGAGACATTTTCACAAACTAGGAAGCAACCTAGAACATTCTACAAAAGCTTCCCCTTTGCTGATGATTGAGGACTTGCAGACAAAGCCCCTACTAATGTGGGGAATTTCATTTTTATTTTGCCTGAGGGGCTCCCACCTGACTCCACCTGACCCACTGTGGGGTGTGAATTGGGGCCTCTAGTCCCGGGACCTGGGTGTGGATTTGGGAGTCCTGGGGCCAGCCCTAGCTGCGGGCACAGCCTTTCAAATTTAGTAAGGAGTCATTTACTGTCGTGCAACATAGAATGAGCACATTCTTGTGACAGTTTTGGATTTAACAAGGATGAGAAAGTATGAGTAAGCTCCAGAAGGAGCGTTGAGCCTATGCATTGAAGCCAGAGTCCCCAGGTTAAAATTCTAGCTCCTCTGCTGTCTTGCTTTGGAACCTTGGCATGTTACTTAGCCTCTCTGGCCTCAGTGTTTTCACCTGAGAAATGGGGAGAGTGGTCGTCCTACCTCATAGGACTGTTATAAGACTCACATGAGTTATATATGAGTCACCTAGACAGTAACTGGCACAGTAGGCCTTCTAGCGTTAGCTGCTGTTATTATTAGTATTACTACTACTGGCAACTGAAATGTGCTCCAGAGAATTATTTACATTAACATATTTGTATTATAAATAAAATTTATGTTAACAGCTCCCTATCAATTAAAAACATACTGCATAACTAACATAATTAACAATTGATATAAACATTATTTTTTCAGAAAAGTTGGGGTCAGGCAGTTCTTGTGTTTTCTTATTTTTAAATGTTCACAAGGCAAGGTACAATTCATTTTTCAGGGGTAATAGCTTTATTGAGATACATCCACATACCACACTCACCCATTTCAAGCGTGTGATTCAGCTGAATTGCTCCATCTGGCCTCCTCTGGCCTTTGGTATGCTTCCAGCCTTGTTTCTGGTTGAGGCAAGAACATCCCAGGTGCAAAGCAAAGGACGCTAATGTCTGTTTAGTCTCCCTTTCGGGACAGGGAAGCCCTGGAAGGACATGGTTTGGGATGTGTGGCAGTGACCGCGCTGTCCCACTTGCCTCCCCAGAGCACCTGAAGGAGCGCCTGGCCGGCGAGCTGGCCGAGCTGCCCAAAGTGCGCCTGATCCGTGCCACCAAGAGGGAGGGCCTGGTGCGAGCCCGGCTGCTGGGGGCTTCCGTGGCAAAGGGCCAAGTGCTGACCTTCCTGGACTGCCACTGTGAGTGCCACGAAGGGTGGCTGGAGCCGCTGCTGCAGAGGTGCGTGAGCTGTGCACACTGGCAAGGCCCCAGTGTCACCCAGCAGCAGAAGCCGACTTTTCCCTATGGTGACAGGTGCTGTGAGGCACCAGGGCTCAGAGGCCCCTTGGGTACGTCCCCTTGCCCTGCATGTGGTAATAGTCCCCGCCTCATCGGGGTGTGGAGGCCATTCAATGATTTAACACCATACAGTGCTTAGAACATATCAGCATGTAGGTGGTCCTATGTGAGCTTGATTTTATTACTATTTATTATACACAGCTATTTTGGAAAACTAGAAAGTATGGTCAACTAAGAAGAGAAAGTCAACCATTTAGAATCATACTCCTAGAGAACATACATTTTGGTATATTTCTTTCAAGCAGGACTAACTTACCTATTACTCCCAGTACGTGCAATACTTAGGGCCCGTAAAACTTTAATGGACCCACAAAAATGTTTTTATGTTCATTACTTTTAAAATCAGAAGGAAAAGATGAATATCATAATAATTACATCATACTGAATCTAGCCTGGATTGTGTTTGTCTTTATACCAATACAGTCATAAAATACAGTTTTGAGTATATACTTTTTAACGGAGTCCTGAAAACTCATTATGCAGTCTTGTCTTCAAGGCCATTTCCCCTCGTGTCCCACAGCCTCTTACCCTAATCCTCCCAACCACCCACCCAAAAACTACCATCACTAGGCCCCAACTTCTCTTCTCATCCCTCTCTCTTCCCATACTCCTAATGCTGCATCTCAGCAGTCAAGCTGGGTCTGGAGCACCTCCAGGTGGGAGAAGAAGGACCGGGGGGCTCTGTTTGGTGCCCCCATGAGAGTGGGTAAAGGGCAGTTGGCAAACTGCTTTCCCATGACCTCTAGCCCTTTGGCTGCCAGAGTCTGTCTGGAAGAGCTGGAGGCCTGCTTGCTTCCCTTCCTGCATGAGACCAAGTGTCCCCTGCTCTGCTACTTCCTGCTGTCCAGGGTCCTTGTTCCCTGTGGGTACCACGGCTGCCTCTTTCTCTTCCCCAGCTCTCATGAGCTTCACCAGCATCAAGGACCCAGGTTTTCTCAGACCTGTGATGGAGTCTGAGATTATTTAGAACTTGTGACAGCCAAGTGCTCCCTTGGGACCTGGACCAGTGGGTTCACCCTGCCCTCCTCCCCACACTGTGCATGCAGATGGCTGCTTTTAGGCTGATGTGAAGTCAACTAATGCACAGAAGCCACCTGGAATAACACTCCAGCCCACCCTAGGGAGAGCAGGAAGGCAGCCCTCCTATAAACAAGTCTTTGCACCCTATCTGTAGACAAAAGGATTGTCCACCCTTGTTGCCTATTAGAAACATCTGGAGAACTTTTAAAACATACCAACCTCTGGTTCCATGGCAGACTGTTTGGATCTAAATCTCTAGGGGTGGGGTCTGGGCTTCTGGATGTTTCAAAAGCTCTTCAGGGACATAGGTGTGTACCGGAGTTGAGCCCCACTAGACTTTAGACTGTCTTTCCGGGGGTCTCAACCAGGAACAATAACCCCATCCCTCCAGGGGCTTTTGGAAAGAGAAGATGTTCTTGGTTTTCATGTCAGTGGGTAGTACTGCTGGCATTTTGTGAGCCAGGGACCAGGGATGCCTGCAGTGTGCAGTTCAGCTCTGCACAGCAAAGAATGGCTCTGGCCCACATGCCAGGAGGGCACCTGCCCCACCATGCTGCTGCTGGGCCTGTACATTTATAACCACGATTCAGAGTCCTTTATGGCTAGCTCCTCCCGGTTTTCCCTTTCTGATAAAAATTAGGCTACCCATGGTTCTCACCAGCTTGATTGTAAGTCACCAGTTCTTGGGGTTCCTGCCGGGGCCACGCGGCTACTTTGAATCAGTGCAGCAGTTGTGCCGTTGGCCTTCTAAACCTTTCATTTAAATTTATTTAAAGAATTTATTTATTTAAAGTATTGTTGGTAGATAGCCACTCTGCAACTTCACCAATTTAGTGAACTCGGGTTTGATTCTCTATCTCACACAATCTGTCCTACACAGGGCAATTTCCCCTAAAATTGTAATTCTTACTTCAGTGTGGCATTCATAATGCACCCCTGACTTCCTGGGTTACTCACAGCTCAAGCCTGGTTGATCTTTGTTTCTTCACACCATTGTTCTTTCTGTGTGACTCTTAGATTGAGTTTTAGGCCTCAAATTCCAGGTGAAATGCCCCCAAAACATAAGCCAGAGAAATCTAGTGTTCACACGTGAGCCCGTCTCAGATCATCTTTCCTGGTGTGCTGTCGAATGCCAAAAAACTGCCATCTGGAAGCATGCTGAAGGATGGTTCGGCTTTCAGTGATAAGTGTGGGGCAGTAGTTGAGGCATACACATAGGCATCAGGAAGTCATAGCATGGTTTACTATGTGTGATATTGCACAATAATTAAGGTTGAAAGAAAAGAACAGCAGTGGTTCTAGGTTCTCTGCCAGGAGTCTTACAAACATTCCCTCAGGGAGTTTTTATCTTAACCCTATGTGTAGGTACTGTTTTCAAGTGCTTCCCATGAGGCAGCGGGCTCTGAGAGGTTAGGTGACTCAGCTACTGTCACACAGCAAATAAGGGGCAGGATTAGAATGTATATTCTAACTCCAAAGCTGAACCCTTTGGTCTGGGTGTGTCTCTGTTCATGGGAAGGTACTTGTTTCTTGACTTTAAGATGTTTCATTGTGATTAAATGAAGAGACCTCTAGCAATCTTGAGAAACTGAAGATCCATTTTCTGTTGTAAAAGTCACCTATCATTTTTTTATGTCTTGACTTTTATCGAGGGATTCAAGTTTATCCAGAATATCACAGAATATTAAAGCTGTGGGACCTTTCCTATTAAGCCGGAATCCTTCCTTTCTCCACCTCCACCCTCACCCAAGCCTTGCAGTGGTCACCTGCCTGGCCTGAGGCAGCTGCAGCTGCCTTGAAAGAGAGTTGTGGGCCTCTCTCGCACGGGTGTCGTCCTTCCTAGTGGGCGGGTGAGGAGGTGTCACTCCCAAGTTTCTAATTGTCCACCTGCTGCCCGTCCACATGGAGAGACTGGGTGTCCTGGGTATTTGCAGGATCCACGAAAAGGAGTCGGCAGTGGTGTGCCCTGTGATTGATGTGATCGACTGGAACACCTTTGAGTACCTGGGCAACTCTGGGGAGCCCCAGATCGGCGGTTTTGACTGGAGGCTGGTGTTCACGTGGCACGTGGTTCCCAAGAGGGACAGGATGCGGATGCGGTCCCCCATCGATGTCATCAGGTCAGGGGGTGACTTCTAGGTGACACTGGCTTTCAGCGTGCCTCGTTGCATCTGGCTAACAGACTAGCGAAGGCCCCTGGGAGGGATGGTTGGTCGCTGTGCAACACCGCCCACCGCACCACCTCCCCCTCCTCCAGAGAGGTTACCTTTTTATTAAAAATCTTTTCTATACACATGGACTTTATATTGCGATATTTTACTTTTTTTATAAGTTGTGATAAAATATGCATAACATAAAATTTACCATTTCAACCATTTTTCAGTGTACAGTTCAGTGGCATCCAGCACATTCACAGTCTTGTGTAACCATCTCACCTCTGCATACTTCATCATCCTGTGTAGGAACTCTGTAGCCATTAAGCAATGACTGCCTCCTTCCCTTCCTCCAGCCCCTGGTAACTTCTATTCTACTTTCTGTCTTTATGAATTTCCCTGTCAGATGCCTCATATAATAGTGGAATGACACAGTATTTGTCCCTTTGTCTCTGGCTTCTTTCACTCAGTATAAGGTAGTTGAGGTTCCTCCAGAACTCCATTCCTTTTTATGGCCGAGTATACTCCATGGCACATACATTTGCCCATTCATCTGCTGATGGACACTTGGGTTGTTCCCACCACTTGGTTACTGTAAATAACGCTGCTGTGAGTGTTGCTGTACTGTTCTCTGTTTGAGTCCCTGTTTCAGTTCTTTGGGGTGTGTAACCAGGAGTGGAATTGCTGGGTCATACGGTAATTCTCTGTCTAACATTTTGAGGATGCACTCTGAGGCCCCTATTGAACTGGGGGGTGAATGGACCTGGGGGTGGAGGTACCAGCTTTGGCCAGTGGGTGAGCCTGGGTCTGAGCAGAGCAGACTCAAGGGGGCTCAGTTGCTCTTGTTCCTGAGGTGTTGTAGTAATAGTCTGGCTTCTTCCTTCCCTTCCAAGTTGAGAACAAAATGGAAAACTGACATAGAAGTCAGGCTGCTGGAGGTCAGACTTCAGCTTTATCGCTGGTGTATTGAGCCTGAAGTGGTGTCTTAGATTTGCAGTGTTTGGTCCTTGGGCTTCTGAATCCTTCTGTTGGAGTTCCAACCTTGAGATGACCCAGGGCTGGCCAAGTGGAATGAGTGTGGAGACAGTGTTGAGATGGGGCTGGAGCCATGACTAGGGCCGAGTTGGCCCCAGCCTTGAAGGCTGAGGAAAGGGGTTTGGGATTTACTCTGAGAGGGTAGAAGCCACTGAAGGGATTTGCACTGGAGGTGACCTTTGCCTGTTGTGTTCTTTAAAGACTCTGCTAGAGGCCACCTGGTGAGGGGCCTGGAGGGGACAGAGCTGCGGCCTGGGACAACATTAGGAGGTATTATGGTCTTCCAGGTCAGAAATGATGGTGCAGGAGAAGATGGAGGGAAATGGTGGACTCCAGAGATGATGTCATGGGAGAATGGGGAGAAATTGAATGGGAATGGGGAGAGGAGGACTCGAGGATGACAACCAGGCTTCTTCTGCAGGAGCCCCAAGAGAGCATCCTGCCCAAGCCCCACTGAACAGGTTCGGAAACTGACGGCACAGAGGAGGAAGGATGTTATCAGGGGTTACAAGTCCAGCCTGTGATGCTGATATGAACCCCCATTGCCTCTGCCCACACCTTCCGTGCACACACACGTGCTCTGGGCCCCTGTGGCCAGCTGTCCTTCCCCTCCTGTAGTGTCCTGGGCCTCAGCTTCCTCACCTGTTTCCTAGGCTTTTAGGGTGATCACACATGAAAGTGCTTTGTTTTCTCGAAGCCCCTTCTGCAAGGAATCATGCTTTTTGTTGTTGGTCCAGAGCTTGGATTACACGGAAAGCCAAAACTTTGCCAAGACCCAGAAGCACTGCTAGAGGACCTTAAAATTTTAAACTGTTTGACTCTTAATGTTCTGTATTTCCCCATTTCCAAATTTATTCATTTGCTTCTGCATCTCTGTGATGTATTGACCTTACAGCTTCCTGCTGTGCTGTTCAGTTTCTGAACCAGTGCTGGCTTCTAGAAGAAGCCGGCAGGGAGAAAGCAAGTTGGCTGAAGAAGCAGGCCGAAGCTGGCTGGGTCCTGGAGGGAGACACTCGAGCAGGAGAGAAACGGGCCTTTGGGGAGCTACAAGATGCCAGAGTTGCTTTTGTGATCTCCTTGCCAGCCTCTAAAGGGCATCTGAGTGCCGCCAATGACTGTGTGACCAAGGCCACCACAGCCTGGTGCTTGCCCTCCTCTCGGGGAACCTGGTCTGTCTCCTTGGCTGTCCTTATTGTCTGTGCTTCCAAAAGCACAAGGGTTTCTCTTGCCTGTAGGCCTTTGCTCATGCTGGTGTCTTCTTGGAGAGCCATCCCATTCCTCCTCTCAGCTAATTCCCCTGAATCTGCAGGCCTCGCCTCCTGGAAGATGGGCCCTACCCACCTGCGCTTTGCCCTCCTCTGTGTTCCACCAAGGCCCTGGCTTGACCTCAGTTATCACACACAAGCTCTGCATGCCATGAGCTTCTCCAGGACAGGGACCATGGGCACGTCTATGCCTCCAGGCCTAGCTTAGCCTGGGGCACAGCGTGAGCTCAGGGTCTGCTTATGGATGGATGAGTGGACTAAAGGCTCATGGTGGAAAGGGAGTTCAGCTAACTGTGATGGCTTCCTGCTGCTTACATTGAAATGTGGACATCACACTCTTATAGGTCTCCAACAATGGCTGGTGGGCTGTTTGCTGTGAGTAAGAAATATTTTGAATATCTGGGGTCATATGATACAGGAATGGAAGTCTGGGGCGGAGAAAACCTCGAATTCTCCTTTAGGGTAAGTATTCCAGGCTTCTCTTTGGACTCATTCTTATCCTGTTCTCTCGCTCTCTGTCTCTCTCTGTGTCTCTGTCTCTCTCTGTCTCTCTGTCTCTCTCTCTGTCTCTCTCTCTCTCTCTCTCTCTCTCTCTCTATCCCTTTGGGAATGATGGGATTTGCTGAGAGCCTGGTGGATTTTTCCTCCATATTGGTGGTTTATCCAACAGTCCTGAAAGATGATAATGGCACATGCATCTTATAAACATGCTTGCCTTCTATTTTGAACTTCTAAAAAACATGCTTTTAACAGATTTGGGGCAGGGAAGGGGCCTTACAAGACACCTAGTTCTTTTTTCTCATGACAGCAGAGGGAACTGAGGCTCAGAGGGGGGAAGTGATTTGCTCAAGGTCACTCAGAGAATGAGTCTCAGAAACTGGGCTGAAACACAGGTTTCTGCCTCCTGACCCATCTTTTGGAGCCTTGATTTACTTAACTACTTATTAAGTAGCCCATTGAGCACAGCGACTTGCAGAATTTGCCACACCTAAGAATTGTTGAGGAAACTTGTTAACAAGGCAGATTTATAGGCACAGTCTCCAGAAAGTCAGATTTGGTAGATTCACTGTCAGGACCAGAAATCTACTTTTTGTACCAAGCTCACCTAGTGATTCTGCAGTACGTGACCCACAGATGCCCCTTTGAGAATCTCCTAGCATTTCAGTGAGTTTTCCAGTGAACTGAATCTTGCATTTTAAAGTATCAAGACTTTATGTCAATATTTGTGCTTTTCAATAGAAGTTTTAAAATTATAATAATGTTATATATGGTTTCTTGCTTAACGAGAATTAATAAACAAGAATTTGGGCTTCCACGGAGGACTCACACCCCCCATTATAGTACCAGATACTGTCCTTAGTTGTACATCCTGGGGACAGTGGGTGTTTGGGAGCGGTTAACCTCAGCTGAAATGGCCTCAAGTGACTCAGCCCATTGAATTTTAGGGTGTGCTTTTAATGTCTTTCTGCCTCTTCCCTAGGTGTCAGGCTGCCCTGCCTGCCTCCAGAAGCTCTTCCTTTCCCCCCTCCAAACCTCTCTTCTTACTTGCTGCTTTCCTATCTTCTGTGGCTAGGAGATCAGGTAATGAGCCTGTGTTCTACATGGGTAAATGGGTTCCAGTGAGTTCAGCTGTGGGTGTTCTTCTGTGTCAAGTGCATGGGCTTTGGTGCATGGACTTTGCAGTCTTGGTTCTGATGGCTTATTTGTCTTTGGGGCTACTTTCTTGCTCTTTGACTGCATTCTGTGTCCTGAGTGTGCTGGGGCAGTGGCCTCCTACCCCATGGAGGGTGAGGGCCTGGCAGTGTTCATCATGACTTCTGTGTGCCCAGCCTCCTCACTGCAGCCATGGTGGACCAACAGCTCACTGCCTGCTCACCCATGCAGCCTCCTCCCTGTTCTCTCTACAGATCTGGCAGTGTGGTGGGACCCTGGAGACACACCCGTGTTCTCATGTTGGCCACGTTTTCCCCAAGCAAGCTCCCTATTCGCGCAGCAAGGCCCTGGCCAACAGTGTCCGCGCAGCTGAAGTGTGGATGGATGAGTTTAAAGAACTTTACTACCATCGCAACCCCCACGCCCGCTTGGTGAGCTCCCCAGGGCCCACCTGCACACCATCTGGCCTCACCCAAGTAAAAGCAGCTAGTTCTGACCTCCCTACCATAGGAGATCTGGTTCCAGGAATAGAGAGTAAATTGAGCACTTATGATACAGGCATGGGGAAACTTTATTTCTTCACTTATACAGATGATTCTCATTAGTCACAGTAGTTATGTTCTCCACAGTCATCACAAACCCTGAATTTGGGAATACTGAACCATCGCTCCTAGGGGAAATGGAGGGTCAGGTTCCTGTGAGCCTCTTAGCAAGATGATGTTTTTGTCAACTGATCAATACATAAGTTGATTTTACATGTATTTCTGTTGAAAGATACCTTATTTAATACATATTGTTGATGAATGATGTTGAACTCACAGCCAATAGCACTGAATGTTGTTCATGCCTGACTGAAGCTTATCTAACACATGTATTTTCTCTGTAAGGTGCCCCGCAGGCTTTTTGCCCTGTAGACTAGATAGCTGTTCAGCACTGTGGTTAGGGCCGTTTTAAACCGTGAAGCAGCCAAGACATTTTCTGATTTCCTCTCTGCCCGCACAGCCATCCCACACAGCTGTCCTCTGGGCCTCTGTCCTCAGTGCTGCGACCACTCCAGCCTCTGCTCTGCTCTCCTGCAGCCGTGCCACCATGTCGCCCAGAGCACTGGGTGGAGCTCTTTATATAGAGTCAATAGCAACGTATTACCCACATGTGTAGTGAGCTAGCCAACCAGGGCCAGGTGAGAATCCTGGCCACGGGAACTTTCACACTAAGCAGACTGTGAATTGGACACTTGTTTACAGCATGAGAGCTGAAACATGGTCCTGGCTGGGGATGTGCACGTTGGGTGACAGATTTTTCGCCGCTCTGTGCATGTCTGTGAGTGACTATGAAAATGCAAGTGTTGATTATAGTGTTGCAGATCAATTCCAGGAAATGGCTTCACTGCCTCTGCCCAGGCAGCTCTGCACGCCCCGGGGCAGGCACCCACTTACCCCGCACCTGCGTAACTCAGACAGCTGCTCGGCAAGACAAGAAGGTCAGCTCAAGACCATGTTACTGGCCACTTGATGAAAATCTCTTCTTTTGAATATAGAGTAGCCCTTCAGGGTAGCTATGAAGATCTCATTTCATAGGTGAGAGAACTCAGGCTCAGAGGGAGGGTGATTTAAGGCCCTTGCCCATGGCCTACCTGATGATGTGGGTGGAACTGGGCCTGGGGAGTGTGCACTCCAGTGGACCTCTCTCTGCCCCACAGAGCCCTGCAGACCCTCGCCCTGACCTCCCCCTTCGCCTGTGTCTGCCTCTGGGCTCCAGGGTCATTGCCTCCTTTGTCTTGCAGGTAGAAACATCTGCTCTTCCCAGTCACTCAGTCTGGAAGCCACAGTTCCCTCTTCCTGAGGGTTCCCAAAGAATAACACATTAGAGGGGCCCGCGTACACCTTGTGTCTGAGTGCACAGTGGCTGGGCGTTAAAATGGGTGTTTGGTTGAAGATGAGGGCACAGTGACCCTCATCAAACAACAGACTTGTGGGAAACAAATCTGAAATTTGACTCAAACATTTTCCACCATGATCATTTAATTAAATATCTAGCTTGTCAGATCGTAGTGGTCTGACACTGTGGTGCAGGGACAGCAACACCTGCGCCCTCATCATTGCTCTTGTGGTTGCACGTCCACCGTGCTAAGTAGATGCCTGCTTCATTCAGTGATTCAAGCTTTCTTAATCACTGGTTTTTTGTCTAGAAAACTAAACTTCCACAAGTATTTATTATTGCAGCATTTTGCTCTTACCATCATAAGTGTGTATTTGAACTTCAATATGTTGACACATAAGAAGGTTTTCATTCATGATTGCGTCTAGAATATTTACCCATGTTTGAAGAGAATGTTCAGATATCAGTAAACCAGAGACTGTCATGGCATAACGTGGGCTGCTGATGTTCTTGCTGGTCTGTGATCTCACATTCATCGAGGACACACGGGTCCAGGGAGCCAATTCCGTCAGCAGGGCTTTGTCTCCTTCCCTCCTTGGCGTGGCCGCACCTCCCTGCATCAGCAGCCCCTGGGAATGTAACTGTGCGACAGCTGTGTCGGAGGCAGGTCATTATCCTCAGGGCCTCGCACACAGTAGGTGCTCAATAGAAGCTTATTGAGGGAGTGAGCACCAGTGGAGAGAGGGGCTTTGATAGACAACACTGAGACCTGCAGGGACTCACTGTTTTTTTGTTTTTTTTTGTTTTCTTAAGGAACCATTTGGGGACGTGACAGAGAGAAGGCAGCTCCGTGAAAAGCTCCAGTGTAAGGACTTCAGGTGGTTCTTGGAGAACGTGTATCCAGAACTGCACGTGCCTGAAGACAGGCCTGGCTTCTTCGGGATGGTGAGAGAGGTGGGCCAGGGTAGGCAGGGAGTTTCTGGCCTCCAGGTTTGATGGGTAAATCCTGGGCAAGAAAGTCCCCTTCTTGGGAACCACTAGCCTCCTCCAACCCCTTTCATTCTTCCTTTTTCCCCTTGGGTATCTGGGGCTCAGGTCCAGACTGTCAGCACTGGAAGTGATCTCAGAATTGGCGAGTATAAGCCTCCCATTTCATAGGCGGGGAAACCAAGGCTCAGTCAGTATTTCTATGTCCTATTTTTTACTAACACCTTATCACATTACTTTGAGTATCAGTGGCTGGACAAGTTAATAATTCCCAGCCCAGGGATTTACAAAGGCATTAGTGGGGGATTAGAGAATTTCTTCTGTTATTTCAAAAATCTAAAAGAAATGTTTCTAGGGTGAGGTCAACTAAAATGCCTCCCCCACTGCGTCATGTTGATCAGAGGTATTAGTGATCCACTGTGAAAGTCTGGTAAATACAAAGAAGGATGTTAATACATTAAATTTGGTCATCATTGTGAAAATGTTCGAATATACAGAAACACAGAATGGCATAGGGAATCCTGTCCCCAAGATTCTAGAATTATCAAGATTTTGCCTCTCTTGCTTTCCCTCTCCTCTGCTCCGCCCTTCCACATTTTCCTTTTCTCAAGCAAACCCTGAGCATCGGGTCATTTCACAACTGTTCACTTCAGCATGCATCTCTGTGTGGACATTATCTTAAAGAACAAAGACCATTATCACGCCTAATCAAATGAACAACAATTTCATGGTATCATTTACTGTCCAGCCCTTATTCAGATTCCGCCAACTTTCCAAATTCCTCGTGGGGTAGTTGGCTAGTTCCAGCTGGGGTCCAAACAAGGTCTACGCATTGGTCTCCAACATCGGTTGCCACATGGTTTCCCCTAAGCCTCTCTTATCTAAGGCAGGCTGTCACTTTCTTCCCCCCAGTGGTAATGCCTTTGCCTTGCTGAAACAGCACCAGTTGTCCTGCAGAGCGTCTCACCCTTGGCATTATCTTTCTGTTTCTTTGTGGTGTCTAGGTAGGCTGCACTAACAAGAAATGAAGAGGGATGAGCTTCCAGACCATAAAGAGTTAATCTCTGTGCTCCTCAGGTTTTATCTCAAAATGGGGTTATGATTCCTGCCTGTGGTGTAGAATGGGGAAGCTGATTCCTGCCTATGGTGTAGAATGGGGAAGCGCTGTTAGAGCTAGAGATATGTAAAGGGCTTTGACCCTTTGGGGCAGGCTCCCCTCTCATTCCATTTCCCTCCCGCAGAGCCTTGGTGGAATCTGTTGTTGGGTATGAAGCTGCACCACAATGGCCCCTTTCTGTTTTGTTTAGCTTCAGAGCAAAGGACTGAAAGATTACTGCTTTGACTATAACCCTCCCAATGAGCACCAAATTGTGGGACATCAGGTCCTTCTGTACCTCTGTCATGGGATGGGCCAGAACCAGGTAGGTACTGCTTCTCAGTAGATTGACATTCTCGGGCTGGGACAACAGACAGCAGGAGGCTGTTTGCTCAAGGGATCATAAGCATGGACCTCAAAAGAGTGAAATGAGGGGAAATCCATCTGCCTTTTACAAATTGATTATTTGATTTTTTTTCATTATACAGGTAATATATGCTCAGTACAGAGCATTTGGGAGACATAAAAAGCAGAAGGAAAAAGTGAAGGGCAGGACCCAGCATGGCCACCGTTATACTTAAGATACATTTACTTCCCATCTTTTTTTACACATGGCCTTTGGCTATGTGTTTTAAATAGTTGTTATCATAACGTCTATATGTTTTACATTCCATTGTTTCTCTCTACCTCATCATACCTTTCTTGTGTTATTAGACATCATTTGAGAATATCGTTCCTAATGGCCTCTTGATATTCCTTTATGTAACTATATTACTTTAGTTAACTGATTCCCTGCCTCTCTGTTTTTGCAATTGTAAATAACCTGGCCACTCACATTTTTGGTCAGAACAAAAAAAGGAGGGAAGACAGACAACAGATCTGCACCTCAGATGACTTCCTTAGAATTGATTCTTAACTGGGAGGATGGGTTTCGATGTTTAGTGCCACACTGCCAAATGGTGGTAGCGGTTGCCTCAGTCGGTGGCCTGGGCGGGTCTGTCTGGGTTAAGTGCTGAACTTCATGCAGGGCAGGAGAGCCAGTCCTGAAACGTCTGAGGACCAGAGCAGGGCCCCAGCCCAGGAGAGCATATAAACTCACCAGGGCAGGACTGGTGGAGAGCAGAGGAGAGGAATGAAATGTTGATTCTAGACCTTCAAAGCCTACTGTCCTAAGAGTTGTCAGACACTAGAGACAAAAGGGTGGGGATTCAAGTTTTCTTCCAGCCTGGAGTCACTGTCAATTCCATTTGAGTATTTAGCCCCCTTAGGGTCAACAGTAAATTTTTGTAATTCAGACGCTTACAACTTTAAATTATTCGGGTTCTTCAGCATACTTAAGAGTGCTCCTCAAAGGTGGTCCCCAACTGGTACTGACAGCATGACCTGAGAGCTTAGAAATACAAACGCCCCGACCCATCCACCCCTCCTGAATCCCAGTCTCTTGTTTTAACTGGGTTTCAGGGAGATGCACTTGAGAAGCACTGCTCTGTGTGCTCTGAGAATTGCCGCCCGTGTCCATGTCAGAATCTCCTCGAAGGTAGCTGCTAGGGTGGGGTGGGAGTCTTGTTAGAAATATTAAAAATGCAGTTTCCCAGGTCCCATCTCAGACAGAAAGAATCATATTCCCTCCTGGGCGTGAGGCCCAGCACCAGCATTTTTCCTGGGCACAGTAGAGTAGGGAACCAAGTCCTCCCATGAAACTGCTTGTGCACAGCACTTTATAGTTTCCAAGGCATAGTTGCATCCATTCTACTTGGTAGGGAGGGAAAGGAAAGGAAGTGTGTCTGGTCAAGGTCACAGAGAACCCCGAATCCTGGCGCTGGAAACTGGCCCATTTTCTTGCCTGCCATTCTGCCCAGCATGGGTTAGCACAGAGCGTGTGGATGAGCGAGGCACCAGCCCCCCCCTCACTCTATAGCAGATGATGTGGACCTGAAAAAAAGGCCCCTCCATTCGCACTTGCTAAGCACCGCCCTGGAGGTGCACAGGGGCTGTGGAGACATGCAGCAGGCCTATGGATCAGACAGGCTAGTGCCGCTGGGTGACGGAGAGCGCTGGATCCTAGCTGCCATGCTCTTGTGACCCCAGGCTGTCATCCACCAATTTCCCTCTTTCCACATTAGAGGCCAACTGATGCATGTTGGCTGCTCCATTTTCAGTTTTTCGAGTACACATCCCAGAATGAAATACGCTATAACACCCACCAACCGGAGGCCTGCATAGCTGTGGACACAGGGATGGATATGCTCATCATGGATCTCTGTAAAGAAACTACCCCAGAGAATCAGAAGTTCATCCTGCAGGAGGTAAGTAAGCTGTCTCATTCCTTCCTTGCTGTTGGCCTGTGGGCTGCAGAGGAGGCCTTGGAAGTAGAAATAGAGCATGTGGTGTGGCACAGGCGGGGCAGGTCTCAGGGATGCAGCCACGAGGAGCAGCACAGGGACCCTGGCGGTGGCAGTACTGTTGAGTCCCAGCCATATGCATCATTGCTTCCGCCTCTCCTCACCGACCACACCCGTTCGGTCTTCCCGTTGTCTTCCCATCCCCCCTCGAGCTGCAGTGGCCTGTAGTGGGAAGAGGAGCCATCCCAAACACATCTGAAGATGAAATGGGGTTTAAGCAAGTGAAACAAATAGCCAGTGTAAGGACGTGAGGTTAGGTCCACATAAAAACCACTTCACTTCTCTTGGCCTCCCTTTCCGCTCTAAAATGGGAACAGTAATAGCCACCTTGTCTGCCTCTAGTGCGAATTGGATGTATGGCCAGAAATGCTCTTTGGAAAGCATAAACCTCTTTAGAGATTAGTTGTTACTTGCAGTATAAGAATCCAGAAAACATCTCTCATGGAGTTGGCTCACCATCAGAACAGTGAGCCCTGATTTAGAACTGGGTGTTACTATTTCAGGCCTGAAAGGCGCAAGCCGTACCGCATCTGCAGTAAGCCTGTGACGGGACTCGTGAATCCGTCAAATCCTTTGACTCACTAAAAAGTACTTGGGGAATAAATCCAAAGAAAAGAATTCAAAAGAAAAAAATTAGTTCTCTTTTATCTCTGTGAGAAGTTTTCATTCCCAGCCTGGCCCCAGGGATGGAGTCACGTATACTGCTCTTAAATGGGTTAATTTTAAGCATAATTAGAAGTTGGAGCATGTTTTCCTGTAGAAAATATTATGATTAGCATGACATTTGCAGGCTACCTGGAACAGCCTGCACCATAATACTGTCTGTCTGATATTTAAAAAAGGGAAAATACTAATGCAAACTCCCAAAATCTGTGATACTCGGTAATGCTCTCCCCCTTCTCTTTTTTTCTTCCAACTTAGAAGCCGTTGTAAGCCCTCAAGGAATAGTAATGCAATCTAGAAATCATAAACTTGGTTTGAAAGGTCATTAAAACTTTATCTTAAATTTCAGTGACCATTTAAGGAAAAGTCTGTTTCTTTAGAAGGGTGGGAAGGATGGATGCTTTATTTAATTATTTACTTTCACGTTCCTCTACAGGCAAGCTGTGAGCACTTGTAAAGGGTTTCAGGCTTACTATTATTGCGATTCTTCTGCATGTCATTTTACTTCTAAGGTTTCTCTTTCCCTGGAATAGGTTTGCCACTTGTTCTGCCCCTTTGCTGCAATTAACTTCCTCAGCAGTGTGCAACTTGCAACAGAAGTGGAGGGAAAAAAAATAAACTGCAGGACTTGGGGAGAGATTTGTCCAGTTAACTCAGCAACAGTTGGGAAAAAGAAGAGAAATGGGAGGTATTAAAGAGGATCATTGTCTTCTGGGTTTGGGAATTGGTTCAGTCCATAGAACCCACTTCCTCTCAGATGACTTGCCGCCTCACCCAACTGTTCTGTGGCTGAGCTGGACTAAAGCCTTTTCCTGACTCTACATTTAAGCACATAATTGACAGAGATTGCCAGGGATGGAATTAGTTGACCTAAGAGAATTGAAAAAGATTCATAAAGGATCTCCCTGGTCCTGGTTTCCCTGAAGGAAAAGAACAGTAGGGACAAAATGTGGGGTCTGGCAGGTCCCCAGAGCAGCCAGCAGGTGGCACCGTCGACCCTGTCATGGAGTCTGGACCCAGTGACAAGAGGCACATGTACGTTCATGCCTGGCCCTCTGCAGAGACAGTTCTGAGTTGCCTTTGTATAAAGCAGACACTTAGCCCTCCATAAATATTTCTGAAGTGATGAAAAGCACCTGAGCTGTTAAGAACATGTTTTAGGGGAAAAGATACTTTCTGAGGAATTGCTGGTAATTCTCATAAACATCCAGTGCTTGTCTTTCGTAGGATGGTTCTTTATTTCACGTGCAGTCCAATAAATGCGTACAGGCTGAGAGGAAGGCGTTCAGTGACAGTTTTGTACCACGCTTACGAGACTGCACCAACTCTGAACATCAGAAATGGTTCTTCAAGGAACGCATGTTGTGAAATGTCACTGTGCCAAGGAGTTCACTGAAGGACATGGGGGCCCCTGGACTCTGTGGCCAGCAGAGACTTAGCTAAGTATAGTACCCAAAACTTGGCTGCTCTGCTTTTATAAGGAAATCGTTCTGCAATTTGTGAAAGTGGTGTTGGATTTAGTAAAAATGTAAATAAGCTTTGTACTGATTTTCAGAACTTTAAAATTATTCCCAAATACCCGATTTTCAAAGGGTAATCATAAAATGGTTTTGGTATTCAGAGAATTAAAACCTTTAAGTATTTTTCTATCAAGATATATATTCTACTTTCATGCCTTTTTATTCCTCCTAGCAAAAAGGTAAATATTTTATTTTGATATTTACAAGGATTCCCAGGTAGGAAGATGGAAATTAGACTATGTAATTTATGTACTTTGCATAAACTGATAATACCTCAAACATTGGGTTAGATTCTTCTCAGTGTAGACAGGTGGACACTAGGAACATTGTATGGGTTCCTTGAGGTCAGTGAGTTAGTCTGGGTTTATTTAAAAAAAGAGTGCTATATGGTTATATGCTGTTACCACAGTCAAAACTCTAGTTAACGTTTATGTCAGCCAAAGAGGACCAGCAGAAGCTGGAATCTCAGAGGAACAATGTGACTTATCGATCTTCCACCCGACACGGTGGACATCTGACAAAGGCCTAGCTGTGATGTGGCTGGCAACTTTCAGTAATTAGCACTGTGACTTTATGACATGTTTATGTCATTTAAAATTTTAATGTCAGGGAGAAACTTAAAGTACTATGTGAAATTCAGTTCTCAAGTTGTTCACTAATAACATGTGGTAATTGAATTCAGTGTTGGATTTGTGCTACAGCAGCTGCTGTTAATGTTTCCCTCAAAAATTCTGATTTGGGAACCATCCCAGATCCTCTTCTGAGATCTTGATGAAGTCAATATGAATGATTTTTTTTTAAGTGAGAACATTGCAGATCTTTGTCTCTGCAACCAATCAGATGGGAGAGATGAAGACACATGTGCGATTGATTAAAAAAAATACCAACTTGTGCCTCAGGCTCTTTTTTTTTTTAACATATATTCCCTTCTCCGAGGGATCCAGTATAACAACCACCCAAGAACAACACCAGCTGACCTGGCTAGGGTCAATCTGAGGCATTTTAACCACTCTGAACTCTGTAAAATGTGAATAATGAAACCAAGCTCATGGCGCAGTTGCAAGGATTAAAAAACATAGAGCAGGAAGGGCTTAGCTTAATCCCTGGAATACAGTATGAGTTCATTAAGTTTCTATATTCATAAATGCCATTTACGACATGTGAAGCACCATAAACATAAGTTGGTGTTTATTCAAAAATAAATATTAAGTAATTCAGTTATTTTATCCTTATAGGATTAAAAACTCCTTGGCAGGCGGGAATATGGTAAGAACCTCTTCCAGCATGGCTCAGCTCCCTCATAAATGTAAATGTAAGGTGCAGTGGGGCCCAGCCTTGTAAAGCAAGTGGGATGCCCACTTTACCTACCATGGAGGTAAGAAGTCCTGCCCTGCCCCCTTCCTCCTGCCCTCTTTGCAGTGTCAGTTTGGGTTTGATGAAAGGGTGTCAACCCCTCCCAAGGTGTGGGAAGACAGTTCAGGCTTTCATAAAAGTAATGCTCACCAGATCCATAATGACTGCAGGGAGGCTACATGTGCGTTTAGTGTGCATTCACTGGGCACTGCTGTCAGTCAGCTTTGCATGGGACGTCACCTCCCTTATTATGTCATTAGCTTATATGCAGTAATTTTTAAGGTGGAAAAACTAATAAAAATTAAAAAAAATTTTTTTCAGGGTGTCAAGGGAAATATTTTCACAGACTGGGAGGCAGTTTACAATTTTTTAAAGAACCTTTCCTTTCACTGATGGGTGACGAGACGGAGCCTGGATGGGTCCCCACCTGACCCATCAGAAGGTGTGAATTGGCCTCCAGTCCTGGTATGTTGAGTCAGGAGTCTTGGGGGCCAATCCTAGCTGTTGTAGGTCGTTTTCCCATCTAGGACTCATTTCCTCATCTGCATAATTGGTTAAGAATGTCCTCTGTTGACGTCTTAGCTATATATTTTAGTTACCTTTTTAGTAGTTGCTTCAGGGATTATAGTATACTTCCTGAATTTATCACAATATTCTTCAATTTAGTATTAAGTTAATTTCAGTAAAACTGAGCAAATTTGTATCGGTACAGCTGCATTTCATACTCCCTTCTCTTTGCTGTTATAGAGCATATATATTGTATCTATATATGTTATACATTTCAATAATAGAATGGTATAATTATTACTTTAAACAGTAAGTACTTTAGAAAAAATTTTATATATAGTATATATATATGTGTTATATATTATTTATAAACACACGTGTACATGCACACACATTCAGTACCATTCCTCTTCATAACTTCCTGTGAATCTGAGTAACCCTCTGGTGTCATTTTCATTCAGTGTGAGGACTTTCTTTGGTACTTCATCTAGGATAGGTCTTTAGCAACAAATTCTCTCAGTTTTTGTTTATTTTGGAATGTTTTTATTCTGTCTTTGGGTTTTTGAAAGATAGTTTAGCTGGGCATAAAATTCTAGTTCGCAGGTGTTTTCTTTTGGCACTGTGAAGTTGAAATTACACTACCATAGTGTTGCCATTGTTTTGAATGAGAGGTCATCTGTTAATTGTTTTGTTACCTGTATGTGGTGAATCATTTTTCTCTTGCTGTTTTATAGATTTTTCTCTTTTTGTCTTGCAGTATTTTAAGATATGTCTAGGTGTGGTCTATGTTTTATCATACCTTGGGTTTGTTGAGCTTTTTGGAAGGTAATTAAAGTTTAAAAAATCAGTTTGGGAAGGTTTTAGCCATTATTTCTTTATATATTTTTCCTTCCCCTTTCTCTTTTCTTCAACTTGGATAATTTCTGATGATATATCTTTAAGTTCATTGATTTCTTCTGCCATCTCAAACCTGCTGATGAGCTTCTGTAGTCATTTTATTTCAGTTACTATACTTTTCAATTCAGAATATACATTTGTAGTCTGTTTCTCTGTTTAAATTTTCTTTATATTGACTCATTGCACATTTTTCTTTAGTTCTTTGAATATAGTTTTCTTTAATTTTTTGAATATATTTGTAATAGTTGCTTTGGAGCGTTGTGATGTAGCAGCTTAAAACATTAAATATATTATCTTACAGTTTCTGTAGGTCAGAAGTTCAGGCATGGCTTGGCTGGATTTCTGCTCAGGGTCCCCCAGAACTGCCATCAAAGTGTCAACCATGGCTGTGATCTCATTTGAGACTCAGGGTCCTCTTCCAAGCTCACTGGTTGTTGGCTGAATTTGATTCCTTGGGGCCATAGAACTGAGGACTTCAGCTCTAGAAGGCCACTTTCCATTCCCTGCCATGTGGCTCCCTCCACAACATGACAGTTTGCTTCGTCAAGGTCAGTAGGAAACTGTCTGTTGCTGATTCTTATGTCTTTTAAAGGCCCACATGATTGGTCAGGTTGACCTAGGATAATCTTCCTCCGTTAACTCACATATCAGCTGATGAAGGACCTTAATTACATCCACAAAATTCTTTTACTGGAGTGATGTCCCATCACATTCATAGGCCCTGTTCACTCTCAAGGGGAGGGGCTTACACAGGGCATGTACCAAGAGGCAAGAATCTTGGGGCTCATCTGAGAATTTTGCCTGCCACAGTCCGCCCTCTGGTCTCCAGTAGTTCCCCACCTTTCCATATGCAAAATACATTCACGCTTTCCCAAGATGCCCAAGGGTCTCATCTCATTAGAGCATGAGTTCAGAGTCAAAATTTTCATCAGCTAAAAGCCCAAAATCTAAATCAGGTGCAGGTACAATGTGGCTCCTGGGTGTCATCCAGTAGGTGCAGCTCCTTGCGCATATTTGTACTTCATCTGTGGACCTGTGAAGCTGAAAAGACCAGTTATCTGCCCAATACTCACAACAGACAATGATGGGAAGGCATAAGATAATGGTTCTAGACTTTGTTGTTATTTGTCTCAAAGAGAGGAAAATAAAGGTCAAAAGGAGTCACCGGTCCCTAATACTTTTGAAGTTCCACCAGGTAAATGTTTGACTTTTTTGATTCAGTTTCAAGGCCTAGTCTTTCTTTGGGCATGTGGTTCCACCCTCCTGTCCTTCCTTTTTTATGAAAGGTAACACCTCTTTGCAGCAGAGTAGTTTGCCAGCCTGCTTCCTGCTAGAATTTTGGGGGTCCAACAGTGTCCTTTCATTTTGTCCTCTCTCTGTCCCTTTTAGTCAAAGCTGGCAAGATTTTTGCTGAAATAATTTTCTCGGGAACATTGTGAGTCTTGCATAGATTCACTGTTTTTTTCCCCACTAGATATAGAAGCCGTAACCACAGATCTTACCCAATGCATCCCTTTTCTCTCTTGGCCTGTTAAGGTGGCTGAAAGATATGACCTTAAGGGACTTGGTGCCCCTGGGCCAATTGAGAAGATCTGGCAAGTGCCCACACCCCTAACCTCTTGAAAGGGCCCTTTGTGAGACTGACTGCTCTGACCTGGTCTTTCTGAGGTTTCCACAAAAGAACGTATGGGCACACCCTCAGCCTTTTCTCTGTGCCACGCTTTCAGCCACCATTTTGATTTTTAGCATCCTTTGCCATCTGAAGACTCTGAGAATTTTCTAAATAATTCAGTCCTACTTAATTTTTGTGTAACAGTTTTCCTTATGTTTATCTCTGTCCTCTTGTGTTTTACCGTAAGCAGCAAGAAGAAACCAGGCATCTTTAGCACTGTTCAGAAATCTCCTTAGCTATATAACTAGGTTCATCCCTTATAGTTTCTCCATAACCTCGGGAGGCAATTTTGCTAAGCTTTCTGCCACTATATAAAAAGATCCCCTTTCTCCAGTCTCTAATATCTTCTTCACTTCGTTCTAATCCTTCAGCGTCAACATCCTCAACATCTGTATTTCTACTAACAGTCAGTTCAAGGAAATCTAGGCTGTATCATGTTATGTAAAATTCTTGCAGCTTTTACCAATTGCCCAATTCCAAAGCCACTCTCACATTTTAGGTACTTATTACAGCAGCATCTTACATCCATGTACCAAAATCTGAATTAGTTTTCCGTTGCTGTGTTAACAAATTGCCACAAACTTAGTAGCTTACAAAAGCACTTATTACCTCACATAATATGTAGGTCATACATCTGGCATGGCTTAGCTGGGCTCCCTGCTCTGGATCTCGGGCCAAAATCAAGGTGTAGCCAGGGCTGCTGTCTCATCTGAGGCCCGGGGTCCTCGTCCAAACTCACTGCTTTTTGGCAGAATTCAGGTCTTTGTGGTTGTTGGACTGAGAACCTCAGCTCCTAGAGATTGGCTCCTGAGGGAGATTCTCCCTGTGCCTTTGAAGAAGTCAGCTGCCATGTTGTGATGGGACCAGGTGGCAAGGACCTGAGGATGGCCTGTGGGAGCTCAGAATGGCCAAGCTCACACTGAATTTTTGGAAACAGAGACTCATCAGTGTGGTATTCCTTCAATAAAAATGTAGACAATACATGTAGATTGAGAATCGGGGTTGGTTATGCCCATTCCTGTCTTCAGGCACCTGCTTTACCATTCAAGAAGGTTCCTTTTCTAAAACTTGTAAAAATTAGCAAGGAGTTGAAACTTTGTCACATGAAGAGCACCTTAGGCGTCAGTTCGGAAGACTTTATTTTATTTATATGGGTCAGCTCTGGATTTCTTCAGAGGTGGAGTATGTGTTAAATTTCCTGCACTAACTAGCCTCCTTTTCCTCCTCCTGTTAAAACAGTGCTTTTTACACCTTATCGCACATGGGAACCATCTGCATCTTGTGAAAAGGCAGATTCATTTCAGTAGGTCTGGGGTGGACCTTGAAATTCTGCATTTCTCACAAGCTCCCAGATGATGCCAGGGCTGCTGGTCTAAGGACCATATTTTGAGTAGCGAGATACTCAAGTGAGAGGAAAACAGAGGAAGGAAGCAGCCGGGTGGCTGGGCACTGATGTCTTGCCCTCACATTCTCACCAGGTGGTGGTGTCAGCTTAGGAAATGTGACGTTGCTTTAGCTGAGGTCAGGTCTGTGGGCCCCCAAATCCTCCAAATCATAGGTCCCTGGGATGCAGACCTGAAAGGCCCACTATATTATCTCACACCAATGGAGCTGACAGGGAGCTGAGGCCCCAAGGGGAGGGCTTGCCCGAGACCACCCAGCCAGGCAGGGCAGCACGTTCTTTGTCAGTACCCCTCACTCGGGTTAGTAGTGTTCTAAACCTGCCTTGGGTGTGGCCTTTTCTTAAAGTGTTAAATTGGTACTATTTTAAAAATCATATCTTCAAAAATTGACTTTCCTGTATTGTATTAAATTATAAAATAAAATTAGTTACGTATCTTGATAAAAAGTTCTAAAGACTTTGCCACGTGCTTTGTACCATAGCCACAATGTTTATTTAACAAGGGGGGTTGGAAATACTGGTTTCTTACAGTCTCCTAATGTTTGTGAGGCTTAATGCACTATATACTAAATTTCTCACACTTACATACAACTTTAGAGTTTTGTTTTCCCAGATATTATTTTGTTCGATCCTGTAAGGTCAGCTGGATAAGGCTTGCTATCTCCTATTTGCAGCTGTTAGTAATAACAATAATAATTTCATGAGTTGGGCACTGCTGAAAGCACTTCGTGTAAGTGAACTAATTCAGTTGTCAGAACACCCACTGAGATAGGTGTTGGTTCTCGCCTCCCCCCCACCACCACCCCAACCCCATTCTAAGGGTGAGGATACTGAGGCTCAGAGAGGGTAAGGAACTTGTTTGAGGTTACACAGCTCATCAGTGGCAGTGGTGGGATTTGAACCCAGACAGTGTTACTCCAGAGCTGTGTCCTGCCTCCTGGCGGGGAGGGGAGGCGACTTGCCCAAGTCACACAGCTCGTACTCCCTGACCACAGCCCCTCCCCTCACTCTTAGTCCAGTCTCACCACACTGCCAGTCATGGCATGAGAATTAATGAGTCTCCCCTGTTTGGAGAGTACAGGGGGTCACAGCAGATTCACATCCCTGGACAAGCACATTTCTTCCCAAAGGGCCAAGTCAGGGAGCAGAACCAGGCACAGTGCTCCAGGATCTGCCCCTCCACATGCCGCTGTCCGGGTGGGATTCTCTTTGCCCAGGCCCACACTCTGTCCTCTTTCTCCTTAAAACGAGGCAAGAATGGGAAAGCAGGGTTTGGGAGGTGTTTCTTCAGCTTCTGCTTTGAGAAACTTGCTGTGAAGCCTGGTCGGCCCGTAGTCTATGGCCAAATTAACTGCAGTTGCTCCATACAGAGCTCATCTGTCTTCAGAGTGCTTTAGCACCCGTGGGACTGGGTTCTGTCCCATCTGCCACTCATGATTCCTCTGTGAATCATCTCGAGCATTCTTTTTCAAGGTGAGGGTCAGCAAGACTGATTACTCATTAACATTAAGATAGTCATTTCAGAACCCTAGAAAGAAATTGCCAGATGGCTGTGTCTATTGGTCAGCTCTGGTTATTCACTCAAGAGTGATTGCAGAGCACCACTGCATTCTAACTGCCAACTGTTATAAAAGGAAGCAAATGGCTGGATTGTAGAATTTGAAGGGGCTTTAGAAGGCATGTGTTCAGTGTCCTCCTAATGCAGGAACCCCTCCTCATCCCCAGCATGTGGTCAGCTGACCACTGGGGGCTGCTTCTCCCTTTACGGGCCATGCATTCTGCTCTTGGATAGCTTCTCACAAAGCTGTACTCTGCCTCCTTTTAGCTTCCCTTATTGCCCTGGAACCCCCTTGGAGGCTCCCCCAACGTGTTTGCTCTCTCTGCCCTCAGAGATTCAAGGAGAGAAGATATGGGTCTGAATCCTCACTGCTCTGGGCCAGCCGGCCTTCATTTCTCCAAACCATCATTGTGGCGTGTGGTTTCCACTGGAGTTCTGGGAGTGAAGATAAATATTTGTATTAAATCTGCTGCCTTAAACCAAAGGCCAAGACTCCATTCTCCATCCCTGCAGAGAGATCTCGGCTACCTTAGGCTCTCCCAGATGTTCTGATGGCAATAAAACATTAGTAGGCTATGGGGTGGGGCAGGGCTGTGGGTTTCTGTGTGTGTAACAACAAGAGTGAGAGAAATGGTGTAAGAGAATCTTCATTTTCCATAATAGGAAGTCAGTACATTTAAAAAAATTTTTTTCTAAAGCTGAAAAATCATGAGGAAGCAGGGCTAAAATGTTATTTGAAATCAAAACCAAATACTGGAAGAAATAGCTTGAGATGTTAACAATAGAAGCTCTCTTGGGAGTCAGGTCTGGGGGTACAGGGGACTACTGATTTTATTATAAACCTTGAGTACTCTTGGGCTTCTTAAGTACAAGTACTTAGGCTAAGCTTTCAGTAAAAATTATCTTCAAAAATTCTCTCAAATGGATTGAGTCCAAACTCTTGGTAGTATAGTAGGAAACCACTTCGGGACCTAGATTTTGCTTTATTTGGCAGGATAGATTTCAAAGAGGTCAGGTTTTGTAGAAGGACAGACCTGGATATAAATTTTGATTGGCCATTTGCCAGCTGTGTGACTTTGTGCAAGTTACTTAACTCCTCTGAGCCACCATTCCTCGTATGTACAGTAGATGCAGTGCTAATGCCTTAACTCTAAGGGCGTGGTGAGCATTAAATGAGGCGAGGTAAGTGAAGCCAGGAACAGTGAGTCCCCAGCACAGCAATCGAGAAGCTCAGGGACCATTTATTGACCGAAGATTCTGAGTGGCTCGATCCCAGAGATATCCTGGGTACCAGAGCAGCCATCAGAAACAAGGAGTGTCTTGGAACTCTGCCCATGGAACAGTGCTCTTCATCAAAGCCCTGGATTCTGTGCCATTTGCTGCCTTGTGGCAGAACAAAAGCAAAAGAAATCCTTGGAGTTTCCCCAGCCCTCCTTCCTTCTCTCTCTGTTAAGGGAAGTTAAGTTTTCAACTCCTCTCCTCTTATTAGCTCATCTCTGGAAGAACTTGAGCCCAAGAGCTGCAGGGGTCCATGGGCAGGGAGGGGGCATTTTAGTCCAATCTTTTGCTGTACAGTGGGGGGGGGTGGGCACTGCTCCCCGAGAGAGCGAGGGCAGGGAGCTCCCAGGCCTGTTCATCCCCTGTGTCTGCAGGTTGGGGACTGAAGTATGAGCCTTGGCCACTGCTAAACCCTTGCAGGCCACGGGCTTTGGAAGACTCAGGGAGCTTGTCCTGAAGTGGACTGGGCTCAGCTCACCCCTTTTGGAACCAGAAGCTGAAGGGAAATAAAGCCCTTTCTGGGTAAGATTCTGGACAGTTCTGGGAACTTGTCTGCAGAAAAAACTGATTTATGGGGATCCAGCTGTGAGGAACTATACAAAACAGGGATCAGAGGAGGAGATACACTCCAGATGTGGCTTCATTAAAGGCAGGGGTGGAGCAATGGTCCTGAAAGACTTCTGAGGTCCATTGGGCCATGGAGACTTCAAGAAAGTATGGCCAAGGGCCTGTGGCTTCCAGCTGCTGATCTGAGATGGAAAACAGCTTAGAACTCATTCTGTCCAACCCCCTGAAACTACAGGTTGGGACCCCAAGGTTTAGAAAGGGAAGGGGCTTACCCAGCATCACAAAGCGAGGGGAGACAAAGCTGGGGCCAGAATGCACATCTGCTGCTGCCAGTTCGAGTGTCTGTCCCATCACCCGCCCTGCCTCTCACTCCTGTGTTTTAGATCCAACTTGAGGCTGTTTTCTTAATTGTAAGTTGAGGGAAGATGGAACTCTGCCTCACTCTGAGGGTGAGCTGTGAGTTGCCCAGGGAGCCAGACCTGGCAGACCCTAGTGCTGGGGTGGCGAACTCACTCCCCACCTCCTCGGCTTCTGAGGCCCTCGACAACACCTGCCATTGAAGTGTTGGTCCCTGCACTCCCAGAACTGGACTCAGTGGTACTTTGCCAGGGATCTGTTCTCCTTCCCGAGGGCAGGGGACCCAGGGAACAGGATGCCCTCTGCTGCGTTGCCTCTTTGGGGAATGGATTTCAGTTTTTTGAGTCTTGGAAACAAGATTCACATTTGATAGAATCTCAGATCAAGTCTGTGCTACCACAGCATCCTTGACAGGTGTTGTCTTTTTTCCCCTTCCCTTTATTTTTCCCACATATAGGCTTCGCTGAAAATTTGAAAACATAAGAATGTAAATAAATCGCTTAAGTTCTCACTACTTAAGGACAGCTCTGTTTGGAAGTATTTCCTTCCAGTTCGTTTGTTTGTTATCACTGTTCCTTTTACTTGGTTGAAATTGGCTCAGTATTATCTTCTGCCAAGTGGATATGGTTCTTTCCTTTGAGGAAATGCAGAGTTAGTCTCCTTCCACTGCCCATAACAGGGATTCAGATGATGTGTGAAGACAATATACATCCCCAGATTTTTCTCACCTCTGGGAGAAAACCTCAACTCCATCTTCAGTGCCAGGATTTATAACATTTATGATCATTGCCATTTATTAAGTGTGACCTACTTGTAAGACATTGTACTAATTAATTTCCATACAGTGCCTTGTTTAACCTTTACAATTACCTTATAAAGGAGGTATTTTCTAGCTCTAATTTATAGGGGAAGAAACTGAGGCTCTGAGAGAATGGGTCCCATTTTAGTGGATGGGAACTGAAGTCATTGAGATTATCACCTCCCTTAATCTAGCCTCATTATCTTTATTAATGTGTCCAGAGGATATACCAGCTTTCCTGACAACCTTAAAAATGTCATACTTGTCCCAAGAATGGACTAACAGTTACCAAAGGGAAAGGGACTGGGGAGGATGGGTGGGAAGGGAGGGACAAGGGGAAAAAAGGGGCATTATGATTAGCAGACATAATGTGAGGGGGGCACGGGGAGGGCTGTACAACACAGAGAAGACAAGTAATGATTCTATAGCATCTTACTACGCTGATGGACAGTGACTGTAATGGGGTAGGTGGGGGGGACTTGATGATGGGGGGAGTCTAGTAACCATAATGTTGCACATGTAATTGTAGATTAATGATACCAAAAAAAAATGTCATAAGCCTTTACATTTATTCCTTATGAATTCATCCTCTTCATTCTGCCCCACAAAGACCTTTTTTTTCCCTTTTAACAATCCCTGAGACAACATGACTCATTTAAAATTCCTGGCAACAAAAAAACCAGCCTCCTAGCATAGTGTCTGACATATAGTACCCACCCAATACCTGATTGCTATTATTATTATATAAGGTGAGTGACACTGTTTGGTTCCCTGGGTTTCCCTCTGTTTCCCACAAAACACAGAACAATGTGCTAAAAGCAGCATGCTAAGGAGGGGCCCATCCACTTTGGTTGGTCTCTGAGGTGGCTTCCAGAAGCATCCTGTCTCTCTGGCGATTGGCAGAAACCAGCCAAGAAGATGCTTCTTGAATGTGGGCCCGTCTGCCCCATGGCTGCCCTGCCCTTCTCCCGGGTCTCATCCCATCATCCATTTGCTGGGATGGCAAGTCCATGTGTCTTTGGCGAGAAGACCCCTTGCCCCCGCCCAGCCTCCGGACCCATGACATCGCAGCCGCCTTAACTGCCGCTGCCTCTGGTCCCTCGCCCACATTGCCCAGAAGAGACATTCCTTTTAGCGGGTGGAGCTGTCAACATGGATTTTAAAATATGGGTTATATTTTATTTTAACTTTTGGTTGTTTTCTAAATTTGGTCACAATCATGTCTTCTTGTTCTAAAATGAGAAAAAGGAAGCAGCTGTCCTCTGGGAAGACTCCAGAGAGAAGAGAGGAGATGAAAGTCGTCATGCCTCTCTGCTGATTGTTCCGCTTCCTTCCTGAGCTCTCAAACCTGCCTCTGTGGGAGCGGAAGGGGACAGATGTGGACCTGAAGGTGCCCATATGGTTTCCCTGACCCGGGAACTTCATGTAGGGCATGCGGCCACTGGCTCAGGACAACACGCCAAGGCTACTGTCCCCTTACATGTGCCAGATGACGCAGACACTGTTCTCACCCCAGTGCGCAAAGTCCACCTGGACCCAGGCCGTTTAGGATCAGTGGCCATGGAGAGATGTGAGGAGCCTGGAGAAAGGGCTCATCTCGTCTTCATCACAGAGGGGTGACATCTATGCCACCTTGGAAGGCTGAGCAGGCCGTGGGTAGGGAGGGGGAAGGCCGTCCTTGGGGAGAGCCACACGGCCAGGGAAGGTGGGCAGTGCTGTCCCTGGGATATGAGGAAGGGAGGCTGGGAGGTGACGCCAGGTCCTGGTGGGGTCCACATCTTGGTGGGGTTGGATGTCAATCTGAGGAGTTTAGACCTCATCCTGGAGGCAAGGAGGAGAAGTAGTCTTCGCAGCAGAACAGGACTGCAGCTGGCAAGGAGTTTCCTCCCACGGCATGTCCTTCCTCCAGTGTCCCCACCCCGCCACCCGCTGAGTGGGCTGCAGAGGGCTGGGTCCTCTCGCACCGTGTGGTTTGGCTTCTGTCCCCAGCCCTGCACTGAACCTCCCCTGCCCAGGGCAGGGGCCTCTCATTGACTGAATCCCTTGGAAAGTCTTCCGCAGGTTCCTGCCCCCATGGCTGCTCTTGGCCTGGTCTGTCCCCGTCTTTCTCCTTTGGAGCTCCCTCCTTTCATGGTTCGGACCACCTGTTTCTTAGTTCTCTGTCCATATAAGACCCTTTTTTTATTTCTCCCTTCCAACCTTCTTGAGCTACAGTCCTCAGGATTCTGTGTTCTCCCTGAAGGATCTCACTCAGGTGTGGCTTTAATGCCAACAACCTGTGTCTGCGTGTTACAACTTAGCGGCAGGAATCAGAAACCTGAAAAACAGTGACCTAATCAAATTCAAAGCTTTATTTTTCTTATGTAAGCGGACATCCACAGTTAGGCATTTCAGGGCTGATGTGGTGGCCTCACGATGCTCTCAGGGATGGCCCCTCATTCTGTCTCTCCGCACAGCCAGGCTGGACATGTGCCTGTGACCTGTGGTTGTAAGATGGCTGCCTCCCTCCAAGCATTCAGTGTGACTTCATTCAAGGAGGAGGAGAAGGGTAAAGATCAAAAGACCTGCCAGCCGAGTCCATCCCCTCTTAAAGAGCTTTCCCAGAACTTTCCCATTTCTGTGTTAGTCAGTTATTGCCACAGTAAGGCTCTGTAACAACCACCCCAAAACTCAGTGTACCAAGGTGAGCCTGGCCAGGCTCCGAGCTGGGCAGCGCTCCAGTCTTGGATCAGGGGGCCTGGCTCTAGGTTGGTTCCAAGCGTACTGGTTCTGGGGCCCAGGCTGAACAGGCAGAGATGACCCAGGTGGGCTCTTCTCATGGTGAAGCATCAAAGCAGGAAGCAAGCCACACTATATAAGCAAATTTAAGGCCTCTGCTTATTCCTTCCCAAAGTCAATCATGCAGCAAAGTCCAGCATCAGTGGGTAAGTACTTACACTGTATGCACAGTGGGAGAGGAGGGAATGCTTTTTTGTGGAGTAATAATCTACATTAACACAGTCTCACTGTCTAGTCCTATTGTTATGTCATCCTTTAGCCGAAAAGAAGGCTGAAAAGAGGTTTTTCTAGCTGGCACAATGCCATCCCAAACAAACTCAAGGTTTTGATAGTAAGGAAGGAGGCCAGCACGGAAATGGGGTAGGCACATTTTGGCAGGACTTTTTTCAAGAGTCACCAGACAAAAAATAATGAGGTTAGAGGCCATGCTGGCTTACAGTGACACTGGAGACCTCTGTCATCCTTGTGAGGACACCAGCACAGAGCCGGGGCATGCTACAAGATTTATGTGGCTGCCGAGTTGCCTTCTACTGCAACATTTCACAAACCTCCCCCATTTGGTGTCCCTCCAATGCTGTCCTAGTTCTCACCACATGGTGACACGGGAGAACAGGAGAGCTGGGAGGAGTTGTCAGTGCTGTCCCCATTTGGGATTGCTTGCCCTTCTGTCTCTATGTGACGTGTTGGCTTGTTGGATTCCCAGCACATACTTGTCATCCCTGAAGGAGCCCGGCTCTGTCACCTGTGGCCTGGCACCAAAGACTGGCATAACTCTTTTGCAGCACCAGTGGCTCAGATCTCTATCAGAAATATTCAGGTCCTGATATCAGGAAGAAAGAGCTAGTGTTGTAAGATGGAGGCCAGGGCATTTCTCATTTAAGCATTGCAGGGGCTGCTCCACAACCAAATCCTGACCACCAAAGGGAAGGAGAGCCTTTCACTAGACTGGACTTGCTCTTCCTGAGGCCGGGAGTCCAGACAGCTCCCTAAGCTCATGGCATTGTTTGTCCTCTTACTCCTCTCTCGCCCCCTCTCCAGCCTGGGTCTCTCCCTACCCTGCTGTCTGCTGAACATTTCTTTCTGGCTGTCCCATCTACCCTGCCCACACAACCCATTCTAACCTGGACTCATCTTTCCCCAACTGTTATTCCCATGCTGCCCACAAAGCTGGAAAGATGTGGTTTGTCCCCCTGCTATCTATTTCCTTTTACTCTGGCAAAAGCCCCAGTGTTTCTTTGGGACCCATTCCTTTCCCTGTGGTCTTAGTCCCTGTGGTCTAAAATGGCTCCAGCAGACCTCCTGGGTCAAGTCAAAGTCAATTAGCACTACCACCATGATTGGTCAGGAGTGAGCACATGACCTAAGATGGTCCAATCAGAGTGAGTCTCAGAAGTTTCACGGATATGCTGGGACACAAGCTCTTGTTTAGTTCTATTGGATTTAAACCTGGAAGATAGAGCTCAGAGACGTGCTGGCAGCCATCCTGTGGTCATGAGGCTGGTGGCCATCTTGTGACAATGCAGGAAGGGTCATCAAGAGTAGAGTTAGCACCACATACCTGACCCAAGAGATGGAGAGAGAATAGACTGATGATGTGGCTGGCACCTTGGATCCATGTGGCTTGGTGGGTGAGGTCTGCCTCACACTGTGTAGTCATTTGAACACATGCACTCCCCTTTTCCCTTTTTTTAAAGGTCAGTTTGAATAGGTTTTCAGCCAGTTGTAACCAGAAGCATTGTGCTCCACCCGTCTCACCGAATGGCTACACCACTTACTCAGCCAGTGAAGCCAGAAACCTGGGGCTCGCTGGCAGACTCACTCACATCCAAGGAGCACCAAGTGGCCCTCCGTCCTGCTGGCCATCTGCTGAGCCAGTCTCCTCCCTGCCCTCCCTATGGCTATCACCTCAGTTTTCAAACCCATGTCCTCTTGCCTGAGCCCTGGAATCACCCGTAAAGTGGCCCCTCTTCAACCTTCTCATACATCATCCCACCGAGTCCCCACAGATACTCACAGATGTGAAAAGTGAGGCCCAGAGAGGAGAGGGAATGTGCTCAAGGCCCCTTAGGGTGGTAGTGCCAGAGCTGGGGCCCAGACTCAGGTGTGTATTGTGCATCTTCACACCCCCTCCCCGCCCCGCGCTGCACCTCGGGATGGCCATTTCACAGGTCACTGACATCTTATGAACGAGAGGGCCTCACTGTGGAAGACAGAAAACAGAAACAGAAATCTGCTGGCTGGTGGGTGTCCCGAAGAAAGGCCAGCATTTGCCTGGAGTGTGACTAATGCGGGCTCACTGGACGCTTTGCACCTGGGCTGCTAGGACACTTCAGCCTCAGGTGCTCAACGGACCAGCCACTGAATCTTGCTTGGGTCATGATCTCCTTTGAGAATCTCAAGGAAGCGTGGCCCCTGCACCTAGGCAAGCACACGTGTGTGCCTGCGTGTGGCTACCCTGCACACATGCACAGCTACTGCCCACACCCACGGGAGCCTCCAGGTAAGAACTGTGACCTTCAGAGAATCCTTTCTGCAGCACCTGCGGCCCTGCCTGCCATGCCTGCCACGCCTGCCATGCCTGCCACGCTGCGTCATGGCTCCGCTGGCCTTCCCTCCTGTTCTCGGGGCTGGCGCCCCCTCCCAGGGACTTCCTCCCACCGGGCCTTGTTCTGCTCCTCAAGACCACCCAGGTGTGCAGCTGTGGTTCTTGCCTCACAGAACAGGGCATCCAGGCCCTTCCCAGCTGTCTCTGCCCCAGACATCTTTCCGTTTCTCAGTGTTCCCATTAAAGGCTGGCCCCCAGAACACAGCATTCCCAGAGCAGCCTGACCAGCCCCAGGGAAGCTGACCACCCACCTGTTTGTTCTGGGCATCAGCCTCAATATGTAGCTCTGGGGAGAGTCATAACAGCAGGTATGCTGAGCTGGTGTTCAACTCAGATCTCCATCTCCCCATAAACAGCTGCCCAGTCGTAGCATCCTTTTCCTCTTTCCAACACTTGGGAGGTTTTATCTGAAACTAGGTCACATATTCAGGTTTCAGGCCCTTTCCTTCGCTGCTCTAGTGCCCTTGCCCAAATGCATGTCCGTCCCTGAGCCTCAGTTACTTCACAAGTTTGTTGGGATAGTCAAATATACACTGAAAATTCTGGGGCTTTGAAATAAGTAACACAGTGTTTCTGTTTGTTGTTATTTAAGAAAATGTTTCTGGTTACTTCCAAAATCCATTTTGCCTCTCTTAACAGGAACTGAACTTTCACCTTGACACAGAGATGCTCGGCGCAAGGCCATCAATCCCAGCCTGCCCTGTGCTAAGTGTGGCCCTGGTTTGGTGAGGGGAGCGATGCCCTCAAAATCTAGCTGAGCCCTTTAAGGGAGGCATGTGCCTACCCTTGCCCTTTGCCCTTCCTGTGGATGTGGACATGATGGCATGCCATCTGGGACCACCAGTATGAATACAACATCCCTGAAACGGCAGAGCAACCAGACAGAAGGGGCCTGGGTCCATGATGACTTCAAAGAGCAGCCTCCCCTTACTTGGTATGGCTTTTCATGAGTAAGAAATGAACCCTGTTCTCCTTTAAGCAGTATTACTCGTGATGCTCTGCTCAGCCTTATTCCAGCCTGATGATGAACTTTCTTAAGGCATGTTCGTTCTAAGAGGCACGTGTGGCTCAAATCAGCAGGGAAGCATCTGGGACTAGCAAGTACCCTGAGGAAGTCCACGTTTCCCCTTTCTATGTCTTTCCTTACCTTCTTCCATCTCTCTCTTCCCCCATCCAGTCCTCCAACATTTATTGGCTTCTTCTGTACGAGGCCATCTGGTTGGCACTGCGGATATGAGATGATTAAGGTACAGCGTCTGTGGAAGGTTAACAGGGGGGACTGATACAGTAACTAACTGCCCTCCAAGTCCATGTCACAAATCACTGTGGAGCTGTTTACAGGGTGATGGGTGAACCCAGAGGAGCAGCCTCCACTTTGGCTCGGGAAGGTGGGAGGCAGGGAGCCTGAATTGGTCCATCCTGTTTGAGTAGATATTCTCTAGAAAGAGAAGGTAAGGAATGGCGCTGTAAGCCATGCCCCAGAAGTAGGCAAGAGCATGCGGTGCGGAGAACCCGGGGCTCACTGCTGTTGGCACCTGAGGGTGGGGCCCTGGGTAGGGGTGGGGTGGAAGATGGGGCTCATCAAGGACTTGCTTTGCTGCCAAGTGCCCTGCCAGAGGTTAACGTCCTTCTGATGACCCCTGAGCAAGGAAGAGACAACCGTTTGCAAACAAACACCTCATGAATTTATTTATTCCGTTTTCCTCACATATCTCATCTCCTTCCCTGGATGAGATGCCTCCTAATTTCGCTTAATTTCCACAGGAAGCTGGAAAGAGCAACATCTGTCTAAATCCTCCTAACCCACTCCAGATTTTCAGGGTCAAAATGTGGACATGGTCTCCGTGGGGTTAGAGGTGACAGCCCCAGAATTGGTGGAATTGCACTGAGCCCTTGTGGCAGCTGAGCCCTGGCGCCAGTTCCCTGCACAGTTCAGATGTTCGGCAAGAATTTTGCTGGGAGCGTAATCAGGGGCTGAGGCGGCCCCTGGAGAGGGGAGCGCAGGGTTGTTCCCACGGGCTCCTGCCCAGCGTGTGTTCCTGAGTCTTAGGTTCCTGGGAGAGGGGGCGGTGAGCAAATGCTCCAGCCCCACACCAGCTGCTCTGGGGAAGGAAGGCAGCTTCCCTCACATGGCCCTGGGCCCCACCCAGCCACAGGGACATTGTTTTGCTCACCGCCTCGTGGTGATGACATTTATTTAGGGGACACCTTCTCTCCTGCCATCCACAAGGAGGCAGGTTGGCGCAGGAAAAGGAGTGGAGATGTGCCTCTAGGGAATGGGGTTCCAGCCCTTGGGAAAGCTGCCCTGTCCCCCTGGGTCTCAGTTTGCTCATCTGTAAAACAAAGCTGGCTGGTCCGGGTAGCACCCAAGGGCCACACATGGACAGGCACCCACCTCAGCGACAGGCAGACCAGCTGGGGTTCCTACCTGTGCCGCTTGCTGGCCATGTGGTCCTGCCTGGGAGAGCCTGAATCTCACCTGCTTCGGTTCCTCATCTGTGCACTGAGGAGAGGGGACCAGGTCAGCTCCAGGGCCCTGTGGGCTTCACAAGGATGAGAGCTCTGCCCTCCACAAGGAAGCTGAGGGAAAGCGTTTAATCGTTCCTGTCGTGAGATGTTTCTGGTCTATGCCTGTTGAAGGTAAGTAGGGTCAGCATGAAAGTACTGGCCTCCAACGTTACCCTGCAGCCCACTCCTGCTCCCCAAGTCTCCACAGATGAACACAATGTTTTTCTGAAGCGTGAATCGAGGCTCCTTAGCTGTCCTCCGAGGCCTCACTCCCATCCCCCACCGCTTTGACCCCTCATTCACTCTGGCCCCTTTCAGGCCCTCACATGGTCCAGCCACAGCCTCCTTTGGACCTGGTCCCACAGGTGGTGCCAGGGGGTGGATGGGGTTTTTGCTCTTCCAGAGTTTAACTTGTCGGGCAGCTGTGTCTGGGGAGGTCCTTCCCTGTGCTGTAGGTGAACCTCAGCCTGGGTGGGGGAGGGTTCTTGACTCGGAAGGAGAAAGAATTCTCAAGCAGGTCAGACAAGTGTGGGTAAGGAAGGAATTCATTGCAGCGAGAGAACGGCAGCTGCCTTGCAGGCAGCAGAGAGCAAGGAAGAGCAGAGGGAGGAAAGGGAAGCTCATTGAACTCCTGCTCAGCATCGGGCAGATCCCTTGCCAACTCCTGAAGCCAGGATCCCCTGGCGCCCAGTGTCCACTTGAATCTGCACAGCATGGGAACTAAGCCCCCACCACCCCAGGATTTGGGGGAGCCACAGAGCACTGGATGGAGTGAGATTATGTTCTGAGAACTTCCCGAAGCAAACAAAGGAGATTTTCAGGCATGCTACTAAAGAGCATGATTGTACCTCTGCAGTCCTGTCTGGGCCACCCTGGTGACAGGAACTTGCAAGCCCTAATCAGAGATCTCAGTAGCCCTTCCTTGCCTGGAGTAGAACAGAGACAGAGTGAAGACTTGTGCTTAAGTCTGGAATATAGAAGGAAATTGCCAAGTAATAAAGACACCACTGGAAGAGCACAGAGACAAAATACAGTACGTTAAGAGAAAGCTTTATTTAAGGCAAAAAGTACACACTTGAAAAAAAGTGGGAGCAGGCAACCTCAGAGAGGAGGCATGCTTAAGGGTTTGGGGTTTTACAGGGTAGGGGTCAGTATAAGGCATGATGTATACAGGTGATTCATAATTCCTTTGAAGTTTTGTCTTAAGAATAGGGTTATTTAGGTGACTGTGTTGACTCGGATCTCGGCTTTCTTTATCCACATAGGTTCATTTACATTTGGGAGGTCTATCTCCTGACCTGGTTACAAAGTTACTTAATTGATTAAGGGACTGGAGAAGAAGAACAGCATATAGATTAAGTTAAAGAATCAACTGGGCCTTTTTCTGCAGGCTAAGTAGATTTTACAGTGTCATGACCCTTGACCCATTTACCTGTCCTATCTCATAACTGCTTCCCCAAAGCCACCCAGAAACCTCCATCTACATAAATGCAGGGTGTTGTGGGTACATAGCAATGCCAGGTCCAATAGTCCCCCTTTCAAGATGCTGCCCCTCACCACCACCGGGCACCTGCTTAGGGGGGAGGGGTGCCTTGTCTTCTGCCTGCAGCATTCCCATCCCCTCTACCCACTTCTGAGGGCTTTTTCAGATCTTAGTGTTAGTGTCACTCTCTCAAGTGGCATTTGCTGACATCCTGTCCATCCATTATTCTCATCTCTCACAGCAGCTGGTACTTCTCTTCAGAGAACTCATCATGTTTGTAATTGCATGTACAAATTACAAGTATCTTATACTTACCTGTTCAATTCCTGCCTCCTCCACTGAATTATAAATGCCAGGAGGGCAGGGGCCATGCTGGTCTTCACAGTTTGAATGACAATATGCCCATTGTCTCATACAGTGCCTGGGAAAGGGTTGGCTCTTGACAAGTAATTGATGAGTGTGTGAATGAATAAATTGCCCACAGAATCTAGATGTTGGTGGTAAAGTGATCAAAATGGGAAGGCAAATCAGTGCAAATCATGGTGTGACACCTACTGCATCGAGGCCCCAGGCTTTGTACCAGCATCGTGGGCACACATCCTGGCATTGATAGCCAGGGCTCTGGGAGGGCAAAGTCTTCTGAACATTAAAAGCTCCAGAATGAACCCCAAATAGGCCCAAATGACTGGGACCAGCTTTCCTAGCTGATGAGAGACGGCTGGGCAGGGCTGTGTGCCTGCGTGCGTGTGTGTGTGTGTGTGTGTGTGTGTGTGTGTGTGTGTGTTGTAGCAGGCTCCCTCTGTGAGGTTAATTGCCTGCGCATCAGGACAAGCAGCAGAAATCTTTATTATCGTTGTTCTACAAATACTCTTACTTTTTAGAGCACTTTTAGGTTCACAGCAAAATTGAGTGAAAGGTACAGAGATCTCCCATAGACCTCCTGCCCCTCTGGCCGCAGGGAACAGGGTGTCTCAAGAAAGAGACTCTGGTCACCTATGGTGAAATTGTTTTCAAGAGGTCAAGGGAGGAAGCAAAGGACTGAGCCATGTTCTGTTGATTCAGCCACAGGAGGTTATGGTGACCTTGACAGGAACAGTTTCAAAGGATCAGGGAATCAGAAACTGAAGGCAGGGGAGTTAGTGGGAGTTGAGGAAATGGAGACTGTGAGTATAAATGACCATTTCCAGTCAGTAGAACAGGAATGGGAGGAGAAATGACATTAGCTATTTCTTACCACACAGGCTCACATCAAAATTAATTTGGAAAAATTTCTGAATAATAAAAATGATTCATCTGCTCGGCTAGCAAAGTAAGATGCTTGCTCAACTCCTTGTCTTATAGAAAAGTGGGATATCAAAGTTGAAGGGGTTTCAAAGACCAGAGGTTCCAATGCAACCCTCTACTTTGGTAGATGAGGTGCTTGAGTCCCAGAGAGGAGCAGGAACTTGCCCAATGTTACACAGCAGATGAGGGGCAGAGCCAGGTTTTAAATCCAGGCTTCTGTGCCCAGTCTAAGGTTCTTTTTCATATTCCTTGTCTTTCTTTCCTCTGTCCTTTCCAGTTTTTATTAGCTCCAGGAAATGGGGAGGATCGTTATTTTTAGTTTATTCAAAATGAATAAAATGGGTAATGTTTTCTTTCCCATATATCAGATCCAAAGTATGTCTTATGTAAGAGCTAAATGGGATGAGAAGCGGCTCCACAGCAAGAACAAAGATTCCTTTGAATATTAAAAGCTCCAGAGTGAACCCCAAATGGGCCCGAATGACTGGGACCAGCTTTCCTAGCTGATGAGAGACGGCTGGGCAGGGCTGTGTGTGTGTGTGTGTGTGTGTGTGTGTGTGTGTGTGTGTGTGTGTGTGTGTTGCAGCAGGCTCCCTCTGTGAGGTTAATTGCCTGAGCTTCAGGACAAGCCGCACAAATCTTTATTATTATCGTTCTACAAATACTCTTATTCTTTAAAGCAGTTTTAGGTTCACAGCAAAATTGAGTGAAAGGTACAGAGATCTCCCATAGACCTCCTGCCCCTAAACATGCACCCCACCCCCACCTCCCACATGGTCTCAGACCCAGTCCTTCTTCAAGAATGATGTGTACTCTCTCAAAGCCCAAATCAGAAATCTAGCAATTGTCCTAGTCATTTCCCTCTTTCATTGAATAACCAATCTCCAATTAAGTCCTGTGGTTTTTAATGCCTAAATATGCTTCCAGTGATCCCTTTTTTCTGTAGTTTTGGATCACTCTCTCACCTGGAGTTGACACTTTTTATTGTTATGCTCTCCTTTCTGTTCATCTGTTCCTCTATGATTTCTTGGAAGGTGTTGATTTGCACAAAGTTAAGGAAGATCATCCTATGTTATAAGGCTTCTCAGAGCCTTTGGCATGCTAATCATGGCCACAGTGACTCCTCAAACTGAGGGATAATGTTTTGTGCAGGCCCCAAACACACCGGACCCCTGAAGTCCCTCTCAGCCCTGTCCCTGTCCACTCTCCACACTGAGACAAAACGGCTCTCTGCTAACTGCAAAGCTGATGGTGTTCCCTCCCCCACAGCCCTCGGGCCACCCCCGCATTCTAGCTTCTCTGACATGTGTCAGACACACCACTGGTGCCCCGCCCAGATGCCCGGTGCCAGGCTCCTGCACCCATCTCCAGCTGTAGCAATGTTGCTGCTGACGCTCACAATTGCCGCTTCTGGGTAGCTACCTCCAGGGAGGTCACATTTCCCCACCGTCCAAAAGCGTCTTATAACCAGCATCTGAGCTGGTGGATGGGTCACAAAAGGCTGTCCCCCTCACCACAAGGAGAGACTCTCTGCTGTGCAGTTTATGCTTCCAAGACATTTGTGCATCCGCGCCGAGTGAGACTTTACAGGAGAGCCCATTGTGCTAGGCCCTTTCCCTCCCCTTTCTATCTCCCTCACTCCCTGGAGGTTTTCCCTAAGAGCATTCCCTGTGTACTTCCTGCCTCAGCCCCTGCTCCTCAGCTCTCCCTAAGACATGTTCGTTTGGTGCTCTCAGCCACCAGAGGGATCCCTGCATGCTGAACTTCACTCCTTTGCCTTATTCTCTCACAAAGCAGGTCTGTCTCCCCAGAAGGGCTGCCCGTTCCGTGTGGGACTATGTCTATTTCTGTCCATCGCTCCATCCTGCCATCCCACTGGTAGGTGCTCAAGATTTGCCAAATGAATGAAAGTTAGAAAGTACCATAAATATCCATAATGCAAATGAAAACTGTTTGTAAAATATGGCAGCAAGTTAATGTCTATCTAGAATATATTAAGTGCTTCTGCCAATAAGAGGAGGCAATCATCTTCATACAAAAGAACATGAGCAGACAGTTCACACACATACAAAAATGGAGATGATCGCTGCATCTATGGGAAAGTATGTTAGTCAAAAACTAGCAAATTAAGTGATAGTTGGTTGAACATTTTTTTAATAATTTATTTTGGTATCATTAATCTACAGTCACATGTGCAATATTATGGTTATTAAACTACCCCCTTCATCAGGTCCCCCCCACCAACCCCATTACAGTCACTGTCCATCAGTGTAGTGAGATGCTATAGAATCACTACTTGTCTTCTCCGAGTTGTACATCCCTCCCCGTGTGGTTGAACATTTTTGACTATTGGGTTACCCAAGGTTTATTTTATTAAAAAAAGCCCATCACTCTGATTGGGGAGTAAGGAGCCAGGCATTCTCATGCATGGTTGGTGGGAGGGTAAGATGGTACCATCATTAGAATGTAGCTCCCCAGGGCAGAAAGTCTCTCTCTTATTCACTGTGGCATTCTCAGTGCCCAGAGCCATACTTGGCATCTGGTTACCCAATTAATATTTGTTGAACAAATGGCAGGTGATTTGCAATATAAATAAAAAATCTTAAGTTTTTCATACCCCTTGGTTTAGTAATTTTATTTACTAAACTTTTCAGAAGTTGCCAGAAGACTGGAAACAACCCAAGTGTCTACGGACTAGACTAGGTGACTAATTATGGCACATCCATACTGAACAACCTACTGGAACTGATAAAAATAACATGTTTGAAAAATATTGGGTATACAGAAGTATGCTAAATGCTAAATGAATATAAGATTCTATATACAGCGAGACCTCAATTTTTGTTGGGGAAAAAAATTGTTAATGGGTAGCAGTGATTTTTATTTCTTTGTTTTTCTCTTTATTTGCCAAAATTTCGACAATGAATCTGTACTCCTTTAATAGTCAAGAAGAGAAAAAGCTTTGAAAAAGAAAGTATGGTTAATAACAAAATTGTGGGCAGCCAGGAAAAGTAGGACTAACTTGTAATAGTATTTTCCCATTAATACTTCATAACAGATCATTTTATGGTGGGTTAAGGAACACACAGCCTCCTGATTAAATTGGCCTGGTTTTATTTAGACAACAATGAGAAGTAAATTCCAATGCTATTGGAGACACTTGGTGTTGTTTCCATGTTCTTAGTCTATATTTTTCCATGACTTGGAGAATCTTAAAATACCAGCTCCACTTGAAAAAAAAAAAATTCACAGCATGTTTGACTGGAATTGATTTCTCCTGTGGCTCTTAGGGTCTGTAAAAGACATCAGGAGGCGACATGGTGTCGACCTTTATTCTTTGCCGTGGCCAGAGAATTTCCCTATGGCCGGCTCAAGGTTTCCAAGAGGAAGGCAATTAAATGACTTAGCACAATTGTCTGGATTCTCGGCCCTGGGCTTATCTTGATTAGGAGGAAATGGATATCTAGTTGTTCCAAATTTAGAGCACAGAAAAGTGCCAGATGTTTGAGACTTTCACATGGAGAAAGCCTTAACCCATTAGGTTATCTGGTTGTGTTCACCTTGACACAGAGCAAAGGAGTTTGGGGTTCCATTTTCCTCTTCCCGGAATTGCTGTCCTGGCTTCTACGACCACGCTGAGGCTCCTGCTAAGTACTGAAAGGACCTGCATTTATTTGCTTATGTTAAATCTTCCATCATCTCTAAAATCCAGTCTAGGAACCTGAGACTGGTAGTCAGTGCTTTTTATGATCTGATTCCTGCCTCCTTCTCCCACCATTCATCCTCATTACGGTGAGAGAGCAGCATTTAGAGAACAAACTCTGGGGACTAGACAGAAGGCTCCTAGGGTCGTAGGGAGACAGACATGAGCAGGAGAGTACATTCATCTGGCAGAGATCTGGATCTGAAGACCAGATAGGCCATTTACTAGCTGTGTGATCTTGGATTGGTTATTTTATGCCTCTATGTCTTCGTCATCTCCTCTGTCAAAGGGGAATACTAATGATACCAAATTCATAAGGTCTATATGGGCTTTACATTATTTCAAGTATGTAAGGCACTCAGTATACTGCGTGCGTATAGTTAGTGCCTAATACCTGTTAGTTCTTTTTTCTTATTCATTCACTTGTAAAAATTTTGCTGAGTTCTGACTGGGTGCTTGGCACAATACCAGGTGCTGGAAATTCAGAAGGAGATAATGCACAGTCCCTGGCTTGACCCCAAGAAACCCATATTTTAGCAATGGAGACTCAGAGGCCCGCATAACACAGCTCCAGGAACTGTGTTCCAGAAATAATTGGATATACAACCACATGTACTTTGGGGACTGGGACACAGAAATTTAATTTAGTTCCTAGTTTTCTCACTTATTTGTTGGGTGATCTAGGGACGACCCCTTCTTTCTGGACCTTCTCCATTAAATAGTGATTGTAGCAAGCATGAGGCAGGATGGTTAGACTGCTTTATCTCTAAGGTTCTTTCCGGCTCTGATAACCATGTCTATAACTTACATGATATCAGATTGACAAAAACCCTCTGACACAGAGTTGCTGGAGTTCTGGGAGAGAATCCCAGTCCTCATGAGCTCAAGACCATAGTTTAGGAACCAAAAGCTCAGAAATGCTCTGAAACTACAGATGGCCAAATCCACCCACTTGTTAGTTCAGCGCATACTTGCTCAAATTTGTAGACTAAACACAGAGTTTTTTCAGCTGTTTGGAGGATGCATAGCTAGATCTAACCTGGTAGTGGATATGTGGGTTGGCTCATCCAAATAAGAGAGGCCCTGTGTAGGGTCTGGATCATAAAGTGAGGAGGCATAGGCATGCCCCTGGCTAGCCCACCTGAGCCCATCAGGATGTGAAGATCCCTCAAGTGAGTCTTGCCTAGGTACCCATATCTTAATGATACCCTAAGAGAGTTCTCTTAACTAACTGTGTTATAGAGATAACAACAGGGTCAGTTGAGAAGAACTGAACGCACTCTCGGTGGTGAATTGTGGCATATACTTTTTTAAAAACTTGAGGTCTAATTTGCTTAACTCTAAAATTTGCCCTTTTAAAGTATACAGTTCAGTGGGTTTCAGTATATTCACAAAGTTATGCAACCATCACCACTGTCTAATTCTGGAACATTTTCATCACCCCAGAAAGAGATCCTGTACCTCTCAGCAGTCATACCCATTCCTCTCTCCCCTTTGTCCCCAGCAACCACTAATCTGCTTTCTGTCTCTATGGATTTGCTTATTCTGGATTTTTCAGAAAAAAGGAATCATATGACAGGTGGCCTGTCAGGTTTGACTTCTTTCACTCAGTATAATGTTTTCAAGGTTCACCCATGTTGACCATTACTTTTTGAACAATTAAACATTATCTGTGCACATGAACTTTCAGCTAGCCTACAGGCAACACTACAGTGTGAGTCTCGTGGGGTCTACCAACCCTTCTTAGCAGAGCTGAGGAAGAACTAGCTAGGAGCATCCAGCTAGGTCTGTTCCAGATCCTCCTTATTTCTATTCTAATTCAGTTTTGGCTTTTTCAAAGACCTACACAAACCTTTGAAATTAAGAATCAAATCAATTGATATTTTCATTTTTTGTTCCAACTTTGCTCAGGTTTAAAAGTCTTTATCCCCATCCCAAGATTATTTAAATACATACACATATTTTCTAGTCATATTTTCATGATTTCATTTCTACATGAATGGCTTTAATTCATCTGGAATTTGTGAATGGTGTAAGGTAGGCATCTAATTTTATTTTTTTCCATGTGGTTAGCAAGCTGCCTTACCGTGTATCTTTTTCTCATTGTTTGGAAACAATAGCAGTAGCATCTACTACTTTATATATATATAGTTGGGACTATTTCTGAACTTTCTTTTCTGCATTGATTTCTCTTTTCTTTGGCTTCTAGTATATTGTTAAATTTCTTGCCCTTTTATGATACAATTAAATAGTTGTCAGGATAACTTTATATTATGACTCATTTTTTTAAATGCCTAGTTATTATCATATGTATTATTCAAGTTTAGCTTTATTTGTTAGGGTGACATATTTATTTTGTGTAATGTGCATTGGTATATTATTTAAACATTTAAATTTTGCCCTAGAGAACAATAGAAGCATGGCATATTATAAAGTTAGTAGAGCCTATGTGGGCTGAACATTGATGGGAGGGAATAGGAGGCCCTGGGAAGCATTAAATATTTTTAAGATCTGAGACTTCAAATATGTGTGACTGCTGTAGCCAAGCCACAGCATGGGAGCCACCTCTTTGGCGAATGAGCAGAACACCAGAAAGGTCTGAGTCTCTGGAGTCTTGGATATGCTGCTATGCCAGCCTGGTCTGTTACCTCCAACCTGGGCAAGAGTGGAAGATGCTTCTATTTTGTTTAAACCATGAATACATAAAACTGAACATAACCCTCACTAATATCACCCCTAAATTTATTTTAGTTTGTGGTTGTGCGGATTAGGATTTGCCGTTAATAACACTGATGGGAGTGGACATCCTTCTGGTTGCTGATGTGAATGGGAATGGGTCTAGTATGATACCATTAAGCTTCCTACTGGATGTGATTTTTACATAGAGTCCATTTGTCACTTTAAGAAAATATACTTCTCTCTCTTGATGGTGATGATGATGGTGGAATACTGAATTTTCTCAAATGGTTTTTGAGAATTGTGTGGTATTTCTGCTTTGCTGGACTGATATGATAAATTAGATTAATAAGTTTTCCTAAAGTTGAAACATACATGCAACTTCTTTTCTCTGTTTCCTCTCTTCTGTTCTTCTATATGTAGAAGCTCCACTGCAGTTCTTGGCTCTCTCTTCAGCTTTTCTTTCACCATTGGTATCTTTTTAACCATTTGCTTGAATTTTCTTCTGATTTCTTGCTCCTCGAAGTGTCCAGAGACCAGCAGTATCAACATCACCTGAGAGTTTGTTAGAAATGTAAATTCTTGGGCCCTATCCCAGACCTACTGAATCAGAGTCTGCATCCTAATAAGACTCCTAGATGATTTGTGGACACATTACGGTTTGAGAAGTCCTGTAAAATTCTAACCAAAGAGGGAACACTTTCCAAGTTTCCGGTGGCGACACAGACTCTCCCCACTATTATAGTAGTTCGATTTTTTTAGTGTAAATTTAGATGGAGAAGTTCAGTGCAAGGCTTTGGCTCACCATCTGGGACCAGAACCTACAGACTCTTTGTGGCAGGATATGGGGAAGGGCAGTTGGCTACTGTGTGTGATGACACGAAATGAAAACGACAGCCCAAAGGTCATCAAAATCACCAGCAGGCATCATTAAACCAACAAGAAAGAAGTCTTCTGTTGCATTTCTGAAGGGCAGTGTGTATCCCCCAGAGAGCTTTGCCCACACTCATTTCTTTGACCAATTTATAAATACCAACTGGAATCCACATGAAAGCCTCTTGTCCTGAGCTGATGTGGGGGGCTGAAGGGGTTCCGGTGGACTGGGCTCGTGTCAGGCACACATTTCCCTCTTTTCCCGGTAGCAGAAGAGACTTCTGAGGTCATTGAGGAAATAGGTGTTCTCTGGGGGTCCAGCATTGTGCCTGAGGGCAGCTTTGGAGGGGGAGGGTATTCACAGACCTGAATTATGTGCGTATTAGCATGTGGAAAGATAAGTTCTTTTAAAGAAAATACCAACTGAAGGGATTAGCAGGAGAAAAACTTGGGAAGGCACAAAAAGCTATTGAAACGATTCTAAAGAGAACAAGAGTCTGGACAAATTGGCTCATTCTTTATTGCTATCAAGCCCTTTATTCCCTGGAGACTGTCGAAACAATACCAGCGCATAACTCTCATTGTGGAATTGACAAACATCCTACCTTTCTTAATGGTTTCGTGAAGTTGTTGTCTCAACAGGAAATTCTGGTCATTGTCACACATTCTCCTTGTTTATTATTAGTAATAATAACTCATTGCATCACAGTCATGCTCTAAACTTTACAGGGCTTTTCCACACAAAATAGGTCATTAGGTCTTTCCCGAAAATCCCATGAGACAGCAGGGTTAGCAGGCATTCATGTGCCCATTTCATAGACGCAGGAACTAAGGGTCAGAGGAAAGAAAGGACTTCTCAAAGGCATGACTGGCCGTAAATGGCAGCCGCAGGCCTCAGACTCTTCTTTCCCGTCCACAGGGGCGGTAGCTGAAACAGCTGGTTAAGGGTCTCTGACCCTGAAGCTGGCCAGTGCACCCGGGGCTTCTGCCTTTCTGCCGTGCCCATGCACGTGCAAGCCAGTGAGAAGCATTGCCATCTGTGTGTAAAAATCAGCGCCCACAGTTTTATGCTAAAATGCGATATTAACTTAAGGTCTTCAAATTAAATTCACATGAACATCTCTGGTTCCCTGTACACTCACTGCCTGTTTAGATTTCTCCCACCATGGCAGACCTTGGTTAAACTTCTGCTGAGGATCTTTACTCAGCCCCAAGTAGGATGAGATTCATTACAAATCAGCAGGAACTGTTTATAAATTAGTTTTTATTTCCTAAATTTGATGCATTCCACTTGACAGGGAGGCTGAAGCCATCTTATTTCTATTGTTCTACTAACTATGCTTCTACTCCTCATCTTTCTACACTAAACTTCCCAAATGTCCCCTACTATTCCATTTATTCTCCTTTGCATATTTTCCCTTTGGTGACAGAAGTAAATTGCAAGGGGAGGAATTAAGGTATCATTATGGGGCAGGGGGAATTATTATTCCATATACAATTTCAGAAAAGTGTCTAGCCCTCCCCAGTCAGCTGGTATCACACAGACAACAAGGTCCCACTGGATTCTGTAAGCTGGTCTCAACTTTGTCTTGGTTTTGTCTTTTCAGTGACTTTGGGCAGGTTGTAGAAAGAGAAAGACCAGGATATGTCCATGTGTTGAGCATATGCCATGCACTCTGCTGGAACTTTGCTTTTTCTTTCCACTTCTAGGTTAACACTGTAACTACATAATTTTCTTGTTACTAGTTCTTTTGAAGTCAACAGGCAACCCATTAACATTTTTAGGACAAAAAACTTTTCTTAAAACTTAATCCAACATGAATAAAACTATATAATAAAAACTGAAATGATAAATCATAGCAGTTACTCCATGGATGCTCTTTGTTTGATATTTATTTCAGAACACATGGCCAAGGTTTCCAAGAGGTCTCATTAATAACTAGAACTTTGACTAACAATTTCGTCTAGGGCACACCAATAAATAAAAGCATAAATGTAGACATGCCCACTTAAAAGGAATTTTGCCCGTCTTCTACGACAGAACTAATCTAAGGTAGAAAAAAATCTAGTCCAGCCACTTCATACAGTGCCTAAATAGCTGCTAAGTGGCACCCAGTCTGTCTGCACTCTTCCCAAGAGGCAGCCTAACAAGATAACCCAACGTATTTGAGCAGTTTTCCTTTAGGACATTTTTCCTGGTATCATGCCAGACTTGCTTCTTTGTAGCTTTTAACCACAAAGAACATTAGATGCCTTTTTGTGTCTACTGTCCACAGCCTTTTCTGCAACAAGTTAAACATCTCTAATTGCTTAAAATATGCTTCCTATGATTTGGATTTGTCTCTGTTAACCAGCCCTCATGAGACCTGATCCAATTCCATTAAAATTCAACACAATTCATTTGAACCCATGTTACCTGAGCGCCTTCTCAGTGCCAGGAACTAAGCCAAGTGCTATGGGGAAGACAGGGACAACCCGCATGGTAGATTGTGATATGAGGCAGGAGAGGGGCACAGTGCCCCGTTTTCCCTGAAGTTGCCAGGCTCTCATGCTCTCATGTTGTAGCACATCTGCTAAGACATATGGCTGTGCGATCTCAAGGCATGGCTGTATTTAGGCTGCCTGTAAGTGTTTGATAAATGCATGTCAACTGACTAGGTCTCTGTATTCCAAATTCCTGGGAGAGACAGTCTGATTGGCCCAGCTTGGGTCAGAGGTCCACCACTCTGTAAGCTGTCTTCAGAAGGGATTGGGTCACCTGATATAATAGGCACATTTTCTGGGCTAGGAGCAAGTAGACTTCTATGAAACAGGAGTGTAGTTGGGGAAGAAATAGTAGGCATCTTAGAAATATTATGGATATAATATATAATATATATAGGTGTATATAAATAATATACAAGTATGCCCTCCTTTTTGAAAGTTTGAGTCACACCACCTCACTTTTACGAAAGACCAACATAGTGCAGTGGTTCCTCCCTTATCCGCAGTTTTTTCTGTTTCCATGGTTTCAGTTTCTCACACCCAGTCAACCACCTGGAAGCAGATGATCCTAGCATCAGAAGGTCAGTAGTTGCCTCACGCTCACAAACCTGTGCCATTCAGCTCCTTCAGCTCATCACAGAAGCATCTTATGATCTCACACCATCACAAGAAGGGTGACTACAGTACAAGATATTATGAGAGAGAGACTGACCACATTCACATAATTTTTATTACAGTATGTTGTTACAGTTCTTTTTTATTAGTTATGTTGTTAACCTCTTATTGTGCTGAGTTTATAAATTAAACTTTATCATAAGCATGTATGTATAGGAAAAAACATAGTGTATGTAGCATTTGGTACTATCTGCTATTTCAGGTACCCATTGGGTTCCTAGAACATATCCCGCATGGATTAGGGGAGACTACTGAACCTGTTTTTGCTAACTGAAAGAGTCTGAAGAGGATTTTCACTTTTTTTTTGGTATCATTAATCTACAATTACATGTGCAATATTATGGTTATTAAACTATCCCCTTCATCAGGTCCCCCCCACCAACCCCATTACGGATTTTCACTTTTATGAAAAAAGGGGAAAAGCTAAAATAGCATTTGTGTTTGCTTTGCAGGCGCTATTATAGAAGCAGCCTGTGCTCTGAGCAGTGAGAGTGGCCCCCGCCCAGCTCCTTCCAGGGAACTATGCTCAGCATCTTAGCATCAAGCCTCCATAGCTTTGAACTGTGTCTGTGAGCATCTGTGCTTTATCTTGATTTATTTTGTGCATTCGTTAGCAAGATGTGTCCTAGGGTATCAGAAAAGCATAAGACAGGTTACTTTTTGGGTCTGGAGCATACAAACATTTTCCATATAAATCAATGGTAACTCCTTCATTTTATGCCATTTCAGCTTACAAAAGTTTTCATAGGAATGCTCTGCTTTTGGATAGAGGGGGAAATCTGTATAATTGCATTAATCCTTAAAGATGGGCATTTCCTCCATTTTATAGCTGGGGAAACAGATTCAAGGAGGTGAAGTGACTTTCCCAAGGTTACTACTTGTTAATGGCAGAGCTGTGGTTTGAATTCAGGGCTCCCACATTACCTCTTTTCCTCAACAATTCTTTCTGGAACCCATTTAGTCATCCGATGATCTATTCATGTATTCACTCAACCAGAATTTCTTCTGCACTGACCACAGATCTGGCATTGTGTGACGCCCTGGGATACAGCAATTAGCCACATAGATATGCTGGAAGGACACCCTCAGGAGCATGAGAGAGGGTTCTTGCCCTGCTCAACTACATGGTTTTATTGGTGAGATGAGCCATATAGACACCACAAGTTCAGACATTGTTGCCTAAAATGACTCCAGGAGTGACCAGTATTGCAAGGGCTTTAGGAGGTCAGAGTAGAGAGATGTCTGAGGCGTGGAGTAGTTAAGGATGCCTGCCCTCCTGGAGGACAGAGAGAAGAGAAGGGAGGAAGACACCGCACCAGGCAGAGAGGCGCTGTTTCTACCTTCTGAGTTTCGCTTTTTACATCTGCTTCTCTGTCCCCACTGGGCCCTCCCCTATTTGGGGTCAGCAACACCTCTTACCTGGGTACTGCCTAAGCTTCCCCAGCAGATCTTGCCCCTCTCTGTCTTGTTCCCTACCAATCCACTTTAAATTTAATTGCAAAATGCTTCAAGCATATAAAAAAGTATAGCAAATAAGGCAAGAAACACAAGGTACACACCATTTTGATTCAATAGATATCAACATTTCACCATATTTGCTTCAGTTCTATGTTTTATAGAAATATAACATTATAATCTCAGCTAAATTCCTACCTTAACCCTTAATCCTGCCTCCACAGAGTAAACATTACCCTAAAGTTGATGTGATTTATTCCCTCATGTGTTTTTCTGCCTTTTCTACTGATGATCCACAAACCACAAGGTATTAGCTTCACATCCTTTTGCAAGTTGCCTCCCCCCTTGCACTGCTGATTATATTTTAAGACATATTCTTGATACATGGAGACCTTGTTCATTGATTTAACTCTTATGTCATATTCTATCGTAAGAATAAATTGCAATTTACAGAGCTGTTCCCCTACAGATACCTGGAAAGGTCATTTCTACTTTTTCACTATTACAAGTGGTACTGTGGTGAATATCCTCACGTATGTCTCTTTGTGGATAGAAACCAAAAAAGGGAGTTGCCAAGTCAGGAATACAATATCTTCACCTTTGCAAGGTATTGCCAAATGGTCTTTAAAATGGTGGTGCAGATTAAGTGCACACTTCCCAGTGTATCTGAGTATGGGCGTTCTAGTGGCTCCACATCCTCACAGAACTTGGTATTATCAATCTTTTTGTTTGTTTGTTTGTTTTTAATCAGAGCCTCTCTTCCTTTGGGAGGAAGATGGATCTTTCTAAAATACATTTCTGACCATGTCCCTTACCTGCTTAAAATCCTTCCAGTGGACCCCCACTGCTGTCTGTATAATACCCAGAGTCTGGCTCTGTGTGAACCAGTTCCTGGCCACCTCTCCAGGCTCACCTGTCTGCCCTTTCCTACTCCAACATGCATGCATATATAAACACACACACACACACACATATGCTCGCATGCATGTGCACACACTGTGGTCCAACCCAATCACACCATGTTCATGTCCCCTAACCTGCTTACCCTCTCTTGTCATTGGGCCTTGGTGCAAGCTCTTCTTTCTGCCTGGAATGCTCTTCCCCTCCTCAGAGGGATGATTGCTACCAGCTCTCAACTCTCAGCTTGATGTCCTCTCCTCTAGGAAGCTTTTGCGGCATCCCAAGTCTGCATTAGATGCCTTTCCACCCCTTGCCCCAGCACCCCGACTTCCAGCACTGCAGTTCTCAGGGCGCTTCTTGTAACGGCCTGTTTATCACCTCCCTGCCCCACTAGACTGTGGATTCCTGGAGAGCAGGGCCTGTTCAGAGCTTCTCACAAGAGTATCCTCCATGCCCAGCCCATCTACTGAGTGAATTTGTTAGGTAATCCAGGGGTAGGAGACAGGTGGGGATGGACCAGAGGTGGCTCTGACCCTGCCTAGAGCCACCTTTGTAAGTGACAGATACAGACCTGATTCCCAGTATCCTGCCTCCGCATCCGGCCTCTGACTGCTGCACTTGAGCTGCAGTGATGGAAGGAGCCAACGGAGAGGGAGAGAGGGGCTGCCAGGAAGGTGAGGATGTGCGGGAGAGAGGGGCCCTGCTATCTCGGATGCAGGTGGGGGCTGGGCTAGGTAGACGTGACTCCCAGTCCTCTGAGCCAGTAAGGAAGGAAGAAATTGGGCCAGATTTTTAGAACAGACACTCATTCAGGCTGCCCTGGGAGACGGTGGTGGGCCAGCCCTTCTCTGAGGAGGAGCAGACTTGGGAGTAACTCAGCATCTCCCTCAGCACCCAGCCCACCCGAGTGGCTTCTTCCTGCTGCATCAGGAGGGGGATTTCTCACGGGAGACTGGAGCCAAGGACAGCTGAGAAGAAACAGGGGCCAAAACTAAAGAGGCGGGAGCTGCCTAGGGGCTAGAGCTCTAGGGGAGATTACACAGGCCAGGCACAGGGGCTCGGGGGCGTTAGGCATCTAGAGGAGCCCTGTGTGGACTGGCTCACTTGTGGCAGGGCAAGGGGATGTCAGCAACATGGGAATGATAATACCTATACTTGATGTGATTGTGGTGAGGATTAAGTAAGATGAAGTAGATAAAGGGCTTGGAATAATGCTGGGCACATAGTATCGCTCAGCCAACTATATTTCTTATTTTCTCATAGGGCTGTTGGGAGAAGTGAACAGGATGGTATGGTGAACAGACTGTAAAACTGTCAGTGTGGATGAGCATCTTTCTTTGTTAGGAACTCAGTACATGAGTATGGGCGACGATGGGACCACCAGGGGACAGAACGGAGGGGTGTGGGATCGAGTGATCAGTCAGCCTCCTCTGTTCCTTGAGTTTCTCACCTGACATCGGCATCAGCTGTTTGGAGATGGTGCAGTCCAACCCTCCAGCTTCATGTGAGGGAAACAAAGGCCCACAGGGCAGAGGTGACTTGTCTGAGGCTGCGCACCAGGCACCTGACTCAGACCCAGGGCTTGTCCTGTCCCCTTAGCTCAGCCCCAGCCCAGGACATGGCGATTTCAGCACGTTCGCTGGTTGGCTTTCCTTCCCCCAGTTGCCCACTCCCACCCCCCACCCTCTTGAAAAGTCAGTGAGGCTCCCACCAGCTATGAGAACCACAGCCTCTGAGAGCTCCTGCCTTGAATGCTCTCTTCCTGTTTTCCCATGGAAGGCAGTTGAAAAGTAATTGAAAGCCACTTCCAGCTCTGGTTTCCCCTCCAGAGCTCTCCTTCCCTGGACCTCTCCAAGAGGTCGGGAGCTGGTCAGCAGTGTGCACACACCTGCCCCCTTCACCAAGGCTTCATCAGCATCAGGCAGGTGTGAGCATTTCCCTTCCCATTAAGCAGGGCTCCCTCCTTCCCTTCCTCCTTTTTTTTTTGACAGCCCCACCACACACACCTTGCCCTTGACCTTACCCATCTGGCAGATAAGAAGCTCATTCTGAGAACCTTGCTGGTTGGTGGATTTCTCTACCGAGGAATAGTTGCAGGAGAAAGCAGATACAAAGTGGCAGGCCTGCTAAGAGCTCACTTACAATGCACCTGCTGACTAACAAACACTGGAATTAGAGGCATGCAAAGAGTGGAAAAATGAAGATTTGGGTTTTTTCTCTTTGCTGCCCAGTTTCTTGGGGGAGCTGTTGGACCAGCCCTGGCGGGGGGGGCTTGCTGCCATGAAGGACACCCACATGGGCAGAGGGGCTTCCCACTCATGAAGCAGGCTCACAGTCATTATTTCATTTGAACTGTACAAGGGACCTGTGAGGTGCTGGAAAGAATTATTTTCTCTGCTTTCCTGATGAGGAAACTGAAGTTCAGAGAGGTAAGGGTCATGTCTAAAGATCAGGAGATGCAGGCCTTAACCAAGGGGTCTGACTCCACATCCAGGGCTCCCTTACCTACTGAAAGAAATCCAGAGTTTTTAATTTAGGACAAAATTCTGCCTTGAATCTTTAGTTCACAGGTAAAACTAAGTCAATTGGAAGTAGACAACCGCAAAAGGGACAAGTTATGGTGAATATAGAAGTGACCATGGAAATCAACAAAAATTGCCCTATTCTGTTCTTATTCTGCCTTTAAACTCCTAGCTGGACAACATTTCCTCCCCTGACCCCTTCCCACAGCTTGGGTTGAGTGGATTCTTCTCCTCTGGGGTGACCCTTCCACGCTGTGTGAGTCTCTACTGCAGTTCTCACACTTGTCATTTGCCCGTTCCTTTAACGCTCTTGTCCTGTGTGCAGTGGGTTCCTCCAGGGTAGAGACCCCCAGGGTACCTCGGCCTTATGCAGTGAGGTGGTCTGCAGCTGGGCTGCTGTGATCCACTTCAGCCACACAGCAAAGGGTCCCATCAGAGGCTCGCTCAAAGCAGTGGCATTTGGAGGTCCAGGGAGAGGCCTGACACAGTAAGAGTGGTGACCCTGGAAGGTTCTAGGGCACTGGGAGCTTCTGAGGAAGTCTAGGAGCCATAGGTCTGAGGCTTGGGGTCAGGATTCATGTCTTTGGGGTCCAGGTGTAGGGACCTAAATGATCTTTAGGAAATGGGCTGCAAGGCCAGGACGGGTGTCAGGTCAGGAGGGAGTCAATCCCTTCCCTGCAGGCCCAGCTGCCAAGCCCACCCGAACTGTGTCCTCTGCCCACCTTGAGGGAGGGGAGCACCAGGGATCTGGGGCTGCCTCTGCTGTGGGGAGAAGAAGGAGGCTAGGGGCGAGAAGCCAGGCAAGCCACTTTAAGCATCCCCATTTTCCTTACTCCCAAAAGGCAAAAATGAGGAGTTCTGAGAAATTAAAATACAAATACCAAAAAATAGTGTTTGGTTTAAAAATTGCCATAACCCACATTCTTAGATAAGGGGGTGCCTGACTTTCATACAAAGCTTTGTGTGATCCTTACTGTAAAGGGAATGGTCTCTTTCCTCCATTTCTGCTCCTGCCCAGCTGCCCTGGCCCATCACTCTGACCCCAAGGACAGGCTGACATCAGAAGGCATATTGAGTAACCGAGCTCATATCTTACCAAACCATTTGGATTTGACTTTCTGGGTAAAAAGTAACTGCAGTTTCTTTGAAGACATGGGTCATTCTCATCGCCTCTGGAAGGAAAGCACATAGTCCCTGCATCCCGTCCCCTGCAGCCCTCTCACTCGTCCACTGGGCCAAGGGAGCAGAAAGGTCAGTGTATCTTAGGCTTGAAGAAGTGAAAGGAGGAAACTAATAGTATTTATTGAGAACCTGTTATGCACAGATGTGGCCTTAAGCTTTGTACATATGTAATTATTTGTGTATACATTGGCATACAACAGTCCAGGGACAGTCCAATCTCCAAAGAAGAAACAGAGGCTCAGATGCCATATAGCAAGAGTAATGGAGGTTGGATCTCCAGCCGCCCCAACGCAGGCCTCTCAGAGATTCTTACGTCCTGTCTTTCTGCATAGTGCAGATGCCCAGAAAGGATGGTGCTGCCTTTTCAGAGCTGGTGTTCAGACAACACCAAAGGTCACTGGAGCTGGTCTGACTACAGGGGCTTTGTGATTTCCCAAATGGCCCTCCTTTACTTCCATCACTCTGGTTGACGTCAGCTGGAGCATCTGGTGGGTTGGCCCAGGTGTTCAGAGGTAAAGGCCTGGCCTGGCCTGGCCTAGGGGCCGCTTGTTGATGGGAGAAAAGTGGTGTTGCTGGTTCTCTGTGAGGGGAACTGTGAATCCACCAAGAGGACGCACTGGCTGGACAGGTTTGTTGGCTGAGGAATCAGTGCAGTTGGTTGTGTGGAATCTGATGAAAATAATCAGCTGCAAACTCCTAAAACAAACAGACCACAATCCAGAGGTTTGAATAACAACCCCCTCAGCCAGATGGCCACAGGAGCCTTGCCAGCGAGAGAAAATGATCTCCCGCCCTGAATTTCTTTTTGTTCTGGACTCTGCTGTCTTTGAATGTCATCGGTCCCCCCACCCATCTTGTGTGCCAGCCACCCAGACAGAGTTTTGTGTTCAGGGAGCTTAAGGCAGCTTTCCCCAGATTAGGATTTGAGGGCAGGGAATCCAGGCAAAGAAGCAGCTTTCTTGTCCCAGCATGAGTCACCCTTGGCCAGAGGAAGCACACAGCTGTCTGCATCTGGACCTGGAATGCTGCTTCCTCCTCGGAGGACACTCCCCAGAAGCCTGGGACTCTTGTGGATGCAGAGCAGGAGGTCATGAATAGGCTGCCCTGAGTGGGGCAGGCCCTCTGGACACATCAGTTCTCTCCAGGAGACCTTCATGTCCAATTTGTTGGGAAACTGAATGCTAGCTTGTTGCAATATTAAATTGCAGCCATGCCTGTAGCAAATGGTGGCCAGTGTGTCCTGCCAAACTCAGCCTCCCTATGGTTCCAATAAGAGCATTTATGTAAGAACAGGCCAACATAGATATGAATCCTTGCTCTGCCACTGTGACCCTGGACAATTTATTTGACCTCTCTGAACTTCTGTTTCTACTTTAGTGAGTTTTAGTGAATCTAATAAAGAAGTTGTATTTTCAATGCATGTAGTACAATACCTGGCACACAGCAGGCATTCAATAAACATTGGTTTTCTCCCTCCCAGCCCTCTGGTCCAGAGCCTTTTGGGGCTAATTTCTTCTATTATCCACTCCTAAATGCTTTCACTGATCCATTATTCAATATTTTATTCTTGGATTTTGGCAAAGCTTCCAGGTATTGTTTGTTGGGCAGCTGCGTCCCTGTTCACTAGGTGAAACCTCAGCCTGGCCAGGGGGAGGGTTCTTGACTCTGAATGATAAATTCTCGAACAGGTTGGCGAGTGTAGGTATGGAAGGAATTCATTAAAGCAAGAGTAGAAGCGAATGTCCGCAGGTATGTGGGCAGCAGAGAGCAAGGAAGAGCAGAGGGAGGAAAGGGAAGTTCATTAAATTCCTGCTCAATATAGAGCAGATCCCTTGACAACTCCTAAAGCCCGCTTCCCCTGGTGTCCAGTGTCCACTTGAATCTGCATGGTGTGGGTATGAAGCCCCCACCACCCCAGGATTTGGGGGAGCTGCAGAGTGCTGGATGGAGTGAGATTATGTTCTGAGAACTTCCATTTCCCTACTGACCTGAAATAAAACAGGAAGAGAGAAAAAGATTGTGTTAAGACTAGAAAGCTGGATAAAATAGCAATGCAACCAAGACATTTACCACCAGAGAGGGAGGCTGGAGAGTTCTTGTCTTTATCATGGAAGAGAGTTCAGAGACAAGCGCAATCGGCTTATGCAACAACGTTTGTTTGATGTAAGACAGCACACACTCAGACGGGAGTGTGGGTGACCTCAGAGGGGAGGTGCGCTTAAGGGTTTAGGGTTTGGGGTTTTATTGGGCCTTTGGGTGGGGTCAGCATAAGGCAAGATGTATACTCCTAATTCCTTTGAAGTTTTGTTTTAAGAATAGCCTAATTTAGGTGATTGTGTTGGTCCTATCTTGGCATTCTTTATTTAATTTACACTTTGGAGGTCTATCTCCTGTCCTGGTTACAGTTACTTAATTGATTAAGGGGCTGGAAGAAGAGGAAGAACAGCATGTAGATTAAGTTAAAGAATAAGCTGGGCCTTTTTCTGCAGGCTAAATAGATTTTACCATGGCGTGACCCTGGTCCCATTTCCCTGCCCTGCCTCACAGGTACATTCCTCCTCTGTTTTTCCTGAAGGGATTCCCCTCTCTCCTCCATTGTTATGTTAGCTGCTGTGTTTGCCAGTATGTATTTTAACTTGCTAAGCTATTACACACTCAGGAAGGAAACTAGGCAGGATATAATTGCAGTGAAGGTGGAAGAGGCTCTTTTAATTTACGAGCTTACTTAGAAAACTTTCCCTCCCCCTGTAAGATATAATGCCACTTAAAAAAAATCTTCACAACAATAAACACACCTATTAATATCTATCAAGATATAAAACATATTAGTCCGGATAGATTGGGTTTTGCTGCAGTACCACAACAGCACCCAGATATGAATTGCTTCAAACAGGAAAGGTTCGTTTCTCATTCAAGCTACACATCCTTTGTAGGTTGAGGGGGATCTCTGCCCCAAACTGGCTTCTCTTAGGTACTCAGAGTTCACTATCTGGAACATCATCGGTCCCTGCAGCGGGGGGAGGAGAAGACGGCTTGCTTATCAGCACTTTAATGCTTCTGCCCGTAGTAACACATGACACTTCACGTTTCATTGGCCAAAGCAAGTCACAGGGTCCCCCCAGCCTCAAGGACTCAGAGACAGCCAATCCTACTATGTTCACAGGTGGAAAACAACCAGAAACACGGATGGACAATGCTAATGTCTACCACATAGGAACTCAATGTTTTAAAAATAGAGGAAACCCTTACGCAAGGAGAAGCTCCAGAATTGGCCGTTCCTGCCATTCACCACTAGGGATTTGCTAGTCATTTTTAAGAACAGAAAATGCCCAGATATTTGCATAGGAATGTTCCTTTTGTCCCCGACTTCATTTTATTTCGTGATCCTCAATTTCCAGTGTGTGTAAGAATTGCTATGTGACATCGCACAACATCGTATGCCCACTCCCAAAGGGTTTCACAGGGTTTGAACACGTGTGGTTTTCCCTGTATGTGCTGAATTTAGAACCTCACCTATTTAGGATGTGACTCCACAGCATTTAACTGGTACTGAGGACTAGCTTTATCATTTTTAAAAGCCACTTTATTGAGGTATGATTGACATTCAAAAGTGGTTCATATTTAAAGTATACAATCTGGTAAGTTTGGAGATAATATACATATACATCCATAAAACCATCAACACAACCTTTGTCGTAAACATACCCATCATCTCCAAAGGCTTCCTCCCCTCCTCTTTAATTGCCTAAATTTAACTGTTCTATTGTTTTAGCACCTTCTCTTCCGTGCTTCATTTACAGCCTGAGGGGCCACTCCATCTCTGAACCCAATTGCAGTTAACATTTGATTTTTTGTGTATATACTTGACATTAAGAGTTTATAGTAACTAACTTCTATCCAGATTTCTAAAGAAGTCTTCCACATATACTGTATCATTTAGTAATTCTCACCATAGCCCTAAGGAATGGGCTTATTAATGGAACATCTCCATTATATTGATGAGCTAATGGGGGCTCAGTGAGGCTGTGACTTGCCCAGACACACAGAACAAATGTGTTGAAGTCAGGTTTAGAAGCTGAGGTCCTACAGACCTCTCTCCCTACTGCTGCCCCTACCAGCCAGGGCACTGTATTCCATGGAAGCCTGGCTTCCGCAGGGATTACTCTGGGCACACAACATTCCAGGAGCTGGACATCCAGGAATTCCTGTCAATCAGGCATTTTTTCACGGCATGAGCATTTCCCTGAAGGGCCTTCCATGGCTGGCTAATGTCATGGCCCTGCCATGGTTCAGTCTTAGGTGGGGAGAAGCCCATTAGTCTTGGGGGCAGGACAGTGGGAGGTGCACGCTCACACACAAATTGAACTGTAAGTTTATAATAGGTTTAAGTGTGAAAGCTGTGCTCTCTGTGGATTGATGTTTGTGTAAGACTTTCTCAGTTTATGGGGTCATGAATAAAATACAGGATGCCCAGTTAAATTTGAATTTCCCACGATTTATTTGCTAAATTTGGCAGCTTCATCTCTACGCCTGTCTGCCGGTATACATGGGCATGCTTGGTTATGTCTTGGGGAGCACTTGAGTGTGTGTGTCCGCGCCCTTGTGACCCCATCTGCGTGTGGGGTGTCCTGTGCATCTGTGTCCTGGCTCACAGGGAGTCAGCAGGTGGCTGGGAGCAAAGGGCCGCTCACAGCTCCTCTCTTGCCAGGCCAGCCCCGCTGGAGCAGGAGAGGGCAGGACGGGCCTTGAGTGCCAGAACAGGGAGCGTGGCCTTCCTCCTGAGGGCCATGAAGAGCCATGGAGGCCTCTGCACTGGAAGGGGTAGATTTAGGTGTGTGCTGGAGATGCCCCCCTGGCTGTGCTGCAGGGAGAGAGCTGGGGAAGGAAGGCCACATGCGAAGGAAGTGAGGAGGCAATGGCTGCCTTGATGAGAGAGGATGAAGATCTGGCCTCAGACCTTGGCAGTGGAGATGGAGGAAAGGGCAAGGCAAGGGTCTTGTTTAACATTCCTGCAGGGGGTGAGGGAGGGAGGACTTGGAGCTGATGTTCAGGTTTCTAGCTTGGGCACCGGATGGACTGCGGGCTCCTTGAGGATCTATCTTGCTCCCTTCCTCATCCTCAATTCAGGCAGTGCCTGGCATGTAGTACATGCTAGTGGGTGTTTCCAGCATGGATGCGTGCAGGCATGAGTGAGAGAAAGGGGGAATACGGGAGGCCGAGGAAGGAGAGGTCTGGGAAGGAAGCTGACCCAAGTTATTCGGGGAGACCTTGAGCTTGAGGTGGCAGCGGGAGCTCCCAGAGAGATGTCCAGCAGGCAGCTGGCCTCCTCACGAGAGAGGTGCAAGGTGAAGAGACAAATCCACGGTGTATGAGTGACTAAGAAAGGAATGAAACCACCAGCTGGGGTCATATCACTACAGGGTACAGTGAGGAATGGGAAGACAGTGGCCGGGGAGGGGAGCTTGGGGGCAGCGGTGTTTAAGGAGTGGAAGGAATCTGAAAGGATCAGCAGTTACCCTTCACAGGGCTGCTGGGGTTTAAGTGAGATGACCCACTGGCCTGGGGGCTCCAACATGGCCAGGCAAGGGCCAATGAGCAGAACATTTCACGGGCCATGGTCCATCAAGTCAGGATGGGCTACTGACGGGAGCCAGGTCTTCTGGCTTCCCACTGCGCTGGAGACAGCTCTTAGTAGCTGGACTATGGAGATGTGGAGGGAAGGATGGGAAAAGGGCCCAGGGCAGCTGGGGCAGGGGGCGGGGAGCACTCAGGCGCTCGAGGCAGCTGCTCTGTATGCTAGAACAGAAGCATGTAAATATTCTAACAAGTGGGACTGTTATATAAGGACATCTGGCTGCATGTCAGTACTGGGACTAACAGTGTCTACATATTTCACTCCTGGCTACGGCCTTGCATTAGAATAGCACCCAGTAGTGACTAAGTGACAGTTCACACCAAGTCCTAGCACAGTGCCTGGCATATAATAGGAGTTCATCAAGTGTGCTTTTTCATCTTCTTTTCGTGGGGTAAAGATGCCTTCACAGTTCTAAGGAGTTTCCTCGCCTGAGCAGTTTTTCTATTTCAGGGAATGAAATTTCCTTTCACTTGGAAGACCTGTCTTTTCTGCCATCAAATTCCTGGGAATTTCAAAGCACTGGGTCTGCAAGCTTGCCCTGGGTCACTGGACAGAGCCCCAGTGAACAATGGAGCAATCTCGGGGACAGGTCCCGCCAGGATCACCCCTCTCCAGCCTCCCCTTCCTTCCGACATAGCCTTGCGGTCTCCCGGTCTAGCACACAGTCTGCACTGTGTGAGCGTTTGCTGAGATTATTTTTGTTATTACTCTCCCTGGGCCTGATGTTTCCTCAAATTGAATCATTTCTGTGACTCCAAAGTTTAGTTTATTTTCTTTTTATCCAAGCCTCAGACTAATACCTTGATGGCTTTACATCCCCAAAGCAGGGCTGTCTTGCAAAGACTAATTCTAACACAATCTCTTTCTGGTGATTTTAAACACTCATATCACAGAGGGAGGTAGGCTTCCTTCAAGAGGTTACTTGGTTTAGATAAATATTTAGCCTGTGGATATACAGTCGGAAAATGTGCATTTTTCTAGGCATAGGGCCTCAAGAGTTGTCAGGATTCAGCGTATATTCACGCAGTCGTTGATTTGTCCACCTACCCACCAGAGTGTCAACTTCTGTTCTACTCACTGTTGTAAACCCAGAGGCTGAGCAATGTAGGTGCTCAATGTATATTTGTTGAATGAATGAATCAGTGAACAAGCATCTTCTCTGTGCCAGGATACCTGGCATTGGAAAGCCAGTTACAGGACACAAACCCTGCAGTCTGTGGGCTTGTGGTCTTAGGGAAGAAATCCCACTCCCTCCAACATCTACCTGAAATTCAAAGCGCATCAGCACAATTGCCCGTGAGATATGTGAACACACTGCAGTGGCCACAAGAGCCTGGTGGAAGGGGTCATCGCTGCCATTGGGAATACCAGACAAGCTGTCCCAGAAGAGGTGCCCTTTGAGCTTCAGTTGATTTCAGCATGAGTAGTTGCAGGAAGGGAAACAGAATGAGCCAGGGTCTATAGAGGGAAATCCTGGTTTAGTAGAGGGAGTTCCAGGAGGGCCACCTGGGTTGTTTAGGTCACTACTAGACTGTAAGCTCCAGGAGGGCAGGGGCTGTGTCTGTCTTGTCCTATATGACACAGTGTCTGGCACATGGTGGGCTCTCAGTAAATTGTAGCTTAAGTGAATGAATGACGTGACATGGAAAGAAAAGATGGGACCCAGAATTCTTTTTCTGGAGGTTTGTTTAGCAACTGCAATGGGTCTCATTGTCTCCTTCCATCCAGGAACTGTAGATGCTGGTGTCTGGGAGGAACTGGTAGGTCCAAACCCCACTGCCCCCGAAACCGCCCACCGAGTAATGGGTAGCTCTGGCCGAATGCCCCTCAGTGAAGGAGTGTGCCCTCCTCCCACACAGCTGGTCTCTGTATAGAGCTGATGGTGAGAATAGCCATCCTTGTACTGCCCACACAGCAGTGGGGCGGCAGAAAGAGTGCCAGACGTGGCTTGCCTGCTGGCCCTGCTGCAGACTCGTGTGGTCCTCGGGCAGGGCTGGGGTCCAGACATGGGCTCTGGTGTCCAACACACTTGCAGTTACTTGGCATCTCTGTGACTTAATCTCCTTATTTGTAATGGGGGAGAGTAATACTACCACTTACCTCATAGGATTCTTGTGAGGGTTGAATGAGCTAATACACGCAAAGTTCTTAGTACCTATTGGCAAGTTAGTAAATGCTCAATAAAAGTCAGCCATGATTTGTGTATTAGCTCTGCCTTCCTGGTTCTCGCTTTCTTCCCCTTGTAGAATGAGAATAAGAACCCCTGTCTAGGAGGCCTCCACGCATTGGTGTGAGGAGCCAGAGAGAGCAGCAGGGAGGCATCCTCGGAGGGAGGGTTGTGTGGCATCCCCTTCAGCAGTGGCATAGGCACCGGAAGATCTCACCAGCATGGTGACCCCACAGATCACTTCCACCCCATCTGGCTCCTGAGTTTTCCGTCTACTTTTGGTGGCGAGGTTCTGCTCCCTGCTATCCTGTATCTTGACCTCTAAGATATATATTTAGAACAGGCCTGCAAGGAAAGGAAGATGGGAGATGAAGGAAAGGAAGCTGGGCAGGTTCTTTCTCAGCAGTTCCTTGGGGGCCTCTGGCTGAGGCTTTCTGACGAAGGGGGCTCACCCAGCCTTTGACATACCACTTGCTTCTCTTCTAGCCTTTTCAGATCAGAGAGGTGGGAGCGGGTGCGGAGAACCAGTTCCCGGGCGTGCCGAGCAGGAGGCAAGCTTCCCCCTCTGAAGTGCGACACTGCTCCAGGGCCCCAGCCTTCGGAGCCAGGGCTCTGGGCTGCGGCAGCTTCCTCCTGGGGTCAGCCTTGGACTTGCCGCAGGCCCAGCTGCCCCTCACCACACCAATTTCTTTTAAGAGGCTTGGCTGACCTTCAGCATAGCTGAGATGCTCTCAGAGATGGAAGAACCTTTAAGATTCCCTCAGCCAGTAGTTCCCAGGGTGAGGGCCCTGGGCCCTGGGGGGCCTCAGACTATTTCCAAGCCTTGTACAAGCCTGAAAAAACAGTAGACAGCCCCTCTGTGAGGGCTCACAGGCTCCTAACAGTGTCAGGTTCCCTGTGTTTCCCTGAAGTCAACTCAGGCTGGACCCGCTGTGCCCTGGTGTTGGTAAGGATAACAACACAGTGAGCTTATGTGCTACCAGGAGCTGGGCTGCCCACATCAGGAGCAGGGCTGGGCTGCCCACATCATCTCACTTATTTTTAACCAGTAAGGTGGATACATTTATGAGCCTTGTTTGGCGGGTGGAGAAACTGAAGGTCAAGGGGGTGAGCAGGTTGTCCAGTGCCACACAGCCAAGCAGGATTCCGGTCTAGGCGGATGGATTCCGCAGCTCCAACCCCCAGCCACCAGGAAACAGCCTCCTGGAAGCTCAATTGTGTGCCTTTGAATACTGCAAAAGAGCAAACACGTTCTTTATTACTCAGGTAAGGGTACTGGTATGGACAGTTTTCAGATGCAAGTACTAGATGTAAAAGAATAATAAAAGGAGTGGTGGAATAGTTGAGAACCAGCTGCCTCGTATTATAGAGAAATGAAGGTTTTGCCCAGCATCTTCTTGGAAACTGGCAGCTGGGAAAGAATTTGAGTCACTTGAAGTGGCCTCTTGGGCCTGATTCCAGAGTGCCTTTGGCGAGCCAGGAAACTGGGCAGCAGGGTTTCCCACCACGATGGCTCATGCCTACGATGGCATATGCCTGCGGCGCTGCCTGGCAGGGTCTCTGAGTCCCCCTGCCCCAGCAGGCCACTCCCCAGCAGGGGTCAGACCACACACCCTGACAATTTTCCACCAGTCCCCACCTACCTCCCACCAGCTGCACAGGGCTTCGGCCTTGCCAGACCACAGAGCTGTTGAGTGCTGGCGGAGCCGGCCGGATTTGTCTTCAGCAAGCTCTTCCTTTACCATCTCTAAGACTGCCAACTCCATACTTGTGCATATACTCTACAGTTGGCAAAGTGCTTCCACATTTACTATTTCATGGGGCCCAAGGCTGTTCTGGAAATTGGGCAGGGTAGGGATAATAGCGCATTTTACAGAAGAAGAAAAGGAAGTTCTGAGAGGCAAGGTGCCTTGTTCAGGCTAAGAAAGGCTGGAAGTTGGAGCCAAGTCAGCCTGTTCCACCTCACCAAGCAGCCTCTTTCAGAAATGAGGACTCTTGGGGAGCAGTGAGGATTAGGTGCTAGGCTGGGTCCTGCAAAGAACTTCATATACACCCAGCAGCAGCAGCATTAACTCTTTCTTCCTGTGGTGGACAATTACAGGTTCCTGACTTAAAACAGCTAAACCTGTGTTATTTCGGATTGCAAGCCTGCACGCTGAGAACTTGTGATGTGATGAAAAGAGACAGATGTTCACGTCAGAGGTGGTTTATGTCTCAGATCCATAACTTTCTCACTGTGACCCTGCCCTGGAAAGACAGGTCACCATCCAGGCCTCCATTTCTGCATGTGGATAGTGTAAATGATGATAATATTTACCTGACGTCTTATAAAAATGACTAGGGCCATCCTATACAAATTTCTTCGAGAAATTTTAAAAGGTGTTATACAACTATTACACTTGACAGTAATTTTCATAAATAGGGAAGACAAAGGAAATTCAGATGTGTAAGTGATTATTAATGCTTCCTAAGTAATTTACATGGATTGTTCCATTAATTTGAACAAGAGCCTTTAGGGCACTGGTACCATTATCATGTCCATCATATAGATGAGGAGACTGAGACCCAGAGATTTTTAAGTAACAGGTCATAAATGGCGGAAGCAGAATATGAAATTTTGGTAATTTAGTGCCAGCAGGTAATTGCTTGTAACCACCTAGGCACATCAGAGTCGCCTGAAGGACTGAGTAAATTGCTGGGCCCCACCTCAGAGTTTCTGATTCAGTAGGTTTGGGGTGGGGCCTGAGCATTGGATTCCTAACAAGTTCCCAGGTGCTTCTGGTACTGCTGGAGGGGGGCCACGCTGTGAGAACGCTGTGCGTCACGGAACTCTCCTTACCTCCCCACAGCCCGCCTGCCATGGCCAAATCCAGGCCCTCTGAGGCCCATTTGCACAGGCTAGCTGGACATCTGTGTTAGCTGGACACTAGATATTTGACCTGTGGCATATGGATACATGTTATGTTAACGGGCAAAGTGGATGGGGGTGCTGAGGAGGCCCTTAGTCCTTCAGAGACCAAGGGAGAGAAGTTGCCACTTGCCTGTGGGCCTCATAGGCACCTGAGCCCTTGCTTGGGCCCATCAGGCTCTTCCCCAGAGCTTGCCGGTGGGAGGAAAAGCTGTTTGTCTGGGGAAGGCACAGAGAACAAGATTCACAGGCCAGCTCCTATTTTTTCCCTTTAAGCTACTCACACTTCCGGATTTCAAAAATAGTTTATGAACAGAGAGATAAGACAGCAATAGTTTATGAACAGAGAGATAAGACAGGCTGCAACAGAGAAAGCACAGACCAAAATTTAAATTTAATTTATGTGTTTGAAAAGAAATAAGAATATGACTTCTAGAGGCTGCTGATATCCAAAGCATATAAAAAACAAATTCAACTCAACACCGAAACACCAAAGAATCCAATTAAAAAATGGGCAGAGGACCTGAACAGACATTTGTCTAAAGAAGACATACAGATGGGCAACAGGCACATGAAAAGATGCTCCACATCGCTAATCATCAGGGAAATGCAAATTGAAACCACAGTGAGCTATTCCCTCACACCAGTTAGAATGGCCACTATCCAAAAGATAAGAAATAAGAAGTGTTGGCGAGGATGTGGAGAAAAGGAAACCCTCCTACACTGCTGGTGGAAATGTAAATTGGTCCAGCCACTGTGGAAAACAATATGAAGGTTCCTCAAAAAATTAAAAATAGAAACACCATACAGCCCAGTAATTCCACTTCTAGGAATTTACCTGAAGAAAACAAAATTACTGATTTGAAAAGATATATGCACACCTATGTTCACTGCAGCATCATTTACAAATAGCAAAGATATGGGAGCAACCCAAGTATACATCGATAGATGAAGAAGATGTGGTACATATAAACACAATGGAATATTATTGAGACAAAAAAAAGAAGGAAATCTTCCATTTGTGACAGCATGGATGGACCTATAGGGTATCATGCTAAGTGAAATAAGCCAGGCAGAGAAAGACACATACTGTATGATTTCACTTATATGTGGAATCTAAAAAACAAACAAACAAAAAATAGACCCACAAATACAGACAACAGACTTTTGGTTACCATAAGGAAGGGGGTTGGCAGGATGGGTAAAATAGGTGAAGGGGATAAAGAGGTACAAATTGCAATTGTAAAATAAGTCAGACATAGGAATGGAAGTACTACATAGAGAATATAACCAATAATATTGTAATATCTTGATATGATAATGAGGTAACCACCTATTGTTGTAAGCATCTAGTAACATATGCAATAATTGAATTTCTGTGTTGTATATCTGAAACCAACATAAAATTGTATATCAACTTTATTGCAATAAAAAATTATAAAAAATATATAAAAATAAGTGGAACCCTGAAAAATGAGGGAGGCAATGACAGCACCCCTCCAAAAAAAAGAAAGAGAACAACTTCTAGAAGAATAGAAGCATTTCAGAAAACAGGGTTGAGCTAAAAGCAGGGATCACAGGTGAAGAAACTAAAAAAATCAAGCTTATATGAGTATCCAATTATTCCAGAACTCTATGTTAAAAAGACTATGCCTTGTCCATTAAACTACTTTTATGTCTTTGTCAAAAATCAGTTGTCCAAACCTAGAATAGCCAAAAGAATCTTGAAAAAGGAGAATAAAGTTGGAGGACTCACGCTTTACCATTTCAAAATTTACTACAAATCTTCAGCAATCAAGACTGTGTGGTACTGACTAGCATAAAGATAGACCTACACGCAGTGGAATACAATTGAGAGTCCAGAAAAAATCCTCACTTTTATGATCAACTGATTTTCTGCAGTGGTACCAGAACCATTCAATGGGGGGGGGGGTGTAAAAACAGGGTCTTTAACAAATAGTAGTGGTAACAGAAGAATACCCACATGCAAAAGAATAGAGTTAGACCCTTACCTCATACCATATACAAAAACGAACTCAACATGAATCAAAGACTCCAATGTAAAGAGTTAAATTTATAAGACTCTGAGAAGAAAGTAGGAGTAAATCTTTGTGATCCTGGACTACGTAATGGGCTCTCTCTCCATTTGTTTAGGTTTTGTTTAATTTCTCCCAGCAATGTTTTATAGTTTTCAGTACTGGTCTTTCACATCTTTCACCAGATTTATACATAGGCATTTCATATTTTTATACTATTGTAAATGGCATTGTTTTTAAATTTCAAACTCCATTTCGTTGCTAGTGTACAGAAATAAAATGAAGTTTTGTGTATTGATTTAGTATCGTGCAACCTTGCTAAACTCACTTCTCAGTTCTAGCAGCTTTACCGTAGACCTGTAATTCAGATTTTCTCCATAGACAATCATGTCATGTGTGCATAAAAGTAGTTTACTTCTTTTCTAATCTGGATGTCTCTCATTTCTTTTTCTTGCCTTAGCAAACTAAGTAGACCCTCTGACACAACATAGAGTAGCAGTGAGAGTGGCCATCCTTCTCTTGTTCTGATCCTAAGGGGAGAGGCTCTTACCATGGAGTAGGAGTTGGTAGCGGGTTTTGTGGGTGCCCTTTGACAGACAGAGGAGGCCCCCTTCTATTCCACTTCTATTCTTAGTTTGCTGAGACTTAATCAGGAATGTATGTTGGATTTCACCAACTGCTTTTTCTGTGTCTGCTGATACAGAAAATACAGTGACCACTGATTGGAGAGAGTCCAAACTCAAGAGTGGCCTCTGCCTTCTCTCAAAGAGGGAAAGGGGGAGGAAGGAACCCCGCCCTGTGGAAGGAGCCTGTCTTCGGGAGCTGTGCTCGTCCCGCCTCTGCTCTGTGCCCCTCTCCTTGGCTGGCCTTCCTAGAGTTCAGAGCCTGGCCTGTGGACTCCAAAGCAGTGCTCTTTCCTCTGTATCAAACTGTCTAAAGACTCTGCCTCTGGAATCCAGCCTGGCCAAGGTCCAGAAGATGGATGAACCTTCAGATCCCTCAATAATTTAAAATAGTATAGCCATTTACTGAGCAATTTTGGAATATCAAGAACCGGGGCCGGGACTAGGGTGAGGTGAGTGAACCATCCATGGGTATGGAATTTAAGGAAGTGTCCGGAGGCACACGGGTGCCTCACCTGCTTCACCCTCATTCCAGCTCTGCAAAAGATAGTGCTAAACACCTCTTGCATGACCCTCAAACAACCCTGTAATGGTAGGTGCTATTATCATTCTTATTTTTCAGACGAGGAAACAGGATCAGAGAGGGGAAGTGACTTACCCAAGTAATAAGTGGCACAGCTAGCACTGCAAGCAAAGTGTGTTCCCACTCCGTCTGTGCTCTTAGTTAACTCTATGGGTCAGCATCTCCTGGAAGATTAGTCGAAACACTGATGGCTGACCCCACCCCAGAATTTCTGAACCAGTGGGGCTGCTGTGTAGGCAGGGGAATTTGCTTTTCTAACACGTTCCCAGGTGACACTGATGCTGTTGGTCCGGGCACCAGACTTTGCCAACCACTGTGCTATGTCCTACTTCCTCCCCTGTAACTCTGGCTCATCAGATCTCAGGGAGCACAAAGATGCCGAGTGTGAAAAAGAGAAATCTGAGAAAACACTGCCAGATCCCTCTGGCTTGTGAAAATAAAGAAAGCACCAATTTCCCAGGACAACCAAGAGTTTCCATGTCATCCCACATGTGTTGGAGCCCCAGCCCATTCCAGAGTGCTTCACATGGAATCAATGAGCAGCTATGAGTTGAATAGGGGGATGAACTGACCAGTCATGATGGGACCTCTGTGGGGACTTATTCATCTGAAAAGAATGCCTGACATTTATTCTGAAAGACATCTTTCTATAGACCCTCAATCCCTGCAGTACAAAATGGCATTTTTCTAAATGTGTTTTAATATGTTTCAAATGTTTTCTAATTTATTCTTAGGCATCTATCTACATCAGATGGACATATTACATCAAGATTTTCAAGCCTTTGAACAAGGGCCACTGCACAATAACAAAGAGTGGGGGGAACAAACCAACACGGAGCTCACCATGTCATAAAAAAAGCAAACTTAAACCAGGCTTGGCAAAATCGCCAAGCTCGAAACATGTGACAACATTCCAGAGTTGACCCTAGTGTCCAAGGGGTTAAATTTTTCTTTAATCTAACAAATCTTTGGACCCTAAGGCCCCCATCCAGCTGTTCTTGGCTCTGAAGTGCAGTAAGGAAAAAGCTGATTTCATTCATTCACCGATCTTTATCAGGAGTATCACGAGTCCCCACGGCAGGAATTCTCAGCCCTGCTGCACACTGAAGTCAACCTGGGGAGCTTCTAAAGAGCCCTGTTTTCTGGCCGCATCAGACCAAGCCCAGCAGATCCCCTGGGGGTGGGGGCGGGCAGGAGCCCTCTGAAAGCCCCCAGACAAAGCCAGGGCAGCCAGGGCTGAGAAAGTCCTGTTGCAGAGACAGTGAATCCCCTCAGCCTTCCCCCTGACAATAATGCTTCTGAATCCTGAATATCTCCCTTGGGGTGAGACCCTTGCTTACAATATGCAGACAGCTGCTGCCTAGGGCTCTGATTGGAGTGGGATGAGTGGGAAGGGAACTTCTAACTGTTAGAGGTCTTCCTGATGCCAGCCTAGTCCCATCTGCTTAGTCACCCGGTGAGGCAGGGTATTACTATCTTCACTTTGTAGAGGACGCACTGCCTGTCAGAACGGTTAAGGGGCTTGCCCAAGGTGGTGCAGCCGGAATTTAAAGCCAGGCTTATCTCCTTCCAGAGTCCCTGTTCTGGCCACGGCTTGCTCCCTCCAGTCACAGGGAGCCCCTCCTTCTTAAGGCGGCCCCTTCTGTCCCTCCCACCTGGACCCCTGTGCCCAGGCTGGTAAACAGTTCACGACCCTCCCCAGTCCCGAGGCCCCTTGCCTCTCTAGCTGGAGGCCAGGGATGGGTCAGCTCCCTTACCCCTGCTCCCAGGGGTCTGCTATTGGGTGGGGGATGACAAGGGCCCTGCTGGGCTTCTCTTCCGGATCCTGGCTTCTGGCATCCCCTCCTTTCTGTGCTCTGACCAGTAATCAGCCATTCAGTCAGCGGCAGCTGACATCCCCATGCCCACGCACAGAATGGGTCTGGGTGACCTGATCAAACCTGAGAGGAAGATGCGCTTCACCACTGCGCCTAATGTATGCACAGCACACAACGGCCTTTCTGCCCCAAGCAGGCATGTGACACTGTGGTTTATGATAAGAAATATATATTCGGTCTTCACCCCCATTTCTGGCAAAGAGCTGCTAAAACCCTTGAAATTTCCTGTGATGAGAGGAGTAAGGTTATTTTTTATGTTAACGAGGTAGCTTTTGGTCCAGCACCTAATGATGGGGGCTTGTTACCAGTGAAGCCGACCATGTGGTCAGAGGGTCAGAACTTTCACTCTTCCTCAGGACTTCTGCAAAGGCGAGAGGGCTGGAGGTTGCGTTCCATCACCAGTGGCCATTGATTAATCAATCATGCCGTGAATGAAGACTCCATAAAAACCCGAAAGGATGGGGTTCAGAGAGCTTCCTGGTTGGTAAACATGTGGAGATTTGGGGAGAAAGGCACGTTCCCTGAGGGCATGGAAGCCCCTAGCTCCACACCCTTTCCCCATACCTTACCCCATGTATCTCTTCCATCTGGCTGTTTCTGAGTTACTTCCTTTTATAATGACCCAGTGATCTAGTAAGTAAAATGTTTCTCTGAGTTCTGTGAGCTGCGCTAGCGAATTAATCAAGGAGAGCACTGTTGGGACCTCCAGTCCATAGCCAGTTGGTCAGCAGCTCAGGTGACAATCGGTGACGTGGGAGTTGGGGAGCAGGCAGTCTTGTAGGACTGAGCCCGTAACCTGTGGGATCTGATGCTACCTCTGGGTATCAGAGGTCAGAATTGAGTTAAACTGTAGGACACCCAGCTGGTGTCAGAGAATTGCCTGGTGGTGTGGGAGGAAACATTCCCCCCATCAACACATCCACAGCCACTCACTGGAAGTCTTTAAGGTATCGAACAGCTTCAAGTGTGTGTCTCAGTGGAGCCTCAAAACACCATGGAAGGTAAAATCCTTATCCCTGGTTAATGGCGGAGGATGAGACTCTGAGAGGGCACAGGGCTCAAAGCAGCCCATCTGGGACCAGGGCCAGGTCTCCTGTTTGTAAGGAACTGCTCAGGTTTCTAAGACCCCCACTGGTCACCAGGTCAGGCCTTCCTCATCTCCAGGCTCCTCATCACCTCCTTTCCACACCACCATCAGAATCATCCCTCCAAGGCACTGCCTGGCTTGTCCCTTCACTCAACAACCTTAGGGGACATTGAAAAAACCACCTCTTTATTATGGACACTTCTAACAAAATGCAGAAGAGAACAGTGTAATACCGCCATCTACAACTACCAACCCTATATCTCCTTTTATCTTTACCACACCCACTGCTCCCACCTCTCCATATGTTTTAAAAGTGAATCCCAGATACCATATCATTTAATCTGTGAACTTTTCTGTATGTATCTCTAAAAGATAAAGCCTTGAAAAATAACCATAATACCACTATCACCTTTAACAACATAAACAATATTTCCTTAATATGAACAAAAGTTCAGGGTTCAGATTTTTTCCTAATGTCTCTTAAATGTCATTACAATCACTTATTTGGATCAGGATCAAAATAATGCCCATAAATTCCAATTGGCTGACAAGTTTCTTAAATCTCTTTAAACCTCTAGATTCCCCTTCTTCTTGTGTTTTTTTCCTTGTAATTTATTTGTTGAATAAAACTGGCCCTTGTCCTGTAGGCTCTCTCACAGTCCGGATTTTGCTATTTGCATCCCCCATGGTGTTGTTTAACATGTTTCTCTGTTCCTCATGTTTTAAAGAAAAAAATCTAAAAGGAAAAATAATGACGTAATGTCATTACCCTAATAAAACTATTTTTAATTCCTATCTATTCCTTTCTGATCTCTATTTCATGCATATAAACTTTTGTGTGTTTTTAACACCATACTATAAATGTTTTCCATGTTTCTATGTAAAGGTTTCATAATTAACATTCTTAATAGCTACTTACTATTCCAGAGTGGTGTTAAACCTTAATCATTTTCCTGCAGTTGAACTCTTAGGTTTTTTTCTATTTTTGTCACTCTGATAGATAACAGTAAATCTCTCATGTCTCTGGTATAATGATTTCTTTCGGATAGATAGATGCCCAAGTGTGAGAGAGAGGGGCCAAAGTGAATGAATGATTTTACATATTCTATGCATATTGTCAAGGTGACTTCCCAAAGTGTTGAACCAATTTACATCATCACCAGCAATGTACACATGAACTCCATCTCCATCTCTTTGTCTATGCTGCTTCCTCTCTGCAATTTTCCTCCCAATTAAATGTTTGTAAAATGATGCTGTGGTAGACCAGAGATCACCAAAAATTCTTTGCTGTCTCTCCCATTGAGAGATGGAGTCTAATTCCCTCCCCTTGAACCTGGGCTGGCCTTCATGATTGTTTGACCAACAGTATCTGGTGGAAGTGATATTCTGGAACTTCTGAGTTAGGTTGCAAGAAGCCTTGCAGCTTTGGTCCAGGTCTCTCCAAACACTTGCTCTGGGATGCTGCTACCATATAAGAGCTCCAACCGTGCTAAGGAGACTGTCGTGCTAGAGAGGCCCAGTGGAAGAACTGTGGTCAACAGATCCAGCAGAGTCCGGCCTGCCAGACTCCTCAGGCGTTCAGGCATGAGGGGGAATCCTTGGATCCTCTAGACTCATTTGCTAGGTAAGTACCACTGAGGACCCTCAGATGCCGCAAAGAGCAAAAGCATGTCTCAGCTGCCTAAATTCCTGACCCTAGGAAATACAATAAAATGGTACTTATTTTAAGCTGCTAAGTTTTAAAAGTTTGTTATGCAACAGTAGATAAGTGGAATGCTGCCTTTATGTCCTCCCACCCTCCTTTTTTTATTGTGGTAAGAACTATGTCCCTCTGACTTACATTTTCAGTTTGCATTTTCCCGGGTATTTGGATTTGGACCTGTGATTTTTTAATTCACCTTTGTAAATTGGCCTTATTTTCTCCCTAGGAGAGTACTGACTCCGGACAAGCTTACATAGCATGTCTGGAAGCCCGAACATCCAACTCCCACCCACGTGACTGCAACATGAGCTCTATGGGTGAAATTGTAATATTTCCAGAATATCTCGCCTGGCTTTAGTATATCTGCATATCGATAGGCATTCAGAGATGGAAAGAAGTGTGGCTTTAGTGTATTTGCATCATTCTTCATGGGTGGAGAGAAGTTCATCTCCATGTCAATGGGTAATTACCTGGGCAAGGACAGCTTATTTACCTGAGAGGTGAGGGGAGGGCCAGTTTTGCTGCTGCTGGAACAGGAAAGAGGGAAGGCCCCAGACTGAAGTTTGTAAGCAATAAACGGATTTTAAACTTTATTTCTCCCTTTGACTGATTTCGGTTTTTAGAGGTATTTTGCTCCAGGATTTCCTTTCCCCTGACTTACAAGCTCCCACCAAGGAAATTTCTACCTGAATGACCTTGAAGTTCTTTCCCATTCTTCCATGATTCTAAGTATCCTGAGTGGTAGAGGGAGAAAATTAGATTTGTTTCATATCTAACTGATCGTGGTGTATTGAGTGCTACAGATGAAGTAAAAATAGATACTCAGCATCATTTCAATGCTCTTTGACAAGAAGTCCCTTGTAAGTGGATCCATAGCAACCTGAAAACACAGAAATAAGAGAATCTTTAAACCCTGAATGATTTCTGCAGTAATATAATTTGGGTTTTTTGCACCTTCAACAAACCGTATTTTTCTATTTGCTTTTTGCAGATTTTTTTTATTAAAGTATCATTGATATAGAATCTTATGATGGTTTCACATACACAAAACAGTGGTTCAACAATCACCCACATTATCAGGACCTCACCCCCTCCGTTGTGGTCACTGTCTATCAACGTAGTAAGATGTTATGGAGTCATTAATCATCTTCTCTGTGCTGCACTACCGTCCCAGTGACCTACCTATACTGTGATTGTGAATTATTGTGCCCTTTAATCCCCTTCTCCCTTCCCTCCCACCCTCTCCAACCCTTCCCCTTTGGTAACCACTAGTCCCTTCTCAGTGTTTATGAGTCTACTGCTTTTTTTGTTCCTTCTGTTTTGCTTTGTTTTTATACTCCGCAAATGAGTGAAATCATTTGGTAGTTGTCTTTCTCTGTCTGACTTTTTTCACTGAGCATAATACCCTCTAGATCCATTCATGTTGTTGCAAATGGCAGGATTTCTTCTTTTTATGGCTGAATAATATTCCATTGTGTATATATACCACATCTTCTTTTTCGATTCATCTACTGATGGACATTTAGGTTGCTACCACATCTTGGCTATTGTAAATAGTGCTCTGATAAATATAGGGGTGCATATGTCTTTTTGAGTCAGGGATCTTGTTTTCTTTGGGTAAATTCCTAGGAGTGGAATGACTGGGTCAAATGGTATTTCTATTTTTAATTTTGTGAGGAACCTCCATATTGCTTTCCACAGTGACTACGCCAATTTACAGTCCCACCAACAGTGTAGGAGGGTTCCCTTTTCTCCACATCCTTGCCAACATTTGTTGTTTCTTGTCTTTTGGAAAGTGGCCATCCTAACTGGTGTGGGGTGCTATCTCACTGTGGTTTTAATTTGCATTTCCCTGTTGATTATGCTTTTTGCAGATGTTTTATGTCTGTTTCATAAAATGTGAAAGCACTGTAAATTAATTGGGCAATAAGATGGGCAGTTTCTCAACTTACCCCCTCAACTTCTGCTAACAATGTTTTCTTCCTACTTAAAGCACTAATAGCATCTATTGCCTTTTCTTTTTAGGGATTGAACTTTAAAAAAAATTAGAGATATAATTATATTACAGAAATTTGAAAACAAAGTAAAAATCCATATGCCTACCACTTTGACACAGTGACAACTATATTTTTATGTTCCTTTCCTGTTTTTACAAATCACGTGTGTGCAAATATTTTTCCAGACTTTTTTACCTACTACTTTATCTTAAGTAGTTTCTATGTCCATCATAAACTTCATACCCATCATTTTTAATGGTTAGAGAATATTTCTTCAAGGCTTACAACATAATTTACTTAACCATCCTCCCTCCTCTTTTTGAATATTTGGGCTGCTTCCAGCTTCTCACTAAGCAACTCTTTGATGAATACTTTTCTGCATATGGCTTTTCCATATTTCAGGGTATTTTCTTAGGCGAGATTCCCAGAAGGGGATTATTGAGTCAAAGTGTATGAACATTTTTATGGCTTCAAAGTATCTTTTGAAGAAGGTAGGTGTTCCATTTCATGAGCTCCACAAAGATAAAAGAGGAAATTTGGCTTCAAAAAGTCCCTTGTAACACATGTTATGTAAAAATTTGGGCAAAGAGCTGCTCTGATAATTTTCTAAGTCATTAAAGATTGCCCTTTTCAATTAAAAAAGTTAAGTTACTTTTCATTTTATTTGTTTTTGATGAGAGTCTTTTCTGAGATGTTTTACACTTTTGAGCCTTTCTAGAAAGAACCGACAGAGCACAATTGAACCTTTTCTTGATAACTCACAAGATCGGTATAACCATGAGCCATTTCCCTAGGCTAATACCTGAGCCCTTTCAGGAATTTCTGAGGTGGAGAGGCTACTTGCTCCGCTACAAAACAGCCGCAGACTAGGAGCGCCTTGTGGAGGTCTCTGCCTACCTCTGGTTTCATGGCTGTGCACCCTAGTGGCTGGCTGCTTCTAGCATGCTGCTGCCTTCTCAGACACCGTCTTGTCTGGCTGAAGACACTAATGTTAGTTCCGATCTGTCCTCACAGACCACAGGCACCGCTTGGAATTGGGGGTCTGAGGGCTGAACCTGACCTAATTCCACATCAGCAATAGTTCCTCTTGGTCAGTATTATGTGTGAAGCACAAATATTGATGTAGCAAAACACCTGTGTTGGGATTGCTCTGGACACGCCTTGTTATTAGAAATCTGCCTCCCCCTCAGGAGTGTCTTCTCGCTACTCATGTGAGGGTGAAACACTCTCAGCTGTCTTTTCATGTGTTACCTGGATAGCAGGTGGGTGGCCAGACTCATGAATAGAGCCTGGCACTTCTCTGAGGTGGTGGAGTGAAGCGGAATGTGAGGTCAGAACGCCCAAGTTCAAGGTGCAGCTCTGCCCTTCATTAGCCTGCTGACCTTGGGGAAGTTAGCTGCTCAGCCCCTCTGAGTTCCAGTTCTCCCATCTGTGAAATGGGGATAAGATGAGCCCTGCCACTTCCAGGTGGCTGTGATGATCACATGAGATCAGTGGTGGGGAAGCTGAAGGCTGCCACATGTGTGTGTTGTCATAATCTTGTTTAGATTTTAAGAACACAGACCTGCTCAGGCCGGCGCAAGCTGATGTTTTATTTTGTCAGCTTTTTGGTGGAGAAACGTGAAGTCTCACATGTCATTAAGATGGGAGCCCTGGTAGGGCAGGGCTCCCCGAGGCCTGGAGTGGCGGGGGGGAGGGTTTGGGGAGCCGTCTGGTCCCTTGGTGGCATGGGGGTCCTGTAGAGAGTGCGGTGCTTACTCAGGGGCTCTGTGTGAGAAAACACTGAGTCACAAATCCAGGGAGCAGGAAAAGTATAAGCCAAGATAGGGAGGGACTGTCCATGGGGGGTGGGGAGCATAGACAGGCAGGGGGAGGGCTACGTTTTCTTTAAGTAGTCTTTCCAGCCATTTAAAGTAATATGTTGATATGATGGTTGGTACGGGTGTGGTGAAAAGAAAAAAGGAAGCAGTCAGAAGAGGGAATTGGATTATTTAATTTGTGAGTGACCAGTGATCAGGAGGTTGTCAAAAAGTGGCCAGTCAGCCCATCAAGCAGTGTCACGGGCCCTGGACCTGCCCTCCGCCTTCTGGCTGGCATCTGTTCTTGCACTTCTGCCAGATTAGAACCCAGCCTGCTTGCACGCCGTGGTGGGGACCTTTGTAATTGGTTTGGAGAACCAGGCTCCCCATCTGACGTAGGCACCGGGCTGTGGTTCTGAGAGGATGAGAAATATTTTCTTATTGCCTTTTGGCTTAATTCAGGGTCCTCAGCCCACCCGCACCCCACTCCTACTGTGGCTGCTTCCACTGTCCACTGTGATGCAAGAGCCTTCGAATGGGTTGCTCCATCCCTTCCTGCTGTGGGGAAATGCAAAACACATGGGCCGTCTGCCTCAGAGCAGGGTCCTGCAAGAGCTACATGCCTCGGCAAATGGACAATTGCTTGTCTCTCTTGGCATCTGGTTTGGGGAAACAGCAAAACTAGTTTAGCTCATCCAAGTCACTGGGGCTTTCACTTTAGCCCTGAGATTTTAAGTCAAGTAGCATGGGTGAGAGCGGGCAAATGATTCCTACAGTGAGATTCATTCTGTTCCCACCCACTGGTGCTAAGGGTTCTGAAATGATCACACTTAATATGAGTCATGGCCCATCTGTAGGTCATGAAATGTATTGAATGGGTTTTGATCAGCCTTTTAAATTTTTTTAATCCAATGGAACAGAACAGAATAGAGTAGAAATACCTGAGTTCATGATCTATAGTAAGGGCAAGTATGGCTACATGAAACGCTTGTCCCAGAAGTGTGTGTTTATGGACTTGTGAGGCCAAGGCTCTTGTTCAAAAAAAAATTGAAAGCCACAATCTGCTAGCATTTCTCAGTGGGGCACAATTGGCATTTGTGCTGGGATATTATTTCTTTGTTGTGTAGCCTGCTTCTTGCACTGCAGAATTTAGCATCCTTGGTCCCTGCCTGCCAAATGCCAGTAGCTTTCCATTCGTTGTGACGAGAAATTCTAAACACCTCCTAGGAGTGCCACTGACCAAACCTTGAACCTATAGGGTCAAGGGCAGAGGAAACTGCGACCTGTTTGCTGATCTAAAACAAGTCAAGCCCAGCAGAGCCAGGGCAGTAGGCAGCCAGGCATATAAGGAGAAAGAGAGGCTGTGTTTTTTGTAAGTTGTACTGCTGGCCACACTCAAAAGCACCGTGTGGCCCTGCCATTTGGGGATATCAGTCCTTAATCAGTGATAAAGCTCCTATCACTCTGGACAGATTTCGTGTCCTGTTCTCTCTAGACAATAAAAGGATACATTTATCATCTCTCTTTCTCCTTGAGACAAAATCACCAGTCGACTTTAGTGCCTCCATATTCGCGACACCATTCTTTTTGGGGAAGTGACAGCTATTAGCTGGCTTATTGGTGAGGGGATTGGGGTAGGGTGGAAGGCAGGCACCCCCAGGTGTGGGGTTTGCCCACATCCTCTTTGATAGGCCTCCTTCTCTAGCTAAATAGTATCCAGGGAATTCTCCATTTGTCTTATTTCTTTAAATTTGCACATCAGAGACTGATTGGATTGGGCTTGGGATTAGGTGCAAGGTCCATTTTAGCTCTGGGCTGCTTTCTCTCCAAAATCTTGGATCCTAAAGGCCTTAACTCAATAGAACACACGGTCTCTTGCTCTTTCAAGGGTGTGGTGAGTGGGAAAATCCATCCAAGAGCTCTTGGCAGTCTAACTAGAGACTGCAAATGCATCATTGTGTGGAATTATATTTGAATGGGAAAGTGTCCTAATGCAAAATGTCCTAATGCACGTCAGAATTCAGGAGTCAAGTGCCATGAGAAATAAAGATGTGAAACTTGACGTCAATGGCAATGAGACCTCAGTATACTTATAAGGGACCAGAGGAGCTTCTCTAATGTCAGTTCCCAGGTTCTGCCTGCAGACATTCTGATTTGGCAGGCATTGGGTAGAGACTCAGAATCAGCACTTTTAACATTCTCTCCACAAAAGGATTCTAATGCATGTGGGCCACAGGTTCAAAAATACTGGTCTGGACTGTGGCTGACTAATGCTGATTGGCAGAATTAAACGCTTAGCATTTAGCATTTAGCAAATTGTGCAGAGACTTCAGGACATGACATAAGAATGAAACATTTCTGATTATTCTTCTGATTTGTAATGGTCTTAATTATGAATGTATGGGGGAACTGGGCAGGAGCCCCAACAGGCAGAGAAAAGACCACTGGCCAGGCACAGGACTCTTGGCTCTGGCTTTGCCCTGCATTAACTGTGGCCCCGGTCAAACCCCTGCCTTTTGCTGGGCATGCATGGAGGCTGGCTGGACAATCTCTGAGCACTCTTCTAGATCTGACACTCTGTGACTATAAATCTGGGCCTTTTATTTATATTAGACAAAAGCACTAAATAATAAAATAGAAAAATGCTTAGTGAGTGCTACATGCCTGAGTCATTTAATTTGATGCATTCAATCACTCTGTATTATTATAACTATTTTTTCAGTTCATGACCCTTGAGGCACAGAGAAGTTAAGTAACTTTCCTAAGGCCACACAGCCAGTAAGGGGCAGCCCATGAATTCAAACCTATGCAGTCTGATTTTGGATGCTCTATACTGCTCGTATGTCAGTTGTTGGTTGGACTCCTCTCTGCCCATTGGAAATGACTTTCGCCTGCCCCCATTCTGTCACTTTTGGAAACCTGAAGTCATCCTCAGTATCTAAGCAAATTCTCAGAAGCTAAAGTTCTCACACTTAACCTCTGATGCTGAGCTCTTATTTGTGCTAAGTTCTGATTCCAGCTCATCAGAACATCTCATGTACGTAGCCTTTGTTCTGTTCTGTTGATTGACCAAGATATGGAATTTATCTCTCAGTTGATATCCATAAAACCCCATTTTCACAAAACAGTTGTGTGTTTGGTAAACTTAATCAAAGGCTTCTGTTGTTGCTGGGGGAAGGGGACTGGCAGGAGGGATTTCCATTACTGGAATGCAAACAGCTCCAGACCGTACATTGGGTTTATGATTTCAGACGTCCTGGGGCCATACCCACGCTGGAAATGTTTCACTAGCTACTTAATCATACAGAACTTCCAGCCGCTATCTTGATGGCACTTATAAGCTCTTGCTTCTCTGTCTTAACCTGAGTTTCAGAAAGCAGAGCCTGAAGCAGATTTCTGTGCTCCCTTGTTAAGGAGTGGAATCCCAGGAATGAGGGGAAATGAGGCAGGGAAGGAGGAAGAGTCAATAAGAGGCATTAGATGGTTCATGATTCAGTCTTGTGAGACCTTCTTCTGAGACGCCTATACACAACTCTCTCAGGACAGCACATCTGGGAGAAGTAGGGAGAAAAAGGCATTTGCTGGCTGAGTCCTAAGATCCCCATGTTCTGATCTCATTGTAAACAATTTATACCAGCTTAAGTGACCTGAAGCTTCCTCTTGGCTATTTCTACAACCTTGCATTGATTGGAAGGAAATCACTTATCCTCAAAACATAGTCTGGCAGGAGGTGAAATGCCTTGCTTGGCATCCTGCCCCCATTCCTCCCACATGTGCATTTGGGGCATTTGGATCCCCTTCAGCTCCCAGGCCTGCCACCCTCCCTGCTCTTTGTTCTCCATCAGCTTGAGTTCACAGTTCCCACTTCCAGGTCAACTCCAAAATGAGAGCCCTAGTGCCTTTGAACATGGCCTGGCTTCCCTGGTGAAATAGGTACAAAATTAACAATACTAACATGCATCTATTTCCAATAATTTGTAGGGGAGAAATGTGCTTTGGGGGCTTTCATCTTTGGATTCCAGTGAATCGGATATTATCAGACACAGCAAACCAAGAAACTATGAACGGTGCACATAGGATCTCTGCCAGAGTAAAGGAATTTGGTGCCTTATGCATACAAATTTTCCTCTACTTACAATGGGGTTACGTTCTGACAGACCCATCATAAGATGGAAATATCGTCAAGTCAAAAATGCATTTAATACACCTAACCTACTGAACATTACAGTTTAGCCTAGCCTATCTTAAACATGCTCAGAACACTTACATTAGCCTAGCATTGGACAAAATCATCTAACACAAATCTTATTTTGTAAGTGTTGGATATCCATGTAATTTATGGAATACTGTACTGAAAGTGAAACACAGAACGGTGCTATGGGTACAGAATAGTTGTGAGTTTTTTGGTTGTTTACCCTTGTTGACTGCTTGAGGACTGAGGCTTGCTGCTACCGCCCAGCACCAAGAGAGTGTATCCTACTGCCTATTCCTAGCCTGGGAAAAGATCAACATTCAAAATTAGAAATCCAGTTTATATTGAATGCATATCACTTTTGCACCATCATAAAGTTGAAAAATCATAAGCTGAACCATTGTCAGTCCGGGACCATCTGTATGTATCCTGGACTGATATACTGGACCACAGTTAAGCCCACCAATCAAAATGCAACTAGGCCTTCCGCCCTCAGTTAACATATATAACTTAGGGGGACCAGGTTTGTTTCAAAATGGCATCTTTTCATTTTTCAAGGTAGATATATTTTATTTATATATTAAATATGTAGCTATATATCTTTTTTTTAACCCATTTTTAACAGATACATGATCACTCAATCTATTCCACTTTTTTTAAATAAGGAAAGACAGGGTTACATTGCATATAATGGCAAATTTCTTAACTTTGATGTTGGGGAATAATAGGGAATGGTGGGAACTATGGCAAACTGGAGAACATTGACCTAACTGAAGACAGCAGCCCTTTTCAATGTCATCAATCAGTTGTTGGCACAGGGAATGCAGGCCCCATGCTGCCAGGTTTTCCAAAAGTGTAAAAAGAAGCCAGTAATCTAGATCTTAATGTAAAATCGTATCAATTATCAATTATCAATATTGCTAAATAATTTAATTTGGAGCTTATAACAAAACATATCTGTAGACCAAATTGAATCCATAGCAGCAGTTCTCAACCTCTGGTTGTAACTGTCAGACCATAGAACTATTATACAATCATAGTCGATGTGGTTCTTTCTAAGCAATATAGAAATACATTTCTAAGAAAGTTACATTCTTAGTTGATATGGTACTTTATAAACAAGAGAGAAATGTAAAACTAAGAAAACAAATTCCCTATGGTTAGTAATTCATAATAAAAAAGGTATGTTCAGCACAGAATGGCTGCAAATGGGAGAGAATTCATAGTCACCGAGAATATAAACAGATGAAGAAAGAAGTGTAGAGCAGACAAGTTTGTTAGAATGTACTTGGCCTTGAGTATTAGTTCCACGTAGGACCCTCCTAGCTCTAGAGCTGCTTTGGCTGCTGGAGCCTCAGACCCCTGAAGGCTGGGTCTGGGGTCTTGCCCCTCTCTTGCCAGTCACTCCCCTTGCCAGAATATCGCCACCACCATTAATAGAAGCTGACATCTGATGAGCATTGTCTTGCATCAGACACTGGTAAGTGCTTTATATCCCAGAAACACCTTGCATCCTCCCAACAACCTAGAAAAGAAGAAACATCTGTCATCCCCGTTTTACATATTTACCCACAGTTCACATAGTCCGTAAGTAACAGAGCCAGGTTTCACTTAGAACATGATCCCCGAGCCCAGGTTCATAATTCCTACCTTCTCTGTGACCTCTTGCTTGTTGTCTTTCCAGTGACAGGAACTTCACCTCCTTTAAGGATCCTCTGACTCCATATGAACTCAGCAGCATTTGAAGAACTTGCCCGTTCTTTCCTTCTCTTGTGTGTCCTTGGCTTTGGGACTTATCCATCTGTCACTTACTGGATAGTTGACTTGGTAAATTGCATGTCTTCTCTGGGCCTCAGTTTTCCATCAATAAAATGGGGACAAGAGGGAGATTAGGTTTCTCAGGGCTCTATCCACAGTAAATGGTCTGGATTCCAAATGTTCAGGGAACACCAGTGATTTCATATGATCTTCAAGGTTGTGTGCACACCCATCAATCAGCCTACACTGAAGGTCTTAGCACTCCCGCATCACCTGCCCTCTGGTCCCCTCTCCAGCCCAAAGAGTTCTTACCCATTTACTACTTGGGTGTGCATCCCTCTGAGTATTGCCTTCTCCTCCCTCCTGTTTGCCCCAGACTCTTTGCAGACCCCAGAGCCTGGGATAACTTCTCTGCCCTCTTGAAGCTTCACTTGCCTTCTCCAGCCCATGTGGATTTCTTCCTTTTCTGAAGACTGCATTAATCCCAGACACGACCCTCACATCTGTGCAGCACTTTACAGGGCAGAGCCCTGCGGCATGCACGTTTTCTCAAGAGACTCACAGCCATCCACCCACATCAGGATCATTACATCCATTATATAGATGAAGAAATAAAAATCAGATAAGGGCAGGATTTGCTCAGCTTCACTCTACAGGCAGGGCCAGAACTGGACTGGAACCCGGCTCCTGACCTCCGGCAGAGCTCCCTGTGACACCCTCACTGCCCATGCTGGCATCAACCCTTTCACGCCTGAGTGCTCTGTGCCTCTAGTGCAATTCTGCTTTTGATGGTGGGGAGGGGGTCTAATCCTCTTGTTCACAGACAGGTGGTATGACTGAGTGACGGAGAGCATGGGTGTCAGTCCCTGTCATGCATAGCTAGGGCATGTCGTAAACCTCAGCTTCCTTGTCGGTGAAATGAGGATCAGTGCAGTGCCACGCTTCCAGGGGTGCTGGGTACTCAATGACATAACACAGGTACAGTATCCCCTCCTTTTCGAATGTTCAAATTATGCCACTTCACTTTTATGAAAGACCTACATTAGTACGTGTTTTCAATGAGTGTAAGAAATCTGAAGAGGATTTCGCTTCTACGAAAAAGGCGAAAGTGAAAATACTGGTCAGCTTTCGTTCTGCAGCAATCGTTACAGGGTCATCGTGCACCCCAAGCAGTGGCAGTGGCTCCACGAAGTCCTTTTCTGGGAACTACACTCAGCATTAAGCAGCCATAACTTTGAACTGTGTCTGTAGGCATCTGTGCTTTACCTCGATTTACCCTGTGATCCATTAGTAAGATGGGTCCTAGGGTATCAGAAAAGCCTAATAGCGGTTATTTTTGGGGTCTGAAAACACTCCAAAAACTTTCCTTATAAATTAATGGTAATTGTTTATGCCATCCCAGCTTATGAAAGCTCTCATAGGAACGCTCTACTTCCAGGTAGAGGCGGGAAACCGGTAAAGCATTTAGCACAGGGCCTGGGACACAACCAACACCCCATCAGCGCCAGCTGCCATGTCCGTCCCCATCCCATCTCCGTGGGGCCAACTGAAACGACCTCTTCACTTGGCAGGTGGTGACTCACCTGCGGGAAATGAAATGAGACAAGAGCTACAGTCCACTGTGGCTGTATCAGGAAGACAGGCACATCAGGAAGAGAGGCCTCTGGGGTTTGCCTGGCTGCAGACCTGTCCAGGTCTCAACTGGTTTCAGGGGTGCTGCCCCCTGCCTAACGGTCTTAGGCTACTTTGCCTGGTGGTAATCATCAGAATAAAGAGCTACCACATGAGGGCTTAGGCAGTGCCAGGCCCTGAGCTAAGCTCTGCGGGGGCGGTGCGTCTAACCCCGGCCCCCACCGTGGGTCTGAGAGGCTGCGTCGGCCCCTCTCTCCCACAGGACCACAGTGCCAGGAGTGGTACTCCCCTAGGACTGTGTGGCTTCGTTCGTTCAGTGTTCATCAACATCTCTTACTACTATTTTATGCAGAGAACAAAACAGATATAAACTCTTGTCCCCTTGGAGCTTACATCCTGGTGGGGGTCCGGGGCAGAGGTGGGGCAGGCAACGTATAGGAAGGAAAACCCTGGAATTTTAGATACACTTAAAAATTATTAAGATGATCTCTGCTGCATTTATTTACATCTGCCCCTTATACCCCTCAGAGGAGGCTGCTCCTGGGCGCCCGAGTGGGTCCGCGTGTCAGGTGTGCAGGCGGGGCACAGCGGTCAGCCGCTCTGTCCCAGCCGTGTGATTTTGGGGCATTCGCTCCATCTCCCTAAGACTCGGTTTCTCCGTCCGATATTTAGGGAAATCACAGCGCTGGCAGCCTCCCTGGGCTGCTGAGAGAATTCCACTGGCACGTGAAAGGAGGGCACTCTGCCTGCGGGACAGGGACCGACAGGGGGGCTGGAGGGAGCCGCGTCCCGCTCACCCTGGCGGGCGCGGGCGCGCTTTTCTCGGCGGGGAGCGCGCGTCCATAGAAGGGGAAAGGGGCGTGGGGAGGCGGTCAGCCCGGCGGGGATCCCCGGGCGCGAGTGCCGCGCCGCTGCCCGAGGTGGGCGCGGCGCGCCGGGGAGCGCAGGGCGCGGCGGGGTCGGGTTTCAGAGCGCGGTGACTCAGGGCGCGGGCCGGGAGCCGGGATCCTGCCCGCCGCTGCCACTGCCCAGCGCCGCCTTTGTTCGCTGCACGAAGGGCGAGCGGCGGCCAGCGCGCAGCGCCCCTGCGCCCTCCGGGGAGATCGGCGGCTCGGTGCCTTCGGGGCCTCGGCTGACCAGCGAGATGGCGCCAAGGTAGGACCCGCGCCCCCGCGCCCCGGCCCCCTCTGCGCCCGCGCCGCCTCACCTTCTCTCCCTTGGCCACTTCTTGCAGGAGGAGCGGGCAGACCTGGCGCCTGCTGTTGCTGATTTCGGTCTCCGCGCTTCTCCCTGCTGTCACCCGGACCCGCGCAGCGACAGGTAGGCGACCGGCCTGAGGGTGGCACCGGCTGTCTTCGGCGCCCTGGGGAAGTTGATTTTGGCGGCAGGCGCGGCTGCGGTGGGCGCCTCATTCCTGGACATAAAAGGGAGTCCTCGCCGCTCAGTGCGCACTGACGGCGCTCCCGCGGCTCTCCGAGTAGTGCAAGAGGGCTCGAGAGGGCGAATGGACGTCCCTGCGCAGCCTGGGCGGTGGGGCGCTGTCTGGGTACCTGAGGCGTCGCGGCTAGGCATTGCCCCTCCACTTCTGGGCAGAGAGGCACTTTGGAAGCACAGTGACAGCGCCAAGCTGCACCGGGTCAGTTAGCCCGCGCTCAGCCAGCGCCTGCGCTCAGGTCGTGCGCGCCGGCCCGTGGTAGGGGCAGGTCTGGAGCCCTCTCTGCACACAGGTGCGGAAGCATGACTACCAGCAGACACCTGGCGCCTTTGCTGTGCAAGAAATAACGGGACTGAATTGCCCCATACCTAACTTAGCCCTGCGTTACCTAAGCAGCCCCATCCCTCGTGGGCAGTGGTGCCATGCGTGATGGGAAGAGAATGAGCTGGGAGCCAGGTGATCTGGTCCCTTCTGTTTCCTGGGCTCACTTTTCCCACCAGGACCTAGAGGAGTTGGAGGACTAGTGGGGTCTGAGTTAAAACAGATTTTGCTTAAACTGTGTTGAGGCTGCGTGGGCTTGGCTTGTGACTGAGTTAGGTGCCTTGGGCAGTGAATTTCACCTCTCTGTGCCTCAGTTTCCTTATCTGAAAAAGGAGAATGATTAGGCCACCTTTCCTCCTAGGGATGCTGTGGAAATTAATAGAGATATTGGAAATAATATGCTTTCCATCCGTTGGCACATACTAGGTACAAAATAAGTGACAGAAAGTACCAGTTAATCCTTGCAATAGCTGTGTTAGAAACAATGCAGACATTTTTACAGAAGAGGACACTGAGGATGAGAGGCTTAGGAAATGACCCGTCAGAAAGGCAGGACGTAAGCCCAGATCTTGAGCCCTGTGCTTCCTTGCTCCGCCCTTTCCCCATGCAGTTGTGCAGGAGAACCACCCTCTCCAAACAGTAGCCTCTGACCTGTGGATTTGTACAGAGCCTCAGTAGAATGAGAGTGTGGGGGAAGGGAGGGACAACCTCTGTTCCTCTGAAGGAAACAGGATTGAATGGGCAGCCTTGGTTAACTCTTTGTGTGCTAGAGGAAGCCTGAGACAGCCCAGGCCTTTGTCTCCTTGGGAGCAAGACCCAAAGGCGATGACAGCTTTTCCTGCCAGAATGTCCAGCCTGGCACTTCTGCAGATCAAAGGGCAGCTGGAGCACAGTTTTGGCTTCTCAGCGCCATGGCCATGTCGGAACATTGCAATTTTGCATGTGATACAGGCTACTGCCAGCTCAGCAGCGCGGGCAGCTTCAGGGTCCGTGGCCTTTTGTGAACTTCGCTGTAATCCTCACCTCCAAAAGGAAGAGGGGTCTGGGGAAAGAAACTTTGGTGTTTCTTTCTCCTCCTGCATTTATAGGCTGGAACCCTTGATGTCCAGTCAGGACTGTTGTTTCTAACACAGAGGAAGTCCTGTTCCCATCTATAATGTAAAAAGGGTGTGCCAGGAAACCCTCAGCAGCTGAAAAGGGCTGGGAGAGGACCATTTGCAACTCATGGGTATTCAGCATCCCTCTGGGACTGTGAAGAGAATCTTCTTAGACACAGGAAATAACCCCTTGCAAACCAGATCTTGCATACAGCCTAATAAGGCTAAGCCTTATAAACCACGTCATGTGGTCACGCAGCGGTGTGAGCACACTCATATTTCATTCATTCAATCCTCACCATTGCTCCAAGAGGTGTGGACTGGAATTGTTATTATCTCTGAGCTTCACATGAGGAAACCGAGGCCCAAAGTCCCAAGGCTTCTCAGCTCCTGAGGATTCCCCGGCCCAACCTATTTTAAGAGACCCTTGTCAGCGCGATCCTTGTCCCCCATGTGGATCCTTGCACCCTAATGGGTCATGGCTGAATTAGTAAAGTCACAGCGTCATTGGAATACCTGCTGTTTTAGGAGAGAAGGAGGTTGTTGTTGGGGCAGAGGCAGTGGTGCCATAAGATAATAAAATACTGATATGTACAAATTTATTTATCTTCAAACTGTTTTGTTGTGAAACATAACATCCACTCAGAAAAGTGCACGCAAAAAATACAGTCCAATGATTTGTCCAGAGCAAATATCCACATAGCCCAGGTGGAGAAGTAGGATGGCCCCAGAAACTCCTGTGCTTTGGCTGTGATTATTCCCTGCCTCCTCTCAGAGGTGACCATCAGCTTGGCTTCTATGGTGATCATGTCCTTACTTTTAAAAATAACTTTAATACCTAAGCATGTATCCCCAAATTCTAAAGTTCCATTTTACTTGATTTTGAACTTTATACATGCAGGATGTCTTCTTTGCTGTGTAGCTTCTTTCACTGTGTATTAAGTTTTGAGATTCATTTATTCTATTGCCTGCAGCTATAGTTAATTCATCTTCATTGCAGTATAATAGTCCACTGTTAATAGACTGCATACTATATTTTCATATGTCTCCAACAACATTAGTTTCCATTTTTGGCTGATGCAGTAGTGTGGCTCTGCACGTTCTTGTGCATGCCTCTTGGTGCACATGTGCTTGCATTTCTGTGAGTTTTAGATCCAGACATGGAGGGCTGGTGACAGTGTGTGCACAGCCACCCATGAGCAGACAATGCCAGCACATCTTCCACTACGGCTGTACTGAGGTCATGGCCACCAACCTGGCAGGAGAGTCCTCATAGTTTTGCATCCTCACCAGCACTGGGTCTTGTCACTTGAGCTGAATTTCTACCTTTTTAATGGAACATTACTGTAGTCTTAATTTATATTGTCTTAATTTTAAGTCATTATCTTTTCATATAGTTATTGGGCATTTGAATATTCTAAATTACCTTTTTTTTATCAAGGTGAAATTCACGTAACAGAAACTAGCCATTTTCGTGTGTACGACCCAGTGACCCTGAGTGCATTCACAGCGGTGTGCTGTTGTCGTCTCTTCCCGGTCCCAAACATTTCATCACTCCAGAGCAAACCCTGTTTCCGCCAAGCAGTCACTCGCCATCCTCCCCACTCCCACCCCTCCAACCCCTGGCAACCACTAAACCACTTTCTGCCTCTGTGGATTTGCCTATTCTGGACATTTCCTGCCAAGGGAATCATACAACATATGACATTTTATGTCTGGCTTCTTTCACTTAGCATGTTTTCAAGGTTCATTCATGTTTTAGCATGTGTCAGTACTTCATTCCTTTTTAGGCTGAATAATATTCCATTCCATGCATATACATATACATTGTATGGAAAACAGTTTATTTATCTGTTCTGCCATTAGTGAGGGCATTTGGGTTGTTTCCTCCTTTTGGCTATTATGAATAGTGCTGTTATGAACATTTGTGTATAAGGATTTGAGTATTTCTTCTCAGTTATTTTAGATATATACGTAGCAGTAGGATCACTGGGGCATATGGTAATTCCATGCTTCAGTTTTTTTGAAACTCCCAAACTATTTTCCTCAGTGGCTGTGCCATTTCACACTCCTACCAGAAGTATACAAGGGTTCTGATTTTTCCAGATCTTTGCCAATACTTGTTACTCTGCTTCTCAGGGGGTATGAAATGATACCTCATTGTGGTTTTGATTGGCATCTCCCTAATGACCAGTGGTGTTGAATATCTTTTCATGGGCTTATTGGCCATTTGTGTATCTGCTGTGGGAAAATTCTGTATTCTGAAAATCAGAGAAGGTTCAGGTTTTCCCTCTAACCATCTCGCTCTTGTTCATGGCAGTCTGATGTGCTTTCCTCAGTGAGAGAAGAGTTGGTAAGAGTTATATCTGAATCTCCCATGTTGTCCTCCTGCCTTATTTATGCTTTGGCCTGTAATGAGCTAATGTTGTCACATACCATTAGAAGTTGTGATGAATATAAATGATTATAGTGTTTTAATTACTGACTAAATGTTTTGGTTTGCCTGAAGTTGGGAAAGCCTGTGGTAGCGTCATGTCTCACTTGTGTGTTTTGCAGCAGAGTAAAGGCTGAAAACCCCTGGCACACTGAACTACTCACAACTCCCCACGTATAATTGGGATTTTTGCTGTCTCCGCCACTTTGCACAAGCTGTGAACTAATCTCCCTGTCTAGAGTACACTTTCTCACCCTCCTGTTCTCTTGAAGGCCTAATCCTACCTACCAACTTAAATGGCATTTCTTCCAGGGTGCCTTCCTGGGTCTCTACAGCTGAGCTTTCTCATTGCTAAGCCCCACAGCCCTTCAGTGGCCTCTCCAGGCACCAGCCACTGCCCCCTGCTCCTACCGTACTGCCAATATATTTCTTTATCTCTTCTTCCCAGAGGAGCATCTGGAGGGCATGGGTCGTGCCTCCTTTGTCCAGAGTTGGCCACTTGGGCTTTGGCTATTTTGTCATTATTATAAACAGTGCTGCTGAGAATGTCTTCAGAAAAGTGGCCTTTGTTTTCTTTTAGATTATTTTATTTGACTAGATTACCCCCAACAGACTTGCCCTTCAAAGGACAGAACTAGTTGGATAGTTGTTATATATTTAGATGAATCTTTCATAGATACAAATTTAATCATTCCACTTCCTAGTTTAATTGCCCTCAGTGGGTTCTCATAATGCCTAAGATAGAGACATACTCCTCACCCCAGTGGGCCTTTTGTGGGCAGGTCTCTACTCATACTGAGCCCCTTTTGACCTGGGCTCATCCTGAATCACTGGCAGGTTTTGGAATGAGATATTCAATGTCCCACCTCTGTGTCCTTGCACAAGCCAGGCTCTCTTTGAGAATTCCTTTCCCCTTGTCCACCTGGCAACCCCATTCATCCTTTGAGGATCCTCTCTGGAAGTCTTCCTACTCTACCAGGCATTTTGGGTCTCTCTGGGCTAATACTTATATCACCCATCTCTCAGTCACAGGGCTCTTCAGACTGGACTGTGACCATTGGCTACTCATCTGCCTCCCCTACCACAAGGGAAGCTCCAAGAGGAAGGACTGGGCCTTACCCAACTCTGAGTCCCAGAACCTAGCCAAGGTCTGGCACAGGGTAGGCACTCAGCAGACTCTGTCGATGAATCAGTGAATGGGTGGGTCCACCTGTGGGCTAGAGAGACTGTACCATTTTACCATGTCCTTTGCAGTGTGTAAGTCGTCCCTATTCTTCCATGACTCTGCCAACTATGGGGTGACTGTGGCTCAGTAAACAGGGTACATTATGGGGCTTTTAGTTTTCTTTCCTTTAATAACTAGTTAGGCTGGAATTTCACACTAATGCTACTTTGCTCTTTACCTTTTTTTCATTTCATCTAATTGTATAAACTATTTTCTAGTTTATCCTCACTCTTATTATTCCTGATAGTTTTGTCAAAAGTTGTACATTTAACTTTTCTCTGCTTAGCTAAATATATGAGCTTATATTCAAATGTCTGCAGCTTGATCCACTTAAAACGGACCACAGATTAGGTAGATTACGTACACAGAGGGAATCTGAAGTCAGGTTTTTTTCCTAAGTGGTACCCAAGATTCCCCAAAATACTAATTAAAATATGATCTATTTTCCCATCATTATGTTGCTTCTGATTATCATATAAAATTCTTTTCTTTAATGAAAGAATTTTTTTCTCGAATCTCTGTATTATTAATCACTTTCTTGTATATATGTTTTTTTTTTAATTCCACATGACCGTGATAATTGTGGCTTTGTGATATGTTTTAAAACCTGGTAAGGGAAGTCACCTGCTTCCTTTATTAAACCATGAATTCTTTCAGTATAGATTGACATATCACATAATTTCCTCATGATATGGTTGGCGTGATGTGTATGTGGCATGTCTCATGATACGGTATGTAGTGGTAGTGTGCACGTGGTTATAAAAAGGGAGGCAGTCTTACACTAAGAGTCAGTTGAAAACATTAATGTGCAGCAAGGAAAATGGATGAGCAAATAAGGCTTCACAATCCTAGCAGCAGATCCTGGGGCCTGAGCTGCTGCTGTTGACACAGAGCCAAGGGCAGCCGAGATGAATCAGGGGTGTTTAGAGGAGCCAGGCTTGCTGTCAGATCACCTTCCTTTGCTTGACCCCAACTACAGAGAAAAAGGCATAGAGTTAGAGCAGAATCTGGGAGAAGGTCCAGACCTCTTCCTGGGCAAGATGTCATGGGGGAGACATGAGGCTGGCATCGCCTAATGAGTACAATGCCCTCCTTCACTCCCTCAGAACTCATCTCAACCCGACCCAACCACCTAATCCAGTTCCATTTGCTTTGCACTGGCGGCATATGCCGTGGAGGCAGGGCAGAAAACCGTTACGAAGGCCTTGGTGTCTCTCAAGTGAGCAGGACCCTGACCTGAGGTGTGTGTGGAACCCCTCCCTGGGTCAGTGATGTGGCTAGAGTCTGGCTTGCAGGGAGCAGCCCTGCCCCACGCCTCTCCAGAAGTCACCCTTCCATCACTGAGGGACTCAAAGGGGTCCCCACTTGAAAACCCCCTTCACCACCTTCTTCAACTAGCCTCCCCCCAAAGGGAACGTCTGCTGAAGTCTTCAAAAAACTGCCTTGTTCTGTATTCTGGCAACTATTATAGACTTCTGTCTTCCTCCCAGATTTCCTGGCTGCCTGCTCTCTCCGAGGCCCTCTGGGGTGGGTGGCAGGGTGATTGAAGAGCTGCACTGGACCCAGTGGCCATCCCGGATGGACTCACAGTCCAGTAGTAGACTGGTGTCCAGGGGCTGGCTTGAATGCTCAAGAGCTGTTCTGAGTGTCCTAATACGGGTGCAAGCGAGCTTCTGCACTACCGAAGTAGGGGCATCCCTTTCTACCAGAAGATGGGGGAGGCTGGGGGTGGTAAGCAGACTTTGAAAGAGATCTATTTTTTCAAGAACATTAAACTTTTTTGGTAATAAAAGTAATAGTCATTTAAAAAGTCTAGGGGGAAAAAGGGAGTTTAAAAATGTCACACATCATCTTGTGACTCAGAGATAAACCCTGCTAACATTTGATGGAATATCTCTCAAGTTTATTTTCCATGCTTAAATATGCACATATATTATAATATGAATAGATCATTCCGTGTGTTATGTTTCGTTACTTGGCATTTTTTCCCTTAACAATTATCTAGACACTTCCTCTGGGACATTAAATATTGTTCCCCAACATCTTTCATAATTGAAATAGTATTTCACTGTATGTATGTCCCGTAATTAAACTAGTCTCCTCTTCTGTCTTCAGACTCTTTCCATTTGTTTCTAGTTGTTCACTATTATAAACATTATTGCAACACTCCTATTCTTGTAGCTCTGTATTTGACCTTTTCTGTGATTATTTTCTAGCACAAATTACTAAAACAAATTGTTGGGTCTAGCACATGCCCATTTTAAGGCTTTGTTGCACCCACAGCCTCTACTGTGATGGTTGATGGAGGACCAGAGATGGGGTGAGAGCAGGGACTTGGTAGAGCAGATATGTGGGGGATAGAATACATGGCATGAAAGAAAAATATTGGTATGTTTTTTGGGTGCTGGAAATTTATAACCATCCCATCCTATAGATCAGAAGTGCAGAGAGCCCAGAAGCTGGCGACAAACTGAATCTAATTCATGCAATCTCAAAAACGTCACGTGTAGAACTCCATCTGAAGTTGGGTCAGCTGGTTTCTTCCCCACCTCCAGCCACGCAGTCTTAGTTCTGGCTAGTTCTGTCTCTAATTTCAGCACACAGATCTGTCTCCTGACCTCCGTTCTCTCCACCCTTCAACCCATCCCCAAGTTGCAGCCACAGTAGTCCTCTAGCTCCTTGCTACTCAGATGTGGTGCCTGTACCAGCAGCATCAGCCTGACCTGGGAACTAGTAGAAATGCAGAGCCTCCAGTCCCACCTGTTGACCCAGTAATTACATCAGAACCTGCATTTTAACAGGATGATGATCCCTGCTGATTCACAAACACAGTAAAGTTTGAGCCATACTGTAAAACCAATTCTGATTATGTCACCCCTGCTCAGAACCCTTTGTCATCTTCCCATGCTAACCTCTGGTGGTAGGCAGAGTAATGGGCTCCAGAGGTGTCCGCATCCTAACCCCCAGAACTTGTGAATATGTTAGGTTACACGGAAAAGAGAAATCAGCTGACCTTAAAAGAGGGCAAAGGTCCTGATTACCCAGGTGGGCCCAGTGTAATCACACGCATCCTTAAAAGTGGAAAAGGGATGCAGAAGAGAAGGTCAGAGAGCTCTGTGACTTGAGGAGAACTTGTCCAGCCTTCTTTATTGGTGTTGGGAAGGGGCCATAAGCCAAGGAATGCAGGCAGCCTCTAGCAGCTGGAAAAGGTAAGAAAATGGATTTTCTCTTAAAGCTTCCAGAAAGGAGGACAGTCTGTTGACACCTTACTTTTTTTTCTGAGTAAGACTTGTGTTGGACTTCTAACCTATAGAACTGTAAGATAATAAATTTGTGTTGATATAAGTCACTAAATTTGTGGTAATGTTTTACAGGAGCCATAGAAAATCATCATAGCACTCCTTAGCATGGCATTTAAGACCCTCTAATATCCCACCAATGTGCTATTCTGGCCTCACCTCCCAGTATATCCCTCCTCACAGCCTGATTTTATACCATCCACCCCCAGAGTGGCTGGAAGGTAGGGAGGCCACCCCACAGTCTGAGAGTCTGGACTGGGGTCATTCTCCCCGGCAGCCCCGGCTCCTAGCCGAGCCGGGGTTCTGGCTGATACTCAGGCAATGCTTGTTAAATGAGTTAACTCAGTGGCAGCCTGCTGCATTCACGTCATCACCAGCCACAGAGGGGCCCTGGCATTTGAGTGCAATATGACAATGGGGAGGAAGGAGAGGCATGGCAGAGACTTGCCCAATGGCTTGGGTTTGACATTTCCTTGCTCTCCTTTTGTCTTGGGAAAATCTCTGTCTCTTTTTGCACCTCAGTTTCCGTATCTGTGAAGTGAAGGGGTTGGGCCAGATAAACCCTAAAAGCACTGTCAGCATGAACATGAGTTCAGTTTGGCCAAACTTGGCAGCCATTGGGGGAAGTGGTTCAACCCAGCAGTTCTCGGCCCTGTGCGTCTTGTTGCTGAGCCAACCCTTCACTGCATCCCATATCCCACGTCGGGTTACAAAGCCATGCCCAGCAACTGTGTGTACGTGGTACAAAGTGGAGACCATAGCTGCTCTCTTCCCCCTGTCTAGTTAAAATGCCAAATTCCTCACTCTCCCACAGTAAGAAAAAGGGGGGAAAAAAGAAACCATTTCTTACTGCAGAGTTTTTCCATGTGACACATTTTCTAATTTTATTTCAGGTTTAACTGTCTAGAGTAGATGGCTCCATTTCAGGGTCTCTCCGTCCCTTCAGAAAATGAGCTTCCAGTTTAAGAGGTGGAATGTTTTTGCTTGTTTAATAGTTGCAAGTGTGGGCTGATGTCAAGTTACAGCTGAATGTAATTTTCTCTGTTGGGAGACGTGCTCTAAAACGCACAGCACTGTTCTAGCAGTAGGATTCCTCCTGTTCTGGGCCTGGCTGTGGGAGCTTGACCAAGTTGCTTCCACTCCTGGACTCAGATGCTTCATCTGCAAAGAGAGAGAAAGGCTGGCTCCCCACGGAGACTGTGTGGCTGGATTGGAAGAAGTGGTTGGTGGGCCCCATTTCTAAGAGTAGTTCTGTCTGAGACTTCACTGGAACTGTATGCACCTAAGTATGTGTCTGCCATCGGCATTTGTAATCTCTGCTTTGTTGTTGTAGTGCACGGAGTGGCTGAGAAAGTTTTAGCACCTGGAAAGAGTACTGTGGCTTTGTTTCAAAGAAATTGGTTCTGCCCCTGCGATTCTGCTGCATCCAGTCCCTCCCTCCCATACCTTTGCCCCACTGGGTTCAGGCCTGTGTCTCGGCCTCTAGTGGGTTGTCACAGCAGCTCCGTGCTGATAGGGCCTCCATCTCTCTGCCACTCCATCAGGGCTCCTCAAAACACAGGTCCCATCATGTCATGCTCCCTCTTAAAAATCCTTCCATTCTTCCCCTTATAACATCTTAAATGCCACTCTGCCTGGGCTGGAGTTGGAGGCTTCTCCTCCCCTCACATCCCTTCTCATGTCCTGGCCAGGCTGAGCTACTTTCTAATCTCTGAATTTACCAAGTATGTTCCCTTCTCCCAGCCTTTGCAAGGGTTGCCCCATAGACTGGAATACTCTCCCTGCCCTATTGAAATCCTCTTTCACCTTTTCTCCTTTACAGACTTGCTATCAAACTGTGCTCCCTGCACGAGCAACCGGACCTCACCCCGGAGCTTGTTGGCAATGCAGGGTCTCAGGTCGTGCCACCTGGGAACCTGCACCTTACCCAGGCCCGGGGAAGTGGTGGGACTGTGGGGCCAGACAATGCTGGTTGGGCTCTAGACTTTGTACCATACTAGCCAGTGGCCTTGGACAATTGGCTAACCCTCTTCTTGCCTCTGTTACCTCATCTGTAGGATGAGATGATAATATTACCTATCTCAGAGTTCTTGTGATAAATCCATGAAATCATGTCCCTGAAGTTCTTAGCACAGTGCATGTACCTAGTTCATTCTATCAGGGGTCAGAATTCATTTTCAAGTCCATCTTGCCAAGGACAGGGAAGGCTGTGACAATGTTATTCACCTTTGAAATCACTAACCTTCCAGTGGAGGGAGATAAACAGCCATACCCCAATATGGGAAAAGTGAACTATAGCTAACCAAATATTTGCAAGATTGGGTGGTGGGGTAGGATTAATGCTAAAGTCTCTGTCCTCTGTAGATATCACCATCCTACCTGTCATAGCCTGGTGGGTTTTTCATTTATTCATTTGTTATCTCGCTTTTACTGAAGAAATGTTTATTGACTGCCCACTCTTTGAGGCCATGTGGTATGTGCTGGGCATAAAATGATGAACAGGATAGGCATGGTTCCCACCCTCAGGGAGCTGCAACCTAATGGGGGACACAGACAGTAAATAAAGGATGGGATAAAAAATAAATATTTGTAAATTTATGAAGAAGTATAGGGAATTATAAAAGCAGATACCTGGCCACTCTAATCTGTACCGTGGTGTCAGGAAACTGTTCCTAGGGACATTTAAAATGAGGGGTGAATAGATTTAACCAGGAAAGGGGGTGGGGCTGGTAGGTTGGAAGAGGCATGGAATGTTCCAGATACAGGGAACAGAATGAGGAGCAGAGCAAAGCAGCAGCCTGTGTGCATCCTAAGCATGGGAAGGGATAGGGGGCTCAGGGGATGAAGGCAGAACCCCTAGCCAGTAGCTGCTTTCTGGAGCCTGGCCCTGGGCAAGCACGTTAGCTTCCCGTCATCCCTTGGGTCTACACAGAGCTCAGGGCCCAGGGATCCACCGGCTGAGGGCCTGCTTCCGGCCCTGTTCTTGCCTCTACTTATCAGAGAGTTAATTGCTTCAGGGAGGGGGCACAGGGTCCCCATCTTTGTGTTGCCCAAGAGAAGTGCATGTATGAGACTTGCAGCAAAATGATAGGAACTGGGCTGCAGTAAGAGCCCAAAGGCAGCACAGAGTCTCTGTCCTTCCTCAGCCACCCAGGGCTTCGCAGGCTGTCACAGGCCTGGCTGAGAGGTCATGAAGGTCACGTGGGGGAAGGATGATTCTAAGAATTGCCCTCTGCAGTTAGATTCCAGTTAGTCTTGGCTTTGAAAAGCTTCTTCCTGTCTGAAACGAAGGGTTGGACCAGCTCTAAGCCTCCTCCAGATCTGATATTATCTCTTGATTTTTGTCTCTCTCTGGATCTCTGTATTAAAAATGTGCCTCCATAAACACAATGCAGAATTTCTCTCTGGGGAACAGAAATGATATCTTGAGGGGAATAACTCAGGTGGGAAGTGTTTAGGTATTTAGTTTTATATGTTTTAGTTTTAGGGGAGCAGTTCCTTTAGAAATAGTGGGACATGGAGGATGCATCGCCCCCCCCGCCACTGTCTAGGCCATTCCTTTACAGACCTGCTTCTCAAGCTGGGGGCGCTGGTGGGCCTGGCTGTGTGACGGTGGCATGCAAAGCCACATTATTTATTTCCATTTTACTCAGTGGTTGATAACATGGGGTTGGAGAGTGGAAAGTCTGGTAACAACTGGGGAATAATTTAGAATATTTTTATACTAAAAGAAGCAACACACGTGTGTTGTGGAGTGCAAAATCTCAGTGCTTTAAAAGATACAGCAGGAGGCTTTAATTAAATTTGCAAGCCCTGGGGGCTCTTTGGCTAGACCCAGGCCCTCCCATATAGGGTTCCCTCTCTCTGCTGATAGGATGCTTTAGTGGAGATGAGGTGATATATATGAAGATTCGAGGACCCCAACTTGTGGGGAAGGCTCAGATTATTGCAACAGGTGCCAGAATCCATTGTTAAATAAACATTTTCTCCACCCACAGATACCTAACACACTTGGTGGGGAATGGGTTATTAATGCTTTTTTTTTGCTATTGAAAAGATGGAGATCACTGCTTTCCAAAGCTCTTGTACTATAGCTGTCAACTCTAGGAGGGAAAACACTTGTCTCTCTGTCACTGCTGCATCTCCAGCACCTAGAGCACTGCCTGCCATACAGCAGGTGCTCAATAAATGCTAGTTGAATGAATAGATGTGGGTGTTCCCAGCCACAGAAGCTTTCTTCTTTTGCTCTGCATTTACCTTCCAGGAATAAGTGTGTGGGGCTGCATTAGCATGAGAAGTTTATGTGGAATGCTAAAAATGCTGCTCATCTATATGCATGTGGGAGACTGGCCAGTCCCACTCAAGTTCAAGGTTCTAAAAATCGCCTTTGGAGCCAGCCTCCTACCCAGGGTGGCACATGCTGCATACCGGCTCCTCGTTGGGGAAGAAGGCACTGTTTGTTCACCACTCCTGCACCCTAGATAGCAGGGCTCCTGGGGCTCCCTTCTGATGGGGCCACAGCTCCCCCAGGACCTCATTCCCATCAAAACCCACTGGGAATCTTGAGATCCCAGAAGACATTGGGCTTTCAGGATCACCTCTTCTAGCTCTCCTACATTATAGATGGGAAGATGAAGGCTCAGAGAGAACAAGGGACGTGAGAGCCACGCAGCTAGAGGAAGGAAGAACTGGGCCTGGAGCCCGGGCTTCCCATGCCCAGGTGGGTGGCGTTGCACTGCCCTGGAATTCCCAAGTGCTGCTTGGCGTAGATGCATTGTCAGTCTGTCCCAGCCTCAGGAAAGATGTAGGACATGTACGGAAGATCTCTTACAGCCCTGGCAGCGTTTGGTTAGAGCTGAGCTTTGGAAACATCAGATGGACTTCAAATTCCAATTCTTCTATGTATTAGCCAAGTGACCTGGGCAAATTGCTCAGAAAGAAGCATGGTTCCCTCATCTGGACAGGCGGTAGTAGAGGTCCCCCTCCCAGGACTGCATGAGGTGTTCAGCAGTAATTGCAGAGGAGTGCTCCGAGAGAGCCCTTAGGGGGTGAGAACGCTTCCCGAAGCTCTGAACCTCACCCAGCTGCACAGCACCAACCCTGGGGAGCTTGGAAAACCTGCTGAGACTGGGGTCTCATCCGCGAGATTCTGACTGGGGTGGGAGCCAGGCATCAGTACTCAAAAGCCCCCAGGGGATTCTCGCCCAGCCGGGGAAAAGGAGATGGGTATTAGACCACACACCCGTGAAGGCAGGGGACGTGTCTGTCCTACTCGCCCGCCAACCTGCAACGCTAGCAGAGGCAGGCGCTGGTCGTGGGTGTCTGATGATATTTGTGAATGACCGGATGGATGGACAGGGTGTGCTCGGCGCCTGACGTGGCCCTGTACCACCTCTCTGAGGACTAGGTATTGTCATCTCTACATCCAGACGAGGAAACTAAGGCTCAGAGAAGTTAAAGAGGTGGTGCAAGGTCACTGGATAGCAAGTGCTGGAACAAGGACTTGCATGCCTTTCTCTCTGGCACTGAATCCCATGTCCTTCCCCCGCAAATGCTGTCAGTGCTCATCCTCCTCGGGTGCCCCCAGGGTCCCCTTCAGGTTCAGGTCTCCAGTTAGGGGCATCCCCTGGATGCTCACCTTGGAAGTCTGCTTCCCCTCCCATTACTCTGTAGCGCACACGCTCTTCCCCCAGCAAACATTTGGAGACCATCAAGCCGTACTTTAATCTACATTAAACAAGAGTCAGCTTGTTTCAAAATATGACTTCAGGGTCACCATCTGTTCTGGCGGTTCCCTTAAACTCCAATCCCATTTCAGAACTAAATGGAGCTCCGGCATCCCGCGGAGAGCAGGTCTCCACACAAGCAAGTGCCAGGGTCTGTAGAAGAAGCAGTGTGTTTGATAACAGCTGTAGGACAAATTTCCCTCTCCCCAACAACATCCAAGTCATTAGGTGGGTGTGCCGTGGGCCCCCACTGCAGAGTTGAAGGCCTTCATTCCCATATTGGGCACCCACTGTGTACGCGGTGTACGTAGGAGGCGTTTTCCCATGCCGTGCCTTCTCTAGGGTGATGGATGAGAGTGGTCTGGGTAGTAGACGGCGTGGGAACGTGACATGTAGGCGTTTGTGTGAGTCACATTGTTAGTCCGGGCCTCAGTTTTCTCATCTTGGGGATATTGGGCTGGGTATTTCCTGAGGTCCCTCCCAGCCCTGAAGGTCACTCCAGTTCTCCAGGCTTCATCAGACTTGGTCGGTGCAGGCAAGGTTTCGCAGTGCCTGCTGAAGCCATGAGCTCATTCTGCCAGTGTCCTCTGCCCTGGCTGCATTCACACAAGCTCATCTGCTGGGGCGCCCTGGGGCCGTTCCCAGGGCAGCCTGATGTTGCCCAGGGCAGACCCTGCCAAGTGTTGAGAGGCTGCAGGAAAGTATGTCTCCTGCTTCTGCCAAACTCCCGCCTTCACTCCACATTCCAAATTGCCCAATTCCACCCTCTTCTTGGCAAGAGAAAGAAAGGGGCCTGACTGCTCGAGATGAAGTGGGGATGCCTCCTAAAATGGTCAGCTGAAGCCTTCCTCAGAAACCTACAAAGGCGCCCCATTGCCTGTTGGATCAAGTTGAGTCCTCTTGGCTTGACATTCAAGGCTCTCTACAATCTGGCTCCATTCTCCTAAGTGAAAAAAACGAGTGAGAGTAGAAATAGCTGGAAAGGACCTCAGATGCCCCACACAGGAGTCCCAGCCGCCCCAGCCACCAACTCCGTGGACTCGGTCTTGCTCGGTCTCAGTGTGCTCACCTTGCCATGTCCACCTGTGCAATGCCCTCCAGGGCCATCTCAGTTGCCCCATCCTTCAGTTCAGGCTTCTTGTCTCAGGCCTCCGTGTGTTGGTGTGTTGTCCCCCATACTGGTCTGGGAGCTACTCAGGGACCAGAGTCCAGCCCAGGGCCAAGTCTAGGCAAGGTTGGACACTAGACACTGGCTATGGGTGAGATGAGAAGAATCCTTGACTGGGGCCAGGACAGAGTGAAAGACAGGGAGGGTCACTCCTGTCTACCCTCCGCAATCCATTATCCCCCTGTGGCTGCGTTATGGCTGAACTGAGGCATATGGACAGCAACTTTTTAAGAGATTTTATTGATCAAGTGGTGTCAGCCATGCCAAAGAATTCAAGAAACACCCAAAGACATGCCTCACTTAAAGACTTAGAAAGCTCCAGAAATGTAATATTCCTTCAGGCTCCTCCTCCCATGTGATGCCCCTCCCACCCCAGCACTCTACTTCTGGGGCTGAGGGTGGGCATGGGATGCGGGGATGCAGCCAGGAGCAGGAATCATATCATTCTGCTCCTGGCATCTCCAGGGCTGGCCTGTCCCCTTCCCCTCCCATCCTGCACAGTGGCCCGGCTCACCTCTAACACCCAGACAGGCTACCACCCTCCAGCCAGACCTCAAGAACCCTAACAGTAAATAATGGAGAAGGGGAGGCATATATTGTTCACCTCCCTCACCCAGACCCTTGTTGCAGGGAGGGGGAAGGTGGAGGCAGCTGGAATTTAGTCCAAAGTCTAAGAGGCCAATGGGTTTAAGAGAGGCGCTCTCAGCTCAGTCGGTGGGTGAGAGCCAAAGGCAGGCATTTTGCAGAAGAGCGCTCATTCAAAGCCTTCCTACTTACGGGTCAGCCAGGAGGATGGAAGATTGCAGCCCTCAGAAAAGTTAACATCAAGCCCCTGTGTGGTTGTGCATATTATGCCTCAACAGTGGGGAACAGATAAGAGTTAGGCCATTAAATGCATATGGAGCTAAATGGTGCTGGGGTTACTATGACAACAGCCGGCACTCGTTAGAATTCCTGTGATTGATGGCAGTAAATATGGTATGGTAAGACAAGCAGAGAATCACTCTTGTCCAGAGTCCAGTAAGCTCATTCACTGACTCGTGTGCAGTATTTGTTCATCTGTTTTCTTCATTCATTCATTCATTCATTCATTCATTTATTAATGCTCAGTCTTTGCTTACTGCGGTCCAGATCCTGTGCTGGAAAGGTAGGGGTGAAGTTGGGAGATTACAGGGATGAAACCAGACACAATGCCTGCTCTCCACAGGGCTTACGGGCTGGTGGGAGACACAGGTGAGTTAACAGGTAAAAACAGAGGAGTGAGAAATCGGAGCTTCCTGGGAAACTCACCCAGGGAGGGTTTCTTGACAAGATGGTGTGACTCATTTGCAGGCATCTAGGAGGAGTCAGCCCTGGGGCCCAGCTTCCCAGTGCAGCTGGAACGGACTTCCCTGGACGTCTTCAGGCCCCTTAAGCCCAGTGCGGGGAGAGGGGAAGCTGGGGAGGCAAGGGAAGTAGCTGTCGCCAGCCCTCCCGGAAGGCGTGGGTTCCTTATGCTTGGGACAGGCTTTCCCTGGGAATGAGCTCCTTTGGAAGCTACAAGCTGCTTCTGGCTGCAGAACTATCACCGCACACACCCAGGCCCAGGAGCTCGAGTTCCCAAGCCTCTCTGCAGCCTGCCTACCTCTGGCCTGTGGCTGTTCGCCTGCCTCACCCGACTCTAGGGCCCTTCTGATGTCAATCAGTGGGATCCGGTCCCTTGGAGACCCAGCATCCCAACAGCTTGGGTGGGAAGTTGCTCATTTGCTGCCCTGTGATGACAGGGAAACTCCATCTCAGCTGGAGCCCTGCCTGGGGGTCTGTCCCCTGGTGGCTGGAGTCCTGCCTAGCCCTGTGCCTGGGTCTCAGCCCTGCAGCTGCTGCTGGCTGCCCTCTTATACCTCTCGCCTGCCCTGCCGGGACCTCCACCACTCCCCACAGCTGGCCTCCATTCTGGTCTTGGGCCACCACCTTAGCCTCAGCAGTACGGTGCAGGGCAGGGCGTCTCAGAGTCGCTGTGCATCACTGCCTGGAGGGCTGGCTGTGACACAGGGTCTGATTCAGTAGGTCTGGGGCAGAGCAGGAGCTTCCCAGGTGACAGTGATGCTACTGGTCCAGGAACCGTACTCTGTAACCATGGGTGTTGTGGTTAAGCAGATGAGCTATGGAGCTTGAACTCAGGCTATCTGGATCTATCCGGGTCCAAATCTTGTCTTTGCCACTTATTAGCTACGCGACCTAACCCCTCTGCACCTCAAGCTCTGTATCTATAAAGTGGAGATAGTAATGATGCCGGGGTTCTTGTTTGCAGAGTTGAAGAATGAACTTAGCAAACAGTCAAGGTAGGAGAGCCAGGGCAGAGCATTTTATTTAGAAATAAAGTGAGAGGAAAGAGCTCCCGGCTCACGCCAGGAGGGGACAAGAGAGACCAGGGTGGTGCGTTGTCTAGGGGATTTATAGGCAGTTGAGGATTTTGGGGAACTGATAAGCGGCTTAGGGTGTGGACTTGTTAAAAGTGGCCTTAGGATGTCTGTCCTTGATGAGATAGTAAGTCCCTTTTAGCATGCTAAAGTGAATCTTACACATGATTACAAATGATTAGCGTAATAAAAACATGGGCTACTTTCCTTTATCTGGGGAGTATCAACTAGTATCACTGAAGAATGATCTAGAGCTTAATGTTTAACACAGAGTTTTGGTAGGGGGTGTCCTTGCCTGTAGTTACATCGCTCTGACTGTAAATATCCTGCCTTGCTTTTTCCAGAGGCCCTCACCCTGTTCTGTCTAAGCCTATGGTCCCTGTCTCAGTAATAACACCTTCCTCACTGGTACTGTAACTATCAGGTGACCCAACCTAGGTCATACTTGGCATACAGCAAGCATTCAGTGAAGGTATTAGTTTCTTTGGCTGCTGTAACAAATTACCACAGACTGGACAGCTTAAAACCACAGAAATTTATTGTACAGTCCCTGTGAAAGCTGGCCGTCTAGATCCAAGGTGCTGGCAGGGCCACACCCTGTCTGGAGGCTCCAGGGAGGATCCTTCTCCGCCTCTCCCAGCCTCTGGGGGCTTCAGCCTCCCTGGACTCACAGCTCTATCACTCCAGTCTCTGTTCCCATGGGCACAATGCCTCCTCCTCATCTGTCTGTCAAATCTCCGCTGTGTATCTCTTAAAAAGACACTTGTCATTGGATTTAAGGCCACCGAGATAATGTGGGAGGATCTGTCTCTTAATGTCAAGATTGTTAATTCAATTATATCTGCAAAAGACCCTTCTTCCAAATAAGGTCACATTTGCAAGTACCAGGGATGAGGGTATGGACATATCTTTTTGGGTATGTCATTCAACCCTCTACAGTCAAGATGGGCCAGTATTATTATTGGTTAGTTGTTCTTTCCTTCAGCTCAGTTAGGCCTGACCCTAGCTTCCTTCCTTGGGATGGGGAGGTATGGAGTGGGGTGCTAAACCAATTCCCAGGCTCCAGCTCCTCTCCACTGGCCCTCTTGTCCCAGGCTGGGGCGAGAAGCATGTTCCAGTTTCACAAATCTGAAAAAAACAGCACTGTCAGCCCCAAGACACCTGTTGGGAGCCCTCTTTCCATATATGTTAATTGTTCCTTACACCTGAGCAATTCTGCATCTGACAAAGCATTTGCAGAACCACATTTGACCCTCACTACAGCCTCATGAAGGAAGTTTTGCTCCCCATTTTGCAGGTGAGAAAACCGAGACCCAGAGTGAAATTGCCCAAAGCTATCTTCCAAGGCAATTATAAACAACAACAGTGCAAGGGAGAAAAAAGAAGGCTTATATCACTGGTAATAATAACAGTAACCACCACCACTATGCTTTATTGTGCATGCTTTTGCTAGGCTCTCTGCTAAGTATTTTATGTCATTTAATACCAAAACTTTCTCCTGAAGTAGGCAGCATTATTATGTTACAGATGTCGAATCTGAGGTTCGGAGAGGTGAAGTTGTCTTGTCCAAAGTTGCAGTTTTAAATGCAGACATGTGTTTTGGGGCCAGGACTGGCTGTCTTTCTTCTCAACACCCTGCTATTTGGAGACCCTTCTCCCAGCTCTGAAAATGCCAGGTCAGCCATGATGAGAGCAGTGGCTTCTTGGTGGCCAGTAAGACCAGGGCCTCCAGCCCTCCCAGGTCTGCTCAGAAGATGCAGCCAAGAAAGTCTGTTTCTCGCTGGCAGCAGAGCCCGGCTCCTGGCAGCTGGGAGGCAGGAACTGAGTGTCGATGTCAGGAGCGATGGGAAGGGGCGGGTAGGGCAGTGGGCCCAGAGAGGCAGATCGCTGGTCACTGAGGGCTGAAGCAGTGGGGTGTGCTCCCTCGAGTGGGTCAGCTTGGGTTGAAGTGGCATTCCTGGAAAGGAGCAGAGGGAGACTTAACGCCTCGCATCCAACAGATGAAGGTTTAAAATGGCCAATCCTGAGACCTGACATCTGTGTGTCCTTGTGCAAGGTATTTCACTTCTCTGGGCCTCGGTTCCCTCATCTGTAGATTGGGACCAATGAGTGAGGTTGTTGTAAAGAATGTGGTGGCTGTGAATCAGCGTCACCTGGGGAGTTTGTGCAGCCTCACCGTGCCCAGGCCACACCTGGACCAACTGGGTCAACATCTCTGGGAGTGGGGTCTGGGCATTAGTATTTTTAAAAATCTCCCCAATGATTCTGCTGTGTAACCAGGGTTGAGAACTGCTGCTATGCAGGTAGAGCTCTGGGTGCCTGGGACACAGCAAGGGCTCCGTATACACGAGCTAGCATTATGCATTTGTGGAACTAACATCTATCGGGCACCTACCTGTGCCAGGCCTGAGCCAGGTGTCGCCTGTACAGGTCAGCTGTTTGTATTTACTGATTGGCTGTTTCTAGCATTGCTTCCAAGGTAATGAGTTAATTGGTTCAACGCTTTGTGATATTCAAATCTGATATTCTGAGAAAGCGTTTTACTGACAAGGGGGAAAATGCAGAAAAGGTACCCACATCAGGGAAACCAAAACCCTGTGTGAAGGAAGTGCAGTTAAAGATCTCCATGCCATTAAGGAGGTAGCTAGAGAGCAGTGGGCTGCAGGCTCCCAGCGGGCCCCTAGGCAGATGTCTTCCTTGCAACCCCCAGGGCTGGCATCGACGACATGGAAGGCTGGCAGCAGTTGGGTTTTGTTGGTTTTAGCTGTAGAACCCTTCCTTCAAATGGGGCTATACTCAAAACTAACATATTCAACAAATTGAGTCTAAGTTGCTTTGGTTTGAGCATGTGTATGAGGGTAGGTGAGCATGTGGTGATGTGTGTCAGTGTGTGAAAGAGTATCCATGAATGCATGTGTAAGAGTGTGTGAATAGGTGTAAGTAGGTATGTGTATGGGATGAGTGTGGGTGAAGGCGCGTGAGTCTGGGCAAGTGTGTGACCGTGTGTGTATAAATATATGTATCCGGGTGTCTGGGTGTGTTCCTGGGGGTGTTGGGAATAGGTCAGAGCATGGACAAGAATACGTGAGTGTGCGTGTGGCCATATACATGTGCGTGAGGGGCTGAGGGGCAGGCCTCCTCCTGCTCTGTGCCCCTTCCTCCCTCCCCACACTGTCCCTGGCCCTGGAGAATGCCATTTGAAACCCTCTGGTCCAGATGCTGGCACTGATCCTGCCTGCACTGCCGGCTGATGGTTCCCTGTTCCCTGCCCGTGCCGAGCCTGGCAGTTTTCAGGAGCTGCAGGTTGTAGGGTGCCGCTGCCAGCAAGTGGCCACACGTCTCCCTCTGGGGCCCCTCGCATGCTCCTGTCAGGCCCCTTCTCCTCCATGCCCGTTTTCCACGAGCTTCCCTCCCAGCCCCAGCCGGCCGAGTCCTGAGTCGCCTGCCGGGAGATGACTCATTCCAGTTGAGGTCATCCTCAGGATTCAAGGCCCTCATCACACTCAATGAGTCCTTGTTCCCCAAATGGAAAAGGAAGGTCTATAAACTGAGAGAAGTTAGTTGACTACAAACTCTTCCCAGATGCCCATGGCTGCTCACACCCGCCTACACCTGCCAGCCTTCCCGTGCCACGTGGTGCACGTGGTCCCTGCAGTGGTTTTGTGTGTGTGTGTGTGTGTGTGTGTGTGTGTGTAGGGGGTGCTGCCGAGCTGCTGACCCACATCACAGAAAGACAGAGTCATACCATACTCTCTCCAGCCTGACCTCCTCAGTTCTTTAGTCACTGGGCCTACTGATCCAATTATATTACTAATTTAATGACCACCAGCTGGAGGGTGGCTGGGAGGAAGCCTGACAAGAGCGTGAGAGCACTCGGCCCAGGTCAGCCCGGGGGGAACTCGCCAGGGTTCACACCAGGCTCCCCTTGCTGTCCATTCTCAGGGTGACTCTGTGAGCTGGCCTCTATTGCTGCCCCACTGTACAGATTAGTCTACAGCTCAGAGAAGTGAAGTGGCATGTCCAGAGTCACATACCAGTTAGCAGCAGACCCAGGACTCAAGCCCAGTTCTGTCTGATACAAAAGCCCGGGGAATTAACCCTCACCTGCGGCTGCTAACTGAGAGAGGACATCAGACTCACCCTGGCCAGACCCTAGAAGACTCCGAGGCCACTGGGACAGGCAGGAGGGCCAGACCTCTGTGTTTTAAAAGCTCCCGGGTTGACTCTAATGGGTGGCTAGATGGAACCTTGTACTATGCCACACCACCTATTCAGATTTGACTGCTGACTCCAATCCCTTATTATCCTTATGGTCTTGGAGCAGTCATTAACATCTTCAAGGCTCAGTTTTCTAACCTGTAAAATGGGGGTAATATCTAGCTCAAAGAGAATCAGGAGTGAAAATGAAATGAATCAGGGAAAGCTCTTTGACTAGGACTGTCACACAGCAAGCCCACAATAAATCTTAGTTGCCGATATCATCATTTCTGTCATTCACATGAATGTCACGTATCAGTCATAGATCACCCTTGCCAGACTCTGTTCTGGTGCTGGGGGCCAAGAGGTGAGTCTGCATCATCCATAACCAGGAGCCTGTCTAATGGTATCAGAGAAGGAAGGGAACTGACCATCAAAATGCAGAGATGAGGGTGTTTGGATGGAAGGATGGACAGAGACTATGGGGACACAGAGGTGTGCATCTACATCTGGGAGGGTCCCAAGGGCGGCCCCGGAGGCAGGGGGCTATAATGTGCAGAGCCCAGGGACAGGCTTCAGTGCTGGCCCCTGCACCAGGGCTTGGTTCCTCCTCCACAAGGTGAGTGAATGATCCCTGCCTTGCCTCTCTCTTGGCAGAGGGAACAGCTGAGAGGATGCTTTGGAAACCAGAGAGGGTGCCGTGTAGGTGAGGACGTCTCCTTCCTGCTGAGACCCTCAGCTGGCCTAGCTCCCTCCATGTGCCAGGCAGGGTGGCCAAGCTACGATGCCCACACCTTGCCAGTCTCTGCCCACCTCCAGGCCCCTTCAAAACCAGCTCTTTCTCAGTTTAGGCCAGAGGCCAGAAAGAGCAAGAGAGAAAGAGAGAGAGAGGGAGGAAAGCTCACACAGTAACTTCATTGAGCAGGAAAATTCCTATGCTATATATGAAAACCGGAAAAGGGAAGGAGGCGTTCTAAGTTTACATGTAGAAAAATGCTCTTCTGTAATTCAGAAAAATGAGGTCTTTGATTGTTGCCAAGCCCAGGTCTCCTTTCTAAGTTGATCCAGGATTATTTCTCTGGCAGGGCAACAGTTCCTTTTCTAAGAAATGCATTGGGTGGTAGGTTTTTCCCAGAACCTCTTGCATCTTTGCTGGGTGCACGCGGACCCCATGAAGTGTGAATTCAGTTGTGCTCATTTTCCTCGAGAAGAGAGTCAGGTAAACCCAGGAGCCTCTGGGACTCAGCCTGGGTGTGGCAGGGTTTCCTCACAGGCAGGGCTGAGACAGTTCCCTGGGCACACTCTCCCTGCCTCTGGCCAGACCATGCTGTCCAAAGACGGGGAAGTCTGTGGGGAGGGCTGGGCTTGTCCTGGTCTCTGGTGGGGTCATTCCTTCCAGGCCTGAGGGCTGTGGCTGAAAGAACTAGCAGTTGAGGGTGGTTAGAGAAACTGGAAAACAGAGAGAAGCTGAGGAGGATGCAGAATGGGAGGCCCTCAGGCATGGCAAGGGCCTCTGGAAACCATTGAGTCCCAGCCCCCCATTTCACAGATGAGGAACCTGAGGCTCAGATAGAAGGGACCCTCAGGGGCATATACTGAGCTGGTAGCAAATTCTGCTTCCCAAGCCAACCCTTTCCACCACCCTGGGTAACATCTGAGAGGCCCTGATGTGGGAGTGAATGTTGACTTATGTGTGGTCCTAGAGGGCAGAGATGGGCCCAGATAGGTGGGTGCAAGCTGCAGGGAGACATGCCTCAGCGCATCAGAACAATGAACTCTGAAGACTTAGGATTGTCTAGCAGTTGTCAGGGTTGTCATGGGGGTAATGAGCTCCCCAGCAGTGGAGACATGCAAACAGAAACCTTGCACATGGCAGTTGGCCTTTCGATGGGTATATGGTGGAGGAAAGTCCTTCTCCAGATGGCGAGCTGTGCTCTTTCTGCATGGTCTGTGGCTTGCTGAACTCCCAGCTTCCTGCCTCTCTGGGGAGGGAGGCGGAAAGGAAGCCACAGACCAGGAGGTCTGATATTTATATACCCAGAGTCCTCAGGGGCTGCCTCCCTGTAGAGGTGTCTAAAGGGAAAGGAAAGAATAATCCTGAGAAGATGCAAGAATGCCCACCTTCCAGGCAGGCTGACCCGAGAAAGAACAGCAAAGAAGAGGGACACTTGGGTTCTCTGAGGCTCCCCAGTTCATGCTCCACGCAGCAAAGAGGGTACTGGGGACCCTCCTCTCTCCCCAAGGCCCGAGTGCAGGGAAATCCAGACTAGAGGGCTCTTGCTGGGGTACTAGGGCAGCCTCCCCCCCACCTCCCCACTTTACCTACACACCCTTGGGCTGCTGACTCCAGCCCCAGGTTGCAACAAAGGGTCCTCTGGACCCTGAGCCCTGCCGTTAATGGGAATATACTGAGCAGCTTGAAGAATCACCAAGTCCCCAGGTAAGTTAACTGAAGAGTTCCATGGGACTTCATGGCTACAGGTGGGATGAGAGTTGTGAGAAGGGGTACCTTTTTCTTTCCCAGGCAGCCCGTGTAGGAAAAGGGCAGAGGATGGGGAAGTAAGCATCTGCGTTCTAATCCTAGCTTGGTCACAGCTCCCTGCCTGACCTCAGACCTGCTGCTCTCTTGGGTCCCTTGCAGACCTATGACTCTGAATCTGTTGTTGGGACCTATGTTCTCCGGTTTCCCTAAACAGGCAGTCTTGCAACTGAATCCTGGGAAGCCTTCCTTGGGTTTCGTGGAAGTGCAGTTCTCCATACGGCCGCCAGGGGCCGCTGCTGGGCACGCTCCTGGGCTGTCCTCAGCCTCCCTGTCAGGTTTCTCTGCAGCGCTCCTTGACCCAGAGCCAGAGGAACGCTCCTTAGGCCCTTCAGGCCTTAAATGCTAACAAACTTGAGCACTGGGCTCACATCCCAGATCATCATCTGCAAGATGGAGTTCTGCAGAGCTAGATATAGTTCCCTGGGGAGGCAAGGCTCCAAAGCCCAGGCTAGCCTCAGACACTGCCTCAGGACCCTGCAGATTTGAGGGCTGAACCAGCCCATCATGCAGGAGAAACTGAGACCCAACTGGGGAGGAGAAACACCAGATATCCTGGAGTCTGTGGCTGAGAGGAGGAGAGGGAAGGGCTCCCGTTCTTCACCTCGTCTGGCCAGGCTGCTGTCATCTCTGTGGAAGGAAAACCTGAATCCTGCCCTGTTTGTTTCTTCAAGTTAGGATTCTGCCCTGGTTTCCATGGAAACCGGCTTTGGACCCCTGGGAGGAAAGTTGCACCCTGCAGTGACTGTTCAGATTTTCCTTTGTCTGGTCCATCTCTAAAGCCAGTGGATTCCTCTTCCCTGGGCCTGCGGGTGGGGCTGCCCCAGCGTTGTGCTCAGGAGTCCAAACCAAAGGCTTGAGAGTGAGGCCAGTTGCGTTGGTCTGTCCCCTTTCCTCAGGCCATGACACCGAGTGCCTGCCCTGGGTCAAGTCCTGATGTGTGTGCTTAGAAGAATGGGGGACGCCTGCAGCTCTGTGTATAGGGTGGGGTGGGGTTCCAGTGTCTTAGGACGCCACTGAGCAAGTTTAGAAAGATTCAGCTGTGAGAAGATAGGGAAGGGTGTTAACAATAGAAGGGGCAGCATGAGCAAAGACAGAAGTCAAGGAAAGGGGGAGGTTGAGGAGATGAAGCAGAGGATGTCTTGAAAGAAATTTCAACTTGATCCTGAAGGCACTAGGGAGCCATTGAAGGCTATGGAAGCCATTGAATAGTGTGAACGGGTAAATGCTGAGACACCAGGTTGTGAGCCTCTTGAGAGCCTGTATTTGAGGTTCAGCCCCATCTCCCCAGCAGCGCACAAGGCATGATGGGGGGACTTTACAAATTCATGAATCAGAAAAGCGGTTGAAGAACCCCTATTGGAAATGAAGCTATCCCTATGCATTAATAAAGAGATTAAGACTGAGGTCAGATTCAGCTGCAGGAGGTATTCTGAAGGCAGTGAAGATACATAAAATGTGTCAGAGGGGATACAGCAATAAGAGTCCATCTTGTCTAACTTCTTGATGTGCAGGTGGGGAAACTGAGGTCAGGGAGGGGAGCAGCTTGCACAGGAGCACGGCTGGAGTCAGTGGCACTCGAGCTGTGTCCCAGGTCCCCCACCTGGGCCTCTCTCCTTGCCTCATGGTATGTGCCTCCCTGGGCCAGGGGCCAGGGGTCGGGGTGGGTGGGGCAGGTCCCTGGGCCCTCAGACCCAGCCCTGTGGAGATGGGAGGGAGCCTGGGTGTCCAGGTGATGGATGAGCATGCAGGGAGGTCCTTGCTTCATGTGGGACCAGAGCCTGACCTTACTAGCCTTAACCAGGGCCTCAGACTCTGAGCCTGGCTCTTCCTGTGTGCCGAGCATTTTAGCTGTATTATCTTCCTCAAGTTACACAGCTGTCCTGTGCGATAGGTCTTATCATCTGTAGGGAAGTATGGCTCTCTCCCATGAAGGGCCCTGAGGCTGCCGAGGCCAGAGCGTTCCACAATCAGCCCCTGCCAGGATGGTGGATGTCTTCCCACCAGCTGTGACCCCCCCCCTCCCCGCCCAGCCCAGAGCCATCCCAGGACAAGCCTATGGACCAAGTTGCTGGGCCTGTTTATCCGGGCTCCCTGGCCTCTCTCCTCTCCCTGGTGGCTGCCTGAGCAGGTGGCCCTCCTGCCAGAGGCCAAGGGGAAGTGAGCCAGCGGGCCCAGGCGCAGCCCTGAGCGTGGGTCACTCCAGGCCAGGGGGCGCTCCCCACCACACCGCACTGTGGCACAAGGCGTGCAGAGGGCAGTGGGGGCTGCTGGGAGCAGAGCTGGCCTGCCTTGGGCTTCCTTTAGATTGTGGACCGGCTCTCTCTGTGGCCCCCCCAGCAGAAACAAGGCCTGTGGCCCAGCACCCGCAAACTGTCCTCCTTAGTACGAGCGAGGCTTGGGTGTAGCCGATGGGGCAGGGAGGACTCTCTCTGCAGCCTTTGGGTTTTGCTAAGCTTATACCTTCAAATCGAATAGAACCAATCACTACCATGTGTTGAGCACTTGTACTTCCCACCCATCACCTCCTTTAACCGGCATGTGTGAGATGGGCAGATGTCCACATGTCACTGCTAAGTCACTGCCCTCTTGGTAAATGGCAAAGGCTGGATCTGAACACAGCTCTGTCTGACACCCAGAGTTTGCCTCTGCAGGCTGCCTCCTTTTCCATCTCTCCAGAGAGCCGACCAACCACCAGGGCCTGGAGGGGCCGGCAGCTGGGGGTCATGGGAAGGCACAAGCTACCACGGTCATTCCAAGTCACTCCAGGGCAGAATCATACCCCTCCCTTGTCTATCCTTGCTTTACTGTTCCAGCAGCCACTTCCTGGCTGTGTCTCATGGTCATGAAACTCCTTCCCTGATCATCTGTTTCCCTGTCTATAAAACAAGGAGGTTGAATAGATGTGTGATTTTTTTTTTTTAAAGCAGAATCCTCCTGGGACAAAGAATTCCCAGAATTGCCATGTGGAGCCTGGGCTGTACTGGCTGCTGCAGCATTGGGCTGGTTTATGCAGGCTCCCGGGTGGGAGCCCCCGGGGTCCCCTAAAGCCCCACCTGTCCCTGGAATCCCCAGGACACCGCTTGGAAGCAAGCCCCTGGATGAGAGGCTCGGGCCCATTTATTCCCTGTGGAACCACACATGCTCCAGCCTGGAGCAGTCCACCGGAAAGGGGCTTCCTCTCCTGTTCTCAGTAGGAGACATTGGATCTAGAGGAAAAGCTTTCCACTGGATTAGGCCAAGAAGAAAGCAGGGCTGTCAGCAGGGTGCTTGTGGTTTTGTTTTGTTTTGTTTTTATCTTTCAACTGTGGAGGGAAGAAAAGAAATCTCGGTGGGGTGTGCCCTTTTCATTCTGTTTCTTTCCTTTTTACTCTTTTTTTCCCCCCTTTCTTCCTATATAAAGACAGGCTATATCTGAATGCAGAAAAAGCAGAAAGGTTTTAGAATTTCTAAAAGAGGATGGAAGGAGTTAATGTCTTTAAAAATATGTAAATGTCTTTATTTTTCACATCCTGTACATGGTGTAAAATTCAAAAATTACGAAAGAATTTGTAGTGAAAAGAAAGCCTTCTGCTGTCCCCCAGCCACCAGCTCCCTTCCCTGGAGACAATCTTGGCCTCAGTTTCTAGCCTGTCCTTCTAGAGACATTCTAATGTATGTTTTTAAATATATTTTATATATTTATTTACCATGTATTAATATGTATTTCCAATGGATAATGATTCTATTCTGCACCTTGTGCTTTTTCTTTGCTTTTGGTGTTTGGTCTGTTTTTACTTAATGCATCTTGTTGATTGTTTCACTTAAGGAATCACAGCTTTTCAAAGGCTGCACTGTATGTCCTGTGGGGACATCAACATTTATTATTTATTTAACCCCTCCCAAAGACGAATCCTTAGATAGTTACTAATTCTGCAGTGAATATTCTTGTACCTGCTTTATATGTCACACATGTTGTAGCTTTGTTAAAATTTCATGGCAGTGTAACTGCTGGGTCACAGGGTGACATTTTGATTACATTAAATTTTGATAAGTATTGTTAAAGTGCCCCCCATAGACATTACACCAATTTACACTCCCAGCAGCAGTGTGTACAATGCCTGTTTCCTCAAACCCTTGCCAACCCAGCATATTATCCAACATTCAGGTCTTTGCCAATCTGATAGGGAAAATGCTTATTTCTTTGTAATCTTAGCTCGTATTTCCCTGGTTGTGTGTGAAGTTGAGTATCTTCTCGTGTGTGTAAGAGCCATTCTCATTTCTTTTGTTACCAGACCTCCAAAGACCAGGTTCTTGAGTTTTAGTGTTACAGAAATGAACACTGACCTGGGAAGCAAGCAAGCAGATGGCGTGTATTGGAGATAGTTGTATACAGGGAGCCGACAGGAAAGAGGAATGTCAGCTCCTCTCCTTGAAGGGGTTGTGCCAAGGGCTTATGAAGGCAGTTTCAGGTGAGGGGGCTGGGGAGGAACAGCATTGATGAATCATTTCATGATGTCATCTCCTTCATTTGCTTTTTGGTGGTGCCACTCCATGGTCAGCAGACGTTGGTTCACTGGCTTTCCAAATACAGTCAGGACATCCTTTTTGATGTTTCTATAGGATAAGCTTAACACAAAGAATTTTGTAAATTTTTCTTCTTCCCTCAGGGTAATGATTTTAGTGAAAACAGGGACTGGTTACTAATTCTTGGGAGTGTTTGCTCTGGCTTAAGATATGGTCAGTTGATTGTTAGTCATATGGATGGTTAATGGAATTTCTTTGCTTTTAAAGGCAGTCTAGGAATTTTATCCTTTAACCTTTAAGCCCCAAGACGGAGGTTCGGTTTAACATGGAGTCCCTCTTGCTCTTCCCTATCCTATTTTACTTTTACTCTGGGAAGAATTTCCTGTTCTTCACTCATTTTTCTACTGGGTTCTTGCCCTCCTATTTATTCATTTGCTTCATGCATTAGGGTAATTACTTTGTAGTCTATAATATATGTAGCAAATATTTTTGCTGCGTTCTGGGATTTTATTTGACACTGTGGAGATTTTTTTTTTTGCTATCCGGAACTTTAAAAATGTCTATGTAGTCAGAGTTAACCAGATTTATCAATCATTTTATTTATGCCTTCTGGAGTTTTCATACTTAAAATTAATTTCTGTTTTAATGCACTTGCAAACTGGAGAGGAAAAGCAATCCCCTTCCCTCTTTCAACCTTACTCTGCCTGCTGAAGAGTAAGGGGCTGGAGTGCATTCATTCACTCCTCCTCAGCCCTGGGCTGGGTACTGGGAACACAGGGATGAATGGTGTGGTTCTTGTCCTCATGGCCCAATGGGGAGAGAGACAAGTGACCTGCCAGTGACGTGGTATGCTTGGGGCTTTGATGGAGGACCCAGTGTGTCCTGGAGGGACATCTAATACAGCTCCGTGAAGGGGAGAAGGAGGGACAGGGATTTCAGTGGGGGTGAGGCCAGGCTGAATCTTGATAAAAAGGAGTTATTCTGGCAAAATAATGGTGGGGTGGGGTGGGGCTGGGTGGGTGGCAGAGAGGAGAGCATTTGATTTGGTGAGACTGGGTGGAGGGGGCAGCCTGTGACAGCCTGGGGTATTAGAGGGATTATGCTGGGATATGTCCAAGAGCCAGCATGCAGCTACGTCCAGACCCCAAAGGCCAATCAAGCCTGGTGGTAGTGGTTTGACGCTGACCTCGAGGGCCACAGATGGCCATAGAAGGCTTCAAGGCAGGGCACTAGCATAATCAGATTTGCTCTTCTGTTGAGGCAGGGATAGTTGTTTTCATTAAAATGTTGTGAAATATTTTCCATGACACTTTTAATAAAGAACAATACAATAAATACTTCTCTTGAATATTACCTGGTTTAAGAAAAACATCATCCCTATAGCAAGAAAGCCCATGCTCCTGAATCACGTCTTTCTGCCTCTCCTAAACATTGGCATGTAAAATGGCACAGTTGCATCTTAAATGTTCTCCCTGCAAAAAAGATATAATTATTTGACATGATGGAGGTGTTAGCTAAAGCTACTGGTAGGAATCATATTAAAGTATATACTGTATCAAATTAACATGTTGCATACCTTGAACATACACAGTGTTATATGTCAATAATGTCTCAATTAAAAATTGGCACAATTGCTTTGGAGAACATTTTAGCAGCATTCAGTGAAAATGCAGATGTACAGCCCCATGTCAACCAATAATTCCACCCCAGGTGGTGGAATTACCTCCACAGGTAAGCAGAGAGAGACACGTAAAGATCATAGCAGTTATGTTTCTAATAGGGATGGAAACCTTACTTTCCATCAACAGAAAAGTGAACCAATCCATTATGGCTTATTTACACCATAGAGTACTGCTGTGAAAATCTAAGACCCCAAGCCACATCCATCACCAGAGATGGATCTTCAAAATACAATATTGGGGTGGGGTGGGGAGGTGCCCGAAAAATACATGCAGTATGTATGCCAACATTTATATGAGGCTTAGAGATATGCACAGTGGCTCCACATTGTTAGAGACACATACATACTCATGTAGTAAACATACAAAGACATGCATGGGAATGATAAACACCAAATCTCCAAAGTGGCTGCTCTGGGGTGTGGGCAGGGGGAGAAGATGGGAGAGTTCATGAGAACTTCAGCTAAATCAATATTTTCTTTCTTAAATAGAATGATAAGTACATGCCTGGTCCTCATTGTATTCTTTTTAAAAATTTTATGTAATTATTCTTTTTAACTTTCAGCATGTAAACAATATAAACATCATTAATGTGCTATTTTATCAAACCAAACTGGTTTGTATTTTATACTTATGGCGCATCTCAGTTGGGACGACCCACATTGCAGGTGCTCCGTGGCCACACTTGGCTAACGGCTGCCACACTGACCAGGCAGGGTTAACACATCTCAGGCAGGGAGACTGTATCAGGCGGCCCTGAAGCTTCCTTTCTGAACCTGATGGTAATGGTGATGTTAATAATACCTACCATTTATTGAGCATTTTCCATGTGCCAGCACCTTGTATTATCTCATTTAGTCCTCTCATCTAAGCACTCTTCAAAATTACGGTAAAATATAAATACATAAAATTTACCACCCTAACCATCTTAATGTGTCTCACATTATTATTGATGTTTGTTTTGTACCCTAAATGTTTCATAATGGTTTTGTGACAACCCCCCACCCCACCCTTCACCCCAGCACACACACGGAGGCCAGCTGCTGCGGGTGGGGGCAGGGGAGCCCTGGCATCCCTCACTCCCATCCTCCAGGGAAGCTTGAGTTCCTGGACCACTCAGGAGTTTTATCTGCATCCCCCTTGCTGCTGAAGGGTCACTGGCATGGCCAGAGCCGCTGGGAGAGCCCCTCTCTGCTGGGACTGAGCCAACCAACCTGAGATGTGAGCAGCCCTGGCTCAAAAACATCCTGTCACCTACTGGTTACGTAGGCTCGGGCCAGTCACCCCGTCTCCCCCAGCCTTGGTTCTTCATCTGTAAAATGGGGTAACAGCAGTAGTTCCCAGGGCTGCAGGGAGGCTGAGTAATATCGTGTATGAAAACCCAGTTCTTATTGTTCTTTATGGGGAACTCAGGGCATAGAGGCAGGGTGTCTGGGCCCCTTCCTCGGCCTCCCTTTTCGCATCAGCACAATGGGAAAAGTAACTCCTGACCATCCCTATCTTGGGTTTGCTGCATGAATATTACAAAAGGGAAGAGTGGTGAATGTTTATTCATTACCATTGTATTTACTGGGGTGACACGGGTGGTCTCATTTAACCATTCTCATGGAACCCACATCACAGAGGAGGTCATGGCCTGGGAGCAGTGAAGTGACTCACCTGAGGCCACACAGCTTGTTCGTTGTCCAGTCAGACTGGGAAGCAGGCTGGATTCATCAGGCGGGGCTTTCCTTGCAGTGCCCCCAAGTGGCTTGGGTTTCCTCGGAGGCCGACCCAAGTCCCCTGAGGTCACGCAGGCTCTCAGGGTCCTTTGGCCTCTGGTGAGTATGCTCTGCTTTCTGGTCTCCTTGGGAGAACACTGCTTGATTCTGACCCTCCCTCAATCCAGGCCTCCTCATCTGGCTGAATCCTTGGGGTCCAGCTTCACTTCCAAGGCCAAAGGGCCCTGTCTGTCCACTGTCCTGGCTGCAGGGGTCCTGTCTGCCTTGCTCCAGGACCTGCCTTCCTGTCTCGGGAGTGGGTGCGTGTCCCTGCAAGCCAGCCCGCAGCCTTCTCCCTCGGGACAGTGATGGGGTGGGCCAGGCTCCTGAGCTGGGGCCCTTTCCAGGCCACCACAATGGAGCCCAAGTCCAGACTCTGGGATCGGATGATCTGTCTTTGAACCCTGATAGAACTTACCTCGGGCAAACTTATTAACTACTCTAAGTTTTCTCTGAAGTAAATGGGGATACCAGTACCCAGGCTCATGGACTTGGTGTGAGGATTAAATGGCCTACTGTATGTGCAGAGTTCAGAGCGGAACCTGGCTCAGGATTGCCGCTGATGACGGAGGCACCAGGACAACCCGGACAAGGGCCCACGATGACAGTGGTGCAAATGTCAAGTGTCCTGACGTGTGGGAACACTTCACTTTGACCCTGCTTTTTCCCCACACCCTGAGGCACTCAGACAGTAGACTTCATTCAAAACAAAACAAAGCAAACCTCCCTAGTTTTATAGAAAGAAATGTAGAGAAAATCTCCAAGTTGATGGGGGAACATTATATATTTTTGGAGTATTCAAGGAAATATTTTTAAATGTTTCCAAACTGCAGGTCGTGACCTATTAGTGGGTAATGAAATAAAGTAATAGATTGTTTTCAGTATATTTTTAATAAAAGAGAAAAAGAATTATTAAATAGAAAAGAACATATGAAAGGGCCTGGTGAGTATTAAGAGTAAAGAATGTTTTATGAAACATCTGTTTCAGTGTTACAAATATGTATTTATCTAAACAGACATACTGGGTCGCAATGTAAATGCATTTCTTATTGTGGTTTCTTGTCAAAAAAGTTTGAAAAACAATAATTAAGAAACTACAGTGGGGTTCCTGAGGGGTCCTATTTTATTTGTTATTTTATTTCTTCCTCCTTTCCAAATAGAGGAGAATATATGTGTGAAGCATGTCCTCTCCCTCCTTTCCTACAGAACTGGCTTCGCAGAGCCGCCTGGACCTCACCGAGCTCATTGGCGTCCCACTGCCCGCGTCCGTGTCCTTCGTCCCCGGCTATGGCGGCTTCCCTGCCTACAGCTTTGAGCCTGGTGCCAATGTTGGTCGCCCCGCCAGGACCCTCATCCCCCCCACCTTCTTCAGGGACTTTGCCATCAGCGCCACGGTGAAGCCCGGCAGTGCCCGAGGCGGCGTGCTCTTTGCTGTCACTGATGCCCTGCAGAAGGTTATCTACCTGGGCCTGCGCCTCTCGGGTGTGGAGGATGGCCGCCAGAGGGTCATCCTCTACTACACAGAGCCTGGCTCCCCTGTGTCGCACGAGGCGGCCGCCTTCCTGGTACCCGTGATGACCCACAGGTGGAACCGCTTCGCTGTGATCGTCGAGGGCGAGGAAGTGACCCTCCTCGTGGATTGTGAGGAGCCCAGCCATGTTCCCTTCCCGAGGTCCTCCCGGGCCTTGGCTTTTGAGCCCAGTGCAGGAATCTTCGTGGGCAATGCAGGAGCCACGGGGCTGGAGAGATTCACCGTGAGTCCAAGCCCTGCAGATCAGGGAGGCCATGGAACACTGTGCAAGAAGCATATGCCACTATTCGTGTTATTATTTTTGTCTTATGTCCTTAAAGAGACATGCACGTATGGTGGGAAGAACACTCGGCCCAGACCCAGAACTAGGTTCGAATCCTCAGTTTTTAGTTTGTCCTGATGACTGTAGACAATACTCAGATTCTCCGTTTTCTCATCTGTGAGTGGGGATAAGAAAACCTACGTCCTGGGGTTGTAGTCAAGGGAAATAGCCTGTGTGAAAGTGCTTTGTGCATTTTAATGCATTATACAAAGAGTAGGATTTGTTATATGCGTCAACAGTTTATCTTTGGAGAAGGGTAGCCGTTGCACTGAAGTAATCGCTACAAAGGTGGAATAAGCGTGAATGCCAGAGTGAGAGGTAGTTTCTCTCTCTCCTTTTGGACAGTGTGCCCTGAAAAGAATATTAAAGAACTGACCTTGCTGTCAACATGGGCTTCTGTGAATAAGCCATTCTAAGATATCGTGATTCTTCATTTATCAGCACCTGTCCTTACTGATGATGCCTCACCTGGCTGACACACATGGTGCCAGGGGCAGAGCGCGCGTTTATTTGCAATACAGTGGAAGACAGAGTCTCAAGTGGCTAAAATCTGATTAATGAATTTTCAACACCCCCTTGGGGAGCATGTGGAGAAGGAACTCTCAGGTGTTGGGAGAGGAGGCTGGGAGGCTGACTGGCAGCGTTTCTTGGGATGAGGCCTTCCAGCCAACACGCTTTGAGCTACAAGGGAAAGACACCTTCTGGAAGAGAGGAGACATGCGTTTTAGGGCCTACCCCTGACAAGCTGGGGGCCTGGGGTCCAGTTAGGAGGCTGCTGTGTTATTCTGCACCTTGAACACAATGCTCCTCAAGGGCCTCTTCAGCTGGGGGGTGGGGGGGTGCCTATTACGTGGGCCTGGGGAGAACTGCCCCTAATGAGGGCGGGCCAAGGCGTGGCTCGTTTTCACAGTCACTGCCGCAGGCATCGTATTCCCCCACCTGTCCTTTCTCTTGGTCCTCTCTGTTAAAAAGCAATCACGTTTCCCCCTGGTGGTCAAATTAAATGGGCAGCAGTGGCTTCTGACCTCTCTGCTTTTCCCCAGGGCTCCATACAGCAGCTCACCATCCACCCTGATCCCCGGACTCCTGAGGAGCTCTGTGAAGCCGAAGAAGCCTCGGTGAGCACCCCTCTCCCCCCCCACCCCCACTGTGGGCCCTGCGGCCCCAGCAGCCATTGGCCTGGAGGGCTGGCGCCCAGGGAATTCTTCATCCCCAGCGTCGTGGAGTCTCAAAAATCTCTCGTCTTGGCAAGTGCTGCAAGTCCTATTTTGGGCTTTTCAGTTTTCTTTTATTTTTTAAGGAGCTTCAGCCATCTCTTTAGTGTGGGGGGTATATGTTTCTTCTAAGGTGTTAGGTTCTTCCATGGCTGGTGGCAGTCAATGGCCTGGTTTCTAGATTTCCTGCCAAGAAAGGATGCCAGGATTCTAAAATCAAAGTTAAAACTAAGACATTCTGGGTGTAAATTCCTATAAAAATTAACCTAAATTTAGCTTTTATGCTTGGCACATGAGTCAGTTCTTAAGTTGGGAGTGGAGTGGTAGGCAGGGAAATAGATGGGTCCCGTTCCCCTCCTTCCCTCTGCCTGCCCCTCCCTCCCTCTCTCTCCTTGCTTCCCTCCCTACCTCCAAGGTTGACGGAGCACCTGCTAGGTGACAGCCCTGGGGGATGCTGGAGATGAAGAGATACCCTAGGAGCTGTCTCCATCCTTAAGCTGCTCACAAGCACCTACCCCCAAATGCAGCGACAGAGCGTGGAGCACGGGAGAGCCTCAGATCCAGCTCTACATATGGGCTGGGAGGGGGCAAGAAGGTGAAAGAGGAGGAACTAGAGTAGGTCATGGAGCTGATGCCTGATCGCTGACGAGCGCGAGTTACCCAGTTGCAGAAAGGCCATTCCAGGCAGAAGCCATGGCGCCATGCAGAAAGTCAGAGGCAAGCAGAGCATGGCCTATTCCTGGAAATTGTGTTCCTCTCTGGTGGTGTCAACCCCCAAAACAAAATACAAGTTGATTTCATTCATTTAGTAAAAAGCACTGAAGTAGTTGGAAAGCCTTTCGGAGGTGGAATTCAGCTCTCTGAGAATGTTTGCACTCCCTGAGGCCACGATCCTGGCCTGACGTTCCTGTAAAGCTGAGAGAAGGGAAGCCTTGTGTGTATTCATAACTTTATCTCTGCATTGCTGGAAAGGTAGAAACAGAGCAAGAAGCCAAGGATAAGGGATTGTTTACACAATCATGGCCCACGGGCTCCTTGGCTGCAATTAGAGGGCTAATTACGGAGATTAGGAAGACATCCTTTATATGTAACCGTTCCCAACACAGAAATCCCGCGACAGCCATGCAGAGATTGGGAGCACGTCCTCTGACAGGATCGAGGGGAACCTGGACAGAAGGAATGCAGGGATATTAGATGGTACATGGGTTGTAGGTTTTTGTTTGAGCAATAAAATGTAGAAGGAAACAAAAGAAATAGGTAATACGTGCCCTGTACGTGTGCTTGCCCCTTAATCCCACTCCCTGTCTCTGTCCGTCTCTCTTTCTCTTAGACACACCTACACACACAGAGAGTGGGTGACTTTCCCAACTGTGACTGCTCCCCTTATGCCTGGCATGCTCTGTCCCCACACAGGCATCAGGAGAGACCAGTGGGCTGCAGGAGACAGATGGAGTAGCTGAGATCCTGGAAGCCATCACCTACACTCAAGCCCCGGTGAGTACTGGCTGCTGCACGCTATCCACTTGGCCAACTTTTAGGGGGCTGACATCCACGGTGAGAGCCCACGGCCCCAGGTCTGACGTCTCTGTTCTCAGATCTGTGACTTCAACCATTGGCTCATCTGGGGAGGTTAGAAAAGTACTGGCCACACGGCATTTTGCAAAATCCCCAGTGCACTGGAATGCCACTGACCTCCGGAAATTGTCCAAATGCAAATGTTGTGCTGTATGGCCTCCCAGCTCGGTGAGCTCAGGTAACTTCCCCTCTCTGAGCCTCAGCTCTTTGTTCATGAAATGATAATCTGAGTCCTATCTCACAGGGTTATTTGAGGGTCAGATGAGGGAGTATGGGGTCAGGTCTCAGCCCAGCGCCTTGGTACAAGGAAGTGGCCCCAAATGGTGGTGGTCGTCACATGGCTAGGGGCTCTTACTGTAAGAAGGAGGTCAGGGCCCCACTTCTGTGAGATGCAGAGCTCTCCCGGGACTGTCTGTCCAACCTCATGGGAGAGGCAGCCATCCTCCTTCTGGCACAGACTTCCTCCTACTGGCACAGGCTTCCTCCCTCCTGGGAATGTGCCCTGGGGCCAAGACAAGCAAGTGGTTTCGAAAGCACTGAGTCAGACCTTGGAGACAGCAAGAGCTCATTTTTTAATGAAAACATCCAGCAGTGTCTGAGTCATTGAACACAGAAGCCCCAGCAATGTCCTGGACTGGTCTCACTCACTCTATAAACTCATCTCTGATGGAAGAAAGTGGGAGATGGAAATAAGGCAGAGGCTATAAATCACAGACCTCCAGCGACAGAGGTGTGTGTAGGCCAGAATAGGACCACAGTCTGTTAGTGCTGGAGGGACTTAAAGTTCACCCCTGTACTGAAAACTTCCCTTCGTACAGGTGGGCAAACTGAGGCCCATAGAGGGGAAGAGACTGGCTGTAGGGTATCTGGGCAGAGCTGGGAGGTAAGGAAGGCCCCCTGACGCCCCATCCAGTGTTCAGGCCGTGACCCTGTACTTCTGGCCCAGGTGGTGTTTCAGAGGTCCATCCCCAGGACTGCAGCCAGTTCTTGGGCAGCTGGGGTGGAAGAAGGAGGGTCCAAGGTGCCTGCCTAGGCATGATGTCGCGATGCCTGTGCCACACCACTGGCATGTCCCGGGCTCATGCAGCAGGGTGCGGGGGGCTGGTCCCCGGGCCTCCTGGTCTGATGCTGTGCCCCAGTGCATAGGCTCACAGCTAGGACTGAGGCCAACTCAGGCAGAGAGGCCAAGAATCAAAGGTGGTCCTGGGGGAGGGACAGGAAAGGGGAGCAGGGTGGGAGAGCAGGAGGTGATCATGGGCCGGCCAGGGAGGGCTTTCTGGTGGAGGGGGCACTGGAACCAGTGAGCTTTGAACAGAGGTAGAGAAATGGAGAAGGAAGAGGACTGGCATTTCCTGATCCCCACTGTGTGCTTCTGCATATATGACTTAACTCACTCATTGCAACAGTCCTGCAAGAGAGATGGCAGCAGACACTCAGGAGGGCTGGGTGGCTTTGCCAGGGTCCCCCGGTGGTGACCCAAGCCCGGGCCTCCTCCCCTGGGCCTCTGTACTGCAGAGCAGGGCAGACGCGGGAGCATGCCGCAGCCAGGAGGGATAAGGAGCAAATCCTCACTGTGACCTGACGGACTTGGTGGCTCAAGGGTGCCCAACCCCACTCTCCTCAGTGGTTTTAAAAGAACTGGTACAGATCAGAGCCCCCACTTACTGGTGTTGATGATGAGTCAGTAACGTGACCTCTCCAGTCTCAGTTTCCTCCTGAGTTAAAATGGAGCATGCCCGCCACATAGGGTCAGCGCAAGTCAGACGGCCCCTGTGAAATGCCTGCAGGCCAGGGAACTTTTTCTGCTGCCGCTTCTATTGGTTGTGAGGCTTAGGGAGGTGATGTGTTGGAGTACCCGTTCCTCTTGGGGCTCTTCCCTGCCACCTGCTTCTTGGTTGGCTGGTGACTGGGGCTGCAAGCATGCCAGACCCCTGTGGCTACTCTCAGTCCTTACGAGGACTCCCCTTCAGCTGGACTCTGGGCCTGGAGGTCCTAGGGAGCTGTGGGTCCTGCCACTGACCTTCTGTGGGCTCCCAGCGTTGCCCCTGCAGAGCACACACTTCTTTGCAGGGCCCTGTTCTCCATTCATTCCCACTGAGGCATGGAGGAGTAAAGAGCTTCATCCCCAAGGCTATCCATCCTGGAGGTGGCAGAGCCAGGTCTCCTGCCTGGGGACACCATGCTGTCAGTCCCAACACCTGGCACTGGGGCCTTCTCCCTTTCCCCATCTCCTGGAAGTACTCTGTGGCTCCCGTCCTCAGCCACCCTTCCGGAACGGGGGAATTTCCCTCTTCTCTCAGATACCTCCTACCCTCTCCATCTGGCTACTCTCTTGGAATGAATCTCACTTCTCTGTCCTCACCCTTTCCAGCCTGCCATCCTCCAAGACACAAGCCATGACCAGAGAACTAAATCATGCACTGTCTGAGAGGTCAGGGACTTAAAAAGCCAGCCCTCCTCACCTCCTGCCCCATTTAGGGTAAGACTCCCTGCTATCCACTTTTTCCTCCTGCTAAATCAACTACTGCTGACACATCTTCCCATTTCTGGAAAATTCTATCTTATGCTGAATTAGAATTAATATCCCTGTGGTTCTCAGCCCTTGGTTTTGCGTCCAAATCACATGGTGGGGCAGTGGTGGGAGAATCTTTTAAAAAAGACTCTTGCCGAGGCTGCATACAGGGGCTCTCAGATTTAGTAGGTCTGGAGTGAGGTCCAACAATCTGTACTTAGAAAAGCTCTGCAGGTGGTTCTGATCCACCAGGACCTCTCTTCCAGCCAAACCCAAGTGCTAACAGCTTCCGGAACACACTAAGCCTTTTCATCCCTCCACCCGGGCCTTGGCTCCTACAGCAGACAACCCTTCCCCCTCTCGTCTCTGCCTGGCCAGCTCTTACTTATCCTTCAGGATCAGCTCCACAGCCCCGGGCGGAGGCCACTGCTAAATTTCCTTCCTCGCACTCAGCTCTCCTTCTGCTATCCCACATGTCACGTTCAGTCACAGACTGGGTCTGTGTTTCTCCATAGTCCACGGTTTAAGGGCAGGCACCTTGTCTTACGTATTCATTTCTGTACCCCGGGGAATCAGCCAGGGACCTGGCACACAGCAGAGCCTCAGGAAATATGTGTTGAATGATAAATCTGATGGTGTGAATGAGAGTGGGCTCAGCAAATCACTACACTTCTAATAAAAAGTCTTAAGACTCAACATTCCTATTTTGTCACAGGCCACACGGGTTTCCTGCCCACCCTAACCCCTGACAACCACCAGCCAACTGTGGAGGTGGGATGCCTGCCCTGACCACATCTACGCTCTGCCCTTGCATGGGGGTTTGTAGCTGCCTTGTTGGGAGAGGTCTGGGGTTGGCAGGCTGGAGTCAGTGAATTTGTTAACTCGGACTTTGCCACCTTGAGTTACAGAGCTCAGCTTGCCCTTCCCTTGCTGGTCTGTGTTTCCCGCACCCTCACCTGCCCTACTGGCCTTGCCCCAAAACCAAGTCCTTCATACAGCAACTCTGCTTCCAGCCACAGCAGCTTTACTGCAGGCTTCCTTGACACCATCAGGAAACCCTGGCTGAGTGCCTTCCTCCCAGCCCCCTCCTCAAAGAGAGAGGAGGACCGGCCTGGGCAGGGGTCCTTGCCATGCTGCAAGGGCACCAGGCAGCTGGGACACATTAGGACGTCCTACCTGGCATTCTGCCCAGGTTTTCCTGCGGTGGGGCCTGCTCTGCTCTCCCTGCAGTGCCCTGGTTCCTGCCTCACTGGGCCTCTGGAGGGCAGCCTCCTGGTCTCTTGGCCTAAACCTCAGCTCTCAAACCGCAAATCCACACTCCCGTTGGCACCAGGGTGGACTCCCCAAAGTGCACACCTGCCCACGCCTCTCCCCAGCCTGAAACCCAGGGTCCAAGGAACTAGCCCTCTGCCTCGCCTGACTCTGTCCCCCTGTTTCCCTCCTCAAACCCTGGCCAAGCGCAGGTGACAGGCCCTGACAATGCTGTGTCATTTCTCCCTCCACCCTTGTTTTCTAAAACTCTGCTCATTCGTTAAGGCTCAACTCTTTGAAGCCTTCCATTCCTGTCTCCACTCTGGAGATTTTACAGTACAATAAAAGATATCTTTAATTTTAGTATATAAATAGTCCATTATTGAAAAAAACTGCAAATGCAAATGAGCCAAAAAGATAAAACAATCACCCTTAATACCAACATGCAGAGAAAATGACTATCCAGGTGGTGGTCTTTCTCAAAATTCAGAATTCTGGTGATGTTGATAGCTCCCATTCATGTGCTCCTACTATGGGCCTGGCCCTGAGCTAAGCCCCTCCCTGCATTGTCTACTCTGTGAGTGGTTATTACTATCCCTGTCTTACAGAGGAGAAAACTGAGGTTACATAACCTGCCCAATATAACATAGGTAAGCAGAGAGCTGGGATTTGCCCTAAGTTTGATGATAAGAACTGGACCATTAAATCTTAAATTATGGGGCTCATAAGAATCTACTTTGTTCTGATGGACCTGACATTATCTGTACACTAGATTCTGACATTAAGAAAATAACTTCTGTTAGGATAGGTAAGTGATGCTGCAGTAACCAGTGAACTCGGAAGTCTTCATGTTCTAGTGATTTCTTTTTCCTATCACAGGTCCAACACTGATAGCAGGACCCTTCCATGCACCCTCAGCCCCTTGAGCTCAGAAAGTGATGAGACTTTTGAACCTCAGCAAGCCCTGGGCTCAGGAGCTGGGCTTGTCCCTGCATCTGGGTGTGATGCCACAACCTTTGTGGCCCCCAGTCAGAATTTCTGCCTGGATCTCTGAACTGCTTTGTATTTCTCACTGTTGGGGTTTTTTGTTTGTTCGTTTTTCTCTAGTTGGTAAAGATGGTTTAAGATCCTGACTGGCTTTGGAAAAGCTACACAGATCCAGGAGTTTCCTTAGATGAAATCACACCCACCTTACATTTTAAAGGTGTTCATTGCACATCTTAGATTGAATTTATATGGCATTTATGGATACAGCCAGGTTCATTCATTTGTTCATTTATTCATTCATTCATTCCTGCATCTAACAGATCTTTATTGAGTACCTCCTCTGTTTTGGCCTGGAACGTAGGGATCCCAGAAATGTGGTCCCTGTGCTCAGAGAACTTCAGCCTAGATTAGCAAAGTCTTGCTATAAACTGAACAGTATTTAATGACCCCTAGCCTGCACTTTTTTCAGGCCTTGGGAAGTTCAGTGATTGCCCAAGTACATGACAGGGAAGGTTTTCTCTGGGTTTATTCAGCACTTTGTGGATATATTATTTTCTCCAATGATATTCACTGTCATTTTTTGTGCTTTCCTGCCAAATAAATCCTTTTGGGTCTCGTTTTTCCTCCCTTCAGTCTAAAGAAGCAAGTGTTAAACCCATAAGCACACCTCCGACTCCGTTCCCTCCCTCTGAGGATGCAGAACTTTCCGGTGAGCCTGTACCTGAGGGGACCCTGGGAACCACCAACCTGAGCGTCGTCCTCCACAGCAGTCCTGAGCAAGGCGAGTCTCTGATCCATCTTCATATGCTGTGGCCTTTTAATGAGGGATTACAATGAGCCCAGCCTGGGTGATGTGTGGGACATAGAGCATATCAGTTTCATCCCCTCAGCCCTTTGAGGAAGGAATTATAATCATCCTCATTTTATAGACCAGATGGGGAAATTGAGTCACAGGGAAATTACTTATCCAACCAAGTCTCTGTAAATGGCAGAGCTACATTTAAACTTTTAACCCCCAGACTCTACCCTCCAGGAGGTCCTGAGGTTCAGTAGAAAAACTTATAATGTTGCTGCTTATTAAATGCCTACTGTGTGCCACGTGTTTACAGACTTCATCTCCAGTCCCAACAAAGCCCTAGCTGCTATTCTTAGCTAGTATTTTACAGACGGAAAAACTGACGTTTGAAAAGGTTAAGTGATATGCCCATAATCACATAGCTAGTGAGTGGTGGGGCTCATACAGCTCCCAGGCCTGACTCCAGAATCTCCACCCTTTCCAGCCTCAGCCACAAACTCCCTGACTCTCAGAGGATCAGATCAGATCATCCAAACTGCTGGGCAGCACACATGGGAAACGAGGCCAGAGCAGGTCAGCGGCAGGCCCTGGGGTGAGTGCTGGCCTCCTGGCTCCCTGTCCAGGGCTCTGCCGTTCCCCAACCATGCAGAGCTGCACTGACAAAAGCCCAGGATCTGATGTGATCCACCGGCTGCAGCTCGACGCTTGACCAAGGCCTGAGCTTGGCCTTCCTTTTCTGCCCTTCATCAGGGGGGACACCGTTTCAGATGGAGGTCACAGCCAATGCCAGAGCACCAAGATTTAGGTGTAGGGTCAAAAAATGACCCAGGCTGCCCACAGTATGGACTGGCTGGGAAAACTGTGTTTCATTCATATCTAGCCCTGAAATTAGTGAGGCAGAAGACTTAATGACCCAAGGACACACTCCACGAAGAAAAGAGATTTCAAAATCATGTGTGTGCGATGACCATAATTTTGAATATGTTATTTATACCAACATATAACCATATACAGCGGGTGCGTTATGTGTGTTAGAATAATATACAACAAAATGCTATGAGTAGTTATCTCTGGGTGGTAGGATTCTGATTATTTTTTATTCTCTTTTTTGTGCTTCTGTATTTTGCAAATCTACAATCATATGTCTCACTATGCTTTTTACTTCTGCCATTAGTATTTTACCAGTATTTTGACATCCGTAAATGAATGTTATTTTAACAACTAAATTTGGAAGGTCTGTGGGTGACAGAAGGTGTGCAGGACTGAGTGAAAAAAATGTATAATAACTCGGTAAAGTCATAATACACCCACGGGGTCGGGTGTTGCTGTGGAGAGACCTCAGGGTGAGCGCAGACCGCTGGGCCGGAAGCCCCGCTCGGTCACCTTATTTGCTGTTGAGCGCAGGGCAAGTTGCTGAACATTCCCAAGCCTTAGATTCTTCAGCTGTCCCCTGGGAATGTTCACAATCCCTGCCTCCCCGGTGGATGAGAGGATTAACACAGCCACTGATGTGGAAGCAGTTTATGAATTGTGAGTGGTGTTCTCCTGGGTGCAATTGGGATCTCCGAGGAGGGGCAAGGAGCAGGCAGGCTGCAGGGCCCGGGCCCGGGATTCTCCTAGCCAGAGGGATGAGTGCAAAGGATGGGAGGCAAGTGTAGACCCGGACCCAGATCCCAGCACAGCTCACCTGTTCCCTCGGGTCAGCCCAACTCCTTCTCTGGCAGGCAAAAAGCTAAACAGCAACAATGGAGCTGGCTGAAATGTTCCTGTTCGTCTGGCTGGGCAGACAGCTCAGATGGTGACGAGAAAGGGGTCTGGACCCCGAAGCCCATCCCTGGCTAGGGAAAGCCTCCTAATAATTGTATTTCAAGCTTCCCTGACACCACCTTGGCCCGGGGCACACCCCACCCCCACCTCCATCCTAGGAGGGGCTCAGGGAGGGAGAGGGGAACTCGCCTGCCTAGGGACCGGATGGCTGCTTGCACAGCGCCCCCTGGTGGTCATGACAGGGAGGACGAGAGCGTGGAGATGCGGGGTTGGGGGTAGGCGGGGCTGGGGGTAGGCGGGGAGGGGGGGGTAGGCGGCGGGGAGGGGGGGGTAGGCGGCGGGGGTGGGGGCAGGATGGAATAGTTCAGCACCATCCCTGACGCCCTTCGTGAGCACCACATGGTGGAAACGCCCGGCACGGGGACAGGCAGAGCTGGCTTCAGGGCCCTTCCCAACCACTTATTCTTTGTGGGACCTTGTTCCTCCTCTGCAGAGTCGAGTTAATAATGCCCCGGATCAGAACAGGGCACGCCTGCTGTCATGGGGTGATAGTGGGGAGACTGAAACCTTGGGATTCCTCTCCTGGCTCCTCCCATCAGTTGTGAGGCGGTGGGAAGGGAAGGTCCTCGTAGGTAGGACAGATGGGCGAGCAGGAGGATTAAATGAGGGAGTGCATGGGACATGTTAGCCCAGAGCCCAGCGTATAACAGGTATACATTCATGTCAGTATAATTTCTTTTTCTTTGCTTTTAGGACTCCATTTGTTTTTTAATATTGCAAAAGAAAGACGTGCTTGTGGTAACGGTTCAATCAATGCAGAGTTGTATGAACCTGAAAATAGTAGTTTTCTCTCCAATCCTCTGGAGGAAACCAAGATTAAGCCAAGTGTGTACAGTTTATCTGCACACACGCACACACACAAACACATACATACATGACAATGAACATTTGTCAGTTGCTGACTGTATGCCAGAAGCAGTCCTCCTGCTTTTCATGCATTAACGTCTTTAATCCTTGTAACACATAATCTTCACAACAACCTAGTGAGATAGGTATTGTTGTTCCCAGTTTATACTGAGGAACTGAAGCACAGGTCAAACACCTCGCCGCAGGTCATGTTCCTAGTAAGTGGCGAAGCAGGGGTCCCGCCCAGCAGCTGGTGCCAGGGCCTGCGGTGGAAAACACCATGTTATACCGCCATTCAAAGTCTGTTACATGCAACCTGGTTTTGTTTCCTCCTAATCCTGCATATTGGACATCTTTTCAAGTCAGTAGATGAAGGGATACCTCATTCTTTTTCAAGGCTGAAAAATGCAGTTATTAATTACCAAATGCCTGCTTCCTTAGGGTCTGGTGAGATCCTGAATGACACCCTGGAGGGAGTTCCTCCTATGGATGGTGCTCCTGTTACAGACACTGGCTCGGGGGATGGGACTTTCCTCCATGTCACGGAAGAGGTGAGTGAATGGTAAATTTCATTTGCTCATTTCAGACTTGCTGGTGACTTTTACTGGGCACTGTAGAGAACCACAGAGGTTTAGTTGAATGTCTGGGAGACTGCCTCCCTCCTGCTGGCACAGAGGAAGCCAGAGTCCCAGGGCCCCAGAGCCCCTCAGGGATGCACTGGGACAGGGGAGGGGATGCAGAGCTCACTGGTCCCCACACCTGCCTGGGATGAATACGGGGTCCTCACCACGGTTCCACCTCCCTCCTGCTGAATGGTGAAGATGCATGGCCTCTTCAACCCTTGGTGCCCCTTCAGGACAGAATCAGATTAATTGCTTGCGTGTCCTCTCTACTGTTGGCAATTGGCTTTTACACCTGCAAAGCCAGTTTTTAAAATTCTGGACACAGTAGGGTGCCAAAGTAAAGGAAATGTATTTTTCTCACAACTGCCTCTGCTAAAAACCCACAGAATCAGGTCATTCTTTTCGCTATCCTGGGATGAAAATTCATTCCTTCTCCTACCCTCCCAGTCACTATCTGATAACAGCCTGTTTTCACAGGTATTTTCAAAGTCCAGTCCAGCATAACATCAAAAATCCAGTCCCTTTGTCTTCTAAACTCCAAAGAATACACACATTCAACTCACTAAATGATTTGTAGTTAGGAGAAGGGAAGGGGAAAGCCACAGCTCACTGATGATTCTTCCCAAAGGAATTCTTATGCCCCCCCCCAGAATGAATTCCTTACTGTTTCTTCTATAGCCTGGAGGCTCGTGATGGGCTGATGCTGGTAGAACTGATTGCATTTCACTGTCTCTTAGCCCATCCCACAGAACTGGTCCGGTTGCTTCTTTTGTCCTGTGGTAGTTACCTGATGCCTGTGGAATTGAATTAATTGTACAATTAATTAATTAATTTTACCTAATAGTAAAGCCCGTTGGGACTTTAGCTGAAGTTGAGTCAGAAAGGGCCTCATTTTAAAATCTGTCACATCATCTTGTCTGTTTTTTTGGAACAATAATTCTGCAAGGACTTAATATATGAAAAACGGGTCCAGTGGTCAAATAAGTTTGGGAAATGTTCTGCTATATATCCTCCTTACTGTAGGTTCTGAGAAGTCCAGCATGAGGAAATATAACTTTGATCACTTAGTATTTTTAGTATCCAAAGGAATTACTTTCTGGAAAAAAAAAAACCGTAAAACAAAATTTAAAAAAAAATGAGATAACACCTAGTCCACCCATCCAACCCCTCCCCTTTGGTAACCACTAGTCACTTTTTAGTGTCTGAGTCCACTACTGTTTTGTTCCTTCTGTTTTGCTTTGTTTTTATTTTCCACAAATAAGTGAAATCATATGATATTTGTCTTTCTCCACCTGTTTTTTTTCACTGAGCGTAATACCCTTTAGATCTATCCATGTTGTTGCGAATGGCAGATTTTTTTTTTAATGTCTGAATAGTATTCCATTGTGTATTTGTACCACTTCTTTATCCATTCATCTACTGATGGACACTTAGGTAGCTTCTATATCTTGGCTATTGTAAATAAATAATGCAGCAATAAACATAGAGGTGCTATATCTTTTTGATTCAGGGATTTTGTTTTCTTCAGGTAAATTCCTAGAAGTGGAATTACTGGGTTGAATGATATTTCTATTTTTAGTTTTTTTGAGGAACCTCCCTACTGCTTTCCAATTGACATTTGCACAACAGTGTAGGAGGGTACCCGTTTCTCCACATCCTCGCCAACACTTGTTATTTCTTGTCTTTTGGATGGTGGTCATTCTTACTGGTGCAAGGTGATATCTCACTGTGGTTTTGATTTGCATTTCCCTGATGATTAGCGATGTGGAGCATCTTTTCATGTGCCTGGCCACATGTATTTCTTCTTTAGAGAAATGTCTGTTCAGGCCCTCTGCCCATTTTTTAATCGGATTATTTGTTGTTTTGGTGTCGAGGCATATGAGCTCTTTGTGTATTATTCGACTTGTTCTTATGGCTTCTGGATGGCACCCAGGGGAGGTCACAGGAGGCAGCTGTGTCTGGATCGAAGTGTCTGGGGCTGGGCAGGCTGACTCAGAAGGAAGTGATCCTCTGGTCTGTGGTGTGTGCAGACAGGCACTTGGAATCAAACAGGAGCCATGGATGCCTTGCAGTTGCTCCTGTCCCTGGATTCTGTGATTCTGAGACTGTTTGTTATGGGGCTAGGCTGAAGTCATAAATAACCAAGTGCTTTAAGGGAAGAAGCTGCAGCAGTGCAAGTTGCTAGAGGGCTGTGGGCAGATTTCTCTGCAACCACAGGCACGTTGACCAGAGAGAGCCATGGTTCCCTGTGATGACTGTGTTTCAGAGTCCACACACTGAAGAGGGACTGTCAGCGACAGTAGCAGCCTGGGAGGTCGAGGTGCCCGTCAGCACTGCTGGGGAAGCAGAGGCAGGCAGTGTGTCCAATGGAGGGCTCACCCTCTCCTTGTCCACCCAGCACCCTGGAGAAGGGGTCATTCTGGTAAGCAGCTGGAGTTCATGCTCCACTTCACTGGCTTCCAGAGGAGGGTGGGCACCTCAGCGGGGGGACCAGTCACTGGCCTTCCTCATCTGTCTGCAAAATGCACAGCGAAGCTTTGTGGGGCCAGGCCTGAGCAGATGCTGGTTTGGAGGTTGAGGCGTCTATGACTCGTTCAGCAGATGGCTGTGGAGTGCCATGCTGTGCCAGGCACTAGGTAAATAGGACAGACCCAGTTCCTGGGACCAGAGTGCTAAGAGGGGCAGTGGGAAGAGTACAGGTGCTCTGGGAGAACCAGAAAGGGACCCAGAGACCAGACTCAGGTGTCGGGAGCCTTCCTGGGGAAAGGATGCTTCAGGTGAGACTAAGGGGGTGCCTGCGAGTGGCCTAGCAGATGGAGTGGGCCAGTGGGAGCAAGACCTGGAGGCCTCAGTGTGAACATACAAAGCCCTGAACAAGAGCTGCATGGCTGCGGGGTCAGGGTGAGCAAGGAGAGACAGGAGATGTGCCTGGAGAGGCCGCTCTGGCCCGGGAGCCACGAGGAGCCTGAGCCTGTACGGCAGAAATGGGGAGTCACCGGAAGGCGTTAAAGCAGGAAGTGACACAGCCAGAGCAGGATTTTAGAAAGTGGAGAAAGGGTAGGGGAAGCAAGGCTGGAGGCAGGGGATGGGTTTAGAGGCTGTGTTGAGGTCTGGGTGAGGAGTGGTATTGGCTCCTTCTGGCTGTGGTCAGTGGTGTCAGATCCTGCCTGGAGTCCCAGTGAGTGCAGGCCTAAAAAATGTCCTTTGGATCCGTCACAGTTGGTGATCTTGAGGAGGTCAGTCTCAGGGATGTGAGAGAGGTGGAAGGCAGGGGGCACTGAGCCGGGAGACCGTGGCCAGGAAGTGGCCCGGGAGGCTAGCCAGCCCCTTCAACAACATTCTGAGAACCTGGGTTTTGTGCCAGACCACAACTTGGACACTCAATGGAAGCTCCAGCCTTGGGAGGCGTGGGAGGGAGATGGCAAGGACTGCTGGGGAGCCCGCGTCCGTGGGGTTGGCAGGGAGGAGCGGGGGGCTGGCACCTGGGGTGGGATGCAAGGTGCTGCAATCGAGGCCATGCTGTAAGGTAAAGTCTGGGGTATACAGCACCTTGAAAGTGAGGGAGCGACAGGATGCAGCTGTGGAAGGGACGCCGGCTGTCTGTCTGCCCCTCCAGCCACACTGCAGCTGGTCACTGACCTGGTGGCTTGTGGTGTCTTGCCATTCAGGGTTCAGACGCTGAGGAAGGTTCAGGAGTGACAGCAGCCTGGGAGGCCGAGGTGCTCATCAGTACTGATGGGAAAGCAGAGGCCGGCAGTGTGCCCGCCGGGGGACCGACCCTCTCCATGTCCACCCAGGACCCTAGGGAAGGGGTTGCCCTGGTAAGGAGTGTTGCCAGGTTGAGGTCACAGCTGGGGGCAGATCCTGCCCTTGTCAGAGGTCAGCAAACTCAGAGGAAGCTGACCAGGCAGGAGGCACCCCTCTGACCACATACTCCCTTGGGTGGAGTCGCCAAGGCATGGGTAAGTGCGCAGTGAGCCCCTGGAGGCTTGGGGACTGCGCACGCTGACAGCCCCAGCTGGCCTGTCGGGGCCGGGCCCAGGGAGACGTGTGTCGGGAGAGGTGGGAGTGCGTCCCTGGGCTGACGCAGGGGCCCGCACCTCCACCAGCGGGGCTCAGGGGCCAGGGTGGGACTGCAGGACAGCACCGCCGCAGCCTGTCTCTGGGCGCAAGCACAGGCCACCGGAGGGCCTTGGGGCGTTAGGGTGCAGGCAGGCCCTAGTGGAGTCCCAGAGCACGACAGGCCTCCGCAGACAGCGTGGAGAACTGTTCCCACCTCCTGAGGGCAGAGTGCAAGTACGCCAGGGTGACCGGCACATGTGTCCCTATGATGTCATTACGCTGAATGTCCTGCAAGTTCTTCACATTCAGCACATTCAAACGTAGACTCCTCATTTCCACTCCTCCTATGGTTCCACCTCAAATGACTGGGCCTCTCACTCCCCAGTTGTCTAAGCCAGAATTCTCTCTTCCTTATTGCCCACATCCCATCAAGCATGGTCTTGTTGATTTTTCCACCTAAACACAATATGGGCCTCTTCCTTCTCCCCTTCTCCAGTGCCAGCCCCCTGGGGCCACCGTGGCCCTGGCCCATGGCCTCCTCCACCGCCTGGCTCTTCAAGGGGGGGCATCCCTCTGCAGGGAGCCTCCCCTTGCCCTCGCTTCAGCCCTGCTCTCCCACCTGGCCCTCAAGGCCTTGCAGGGTCTGGCCCAGCCAGCCCGAGTGACCACTGTACCCCTGCCCTTGGCACTCCAGCTTCACTGACCTTATTTCAGTTTCTTGAATGTGCCTCTTCCCTTCTTGCTTTAGAATCTTCCCATGCCCTCTCCTCTCTGCCTGGAAAACTCTCCTCCCTCCTCCCCTCCTTTAACTCCTTCTTAGCCTTCAGAGTCCAGCACAGACACTTTGTCAAGGAGGTGCCATTCCCAACTGAGAAATCTCCTCATCAGACACATTTACGGTGCCCCAAACCTCTCCTTGGAAGGCCTCATCATAATTGTAATTGTAATTAATCATAAACTTGGTAAATAGTTCATTTCTGGCTCCCTACCAGACTGTAAGCCCTGTGAGGATCTGTCTTCATCCCTGCAAATGGTGGGTGCGCAGTGGGTATTTGCTGGGTGACTGAATGGAGGGGGTCACCTGGCCATCACATACCAACAACACCAGCCTCGGAGATCAGTCCACACATTTGCTCCCAGCTTTTCACCTTGGTCCATCCAGGGAAACTTTGCAGTTGTGGGGGGGCAGGGGTACCCTGACAAGGGGGCAGAGATCTCTAGGCCACTTGACAGTTACATGGCTTATTTTAATGAACAAAGTGGCCGCTGTCACCACCTCTTCCTCCTCCTCCTCCTTATCTTTCTTCTGTCTTCTCCTTCATCCCTAACCTCTCATCCTCATACTTCCTCATTTCCCTCCTCTCCCACTGCTTCTTTAAGAGCAAAGCACTTGTCACAGGGAGAAAACTAGGGATCAACTCCATGTTCTACCAAGTCTTGACTTAGTAGGAACCAGAACTTAACTGTGTGGAGCTGGAAGGGCTGCCCGTGCAGGCGGTGAGCTCCTCACTGCTGAAGAGATGCAGGCGGAGGCCACAGGTCCTCCAGAAGCCGACTCAGGGAACTCTGGGAGATGGCTGGGATGAGCCGGAAGGTGCGTCCCAGGGGCTCCAGGACACTGTGGGCCAAGGCCTGCTCTCGGATAAGCAAAGGGAAGGGAGCTGTGGCCATGCTCAGCGTCTCATGGCCCTGGCAGTTCCTGCCTGCAGTCACGCTCCCACTGGATCAGCGGGTGAAGGAGGTGGCACAGTCCCTCATGCTGGTTTCGTTTCAGAGTCCGGTCAGTGAAGAAAGTTTGCCAACAGCAGCAGCTACAACAGAAGTGCCCCTCAGCACTTTCGAGGAAGAGGAGGCTGGCCGGGTCCCCACAGTTGGGCTGGTGCCCCTCACGCCTACGGCAGCCCCTGAGCCGGCAGTCACTCTCGTAAGTGTCTCCTAGTATCCTCTCTGGCTCACGGAGAGAGAGAGGCCAGCCTCGGGAGACAGGAGCAGGTACTGGCCTGCCCAGAGGCAGGTGCGCATTCAGCTTTGTTAGAGCGACCGGACAGGCACAGCTGGAGGGCCAGGAAGCAGCGTGACAGAGAGGGTCAGGGGATCAGTTCTGTGTCCGGCCCTGCCACCTCCTAGCTGTGCCCAAGAAGAATTTTCTCAGGGTGGCCCTTAGTGGGAAGGGGTTGCTGGGAGAAGGGGGGCATTGAGCACCCCATCACAGGGGAGGGGGACCTAGAGGAAACACACATTTCAGAAGGTGATTATGAGTCTGCGCTTCTGTGACTGTCAGGGTGATGATGGTTGTGGGTACGACAGTGCTGTGAAATGGGCTAGCACCATAGCAATGGGAGTCACCAAAACTCACCAGCAGCTGTGGGCACCCGGAGTCGTGGGTGAGGTGACGTGACTCCGTGTGTTGGTTTTGCTTATCAGGGTCTTGGTGATGAAGAAGACTTAGCAGCCGCCGCCACAGAGGAGCCCCTCACCGCGGCTGGGGCCGAAGAGTCAGGCAGCGCTCCCCCGGAGGGGCTGCCCCTCCCTGCACCCACAGCGGCTCCTGAAAGGGCGGTTACTCTGGTGAGTGGCATAGAGGCATGAAGATTTGACGTGGCCAGTCTTACAGAGGAGAGAGAGAAGGGCCAGAGGCCTGGGAGGGGCCTGCCTCCGGCTTGCTCTAAGGTGGGTTTTGTTTAGTTTGCAAAGTGCTAAACTTAGGCCCTTGAAGGGCATTCAACCTGGGAACACGTGAGAAAGCTGCAGTTTGTAGAGGAAAAAGCAAGAGGTAAGAATATAGGGCACCCAGCTCCCTGTCCCAAATTGCCCTTAAATTGAAACAAGAACTTCCTAACGGGCAGAGCTCTCCAGAGATGCTGAGACTCGTCTCGTATGTCATGAGAAAGCTTGTCGGACTTGCAGGGATGGGAGAGGGAATGAAGCATCAGGGCTGTGTGTGGGTGACCTCCAAGGCCCTTCCCGCCTGAGTTTCTGTGATGCTGGGCTGCACCTGTGTGACCGCATACAAATCCTTCTTCTCGTTGGGTCCCATTTCCTCATCTGCAAAAGAGGGTGGCTGAGTGTCAGGTCAGAGAACACGGGTCCGGAAAGCTTTGGGAAGCTCTGTACACATGCATGGGGTTGTCACCACTTAAGGACTGTAACTTTGTCTTTTAGAAATAGGAAGGTAGAGCTGGTCCTTGGCATGGGCTTGTATGAATCAGAGAATGAAATGGCTCTTCAGATATCAATATTTTTAAGGGAACTATCCCATTGGTGACCAGCTTCCACACATCAGGGCCCCAAGTAATGCTTTGTCGCTCGCATGTTCAGAGCCTTGACTCAGGCTGCAGGCGTGTGGGCCATCACAGTGCTCCGGGGTGACCCGTGAGGGGAGGGCTGCGGGGCCAGGTGGCACACCGGCGTCCCAAAGGCCCATTGCTTGAGGGCCTCTGCCAGGCACCCGGTGCTCACCAAGCACAGCTCACTGTCTCCTTGTTTAGAGTTGTCTATTCATTCACTGATCAATGCACAGCAACGCAGAGCCTCAATCCAGACATTTGGCGATAGAGATAAATATGACCTTGTTCCTGTCCCCAAGGAATTCACAGTCAAGGGGCAGGAAATAAGCCGTTCTTGCTGACATTTATTAAGGACTCTGTGTTCCAACTTTATCTGATTCTGTTCACACCGCTACTCTCTGGTGCAAGGTGAATGATCTCCATTTTACAGGTGTGACTTAGGGAAATGTGCCTGCGGTTGCATGCCTCAGAGAGGCTGAGCCAGGATTCGAACTGAGGCATGCTAGCCTGCAGAGCTAATGCAGCTTCCCTGAGAGTGCGGTGTGGAGGAACGGTCCCAACCCGGGAGCCAGGAGGCCAGTGTCCGCCTTCCACGGGTGGCGCTGGTGCACGATGTATCCTGAGCCTCGGTGTCACCACTGAGTGGCAGCAGAGTGAGAGCTCTGGTGTTCAGTCCTCTCTGCACACTGACCCCTGGGACACTTAAGCCGATACAGCTGTCCTAGTCCCCCGCGCAATCAGCTGAGGAGCCCCTGCTGCTGGGGCTCAGACTCCCAGGTGGTACTGCTGGGCACCTAACCTGGACTCCGCTGGCTGGCTGTGATGCCTGCGGCCCCCGGCTCACGCCTTGTGACGTCCTAAACAAAGTGCTCTGCCCTTCTGCCCCTCACCCCAAGGACATGCAAAACACCACGTCCGTACCTCCCATGATGCCACATCAGATGCAGCTGTACTGCCTGGCAGTGCACCTCGACATAGGGCCCATTCTCCTTTTCCTTTCTAAAAGTGGTTTATTATGGAAAGCCTAAAAATTCACAGAAGGACTTGGAATACTATACTACCACCCCCAAAACAGACACACCCATCACTAAGTTTGAACAGTCATCACCATTATGCCAATCAGACCTATCCGTTCCATTTCCCATGGCCACCTTTTTGAAGCAGAGGTGAGAAGCCTGGACTATTTTGAAACAAATCCCAAATTCCATGTCATTTATCTCATAAATACCCTAATGTGTATTGCTGCAAGATTGATCCGGGACTTTTTTTACCCTTAGCTACAGTGTCATCCATCAATGGTAACGATGGATGTCATTGTCCAACTAACAAAATTAACAGTGGTTCCTTCATATGACCTGATACCCTAGATATTAAAAAAAAAATTGCCTTTTTACAGTTAGTTTGAATCTGAATCCAAACAAGGTCTACATCTTACATTTGGTTGATGTGTCTCAAAAGTTTTTTGGTCTGTGACTGTCTGCCACCTTCCTTTTTCTTTTGCAATTGATTTGCTGGAGAAAATGGGTCAGTTGTCCCGGGTCCTTTGTGTTTACTGCTTCGAGAAGTTGGAGCTTGGTGCGGGCCTGCTGAGATCAGCTGTGCTGGTGGGAGTGTTGACAAGTTTACTGCTTCTGAGAAGTTCTTTGTGGACACAGATGAAAAACCATAAAACTACATATTGTTGACCCAAAAATGTCTGTTCTAGGGATCAGTCCTAACACAGATAGTCAGATATGTACAACGTTTTTGTTGACAAGGATGTTAATCCCAGTATTGTCCATGATAGAAAAAACAACAGACACAGTTTAATTAATCAACAATAGGGGGTTAATTGAATAAAGTATATTAAAATAATGGAATATTGTGCAGCTTTAAAATTATACTTATTAGTAGTTTTTAATGTTAGGGAAAAATACTTACCATATAATGTTAAGTGAAAAAAGCTGGTTACAAACTTGAGTATATTGTGTGGTCTTAACTGTTTAAAAATAGACACACGCAAAAACCCTAGGAGGAAATACACTCCCTAAATGTTAACAGTTGTGGCTTCAGGTGGTAAAACTGTTGGGGGGTTGGTAGGTTTATAATATATTTTGGTGTTTACCCCATGGGAACTTATGATTTTTACACTGGGATTTTTAAAAAGCTCTTGGAATAGAGGAGGGTATTGGTAGGGAGAGAGAAACTGAGAAAGAGAAAGGAGAACAGGAGAGACAAGCACGCACTATTTCATCCTGGCCTGTAACTGATGAAGGTAGATCATCCCTAAGGGCCTGCGTCAGGAATCTGCAGTGAATTGAAATGGATGTCTCAATTCCTGAGCAGATGGTTTAAAGCGCAGTAAGGACAGTCAAGAGAACACTCACTCTGGAATATCTTTAGGGTCATTTGAATCTTGGAGTCACCAAAGTAGTGGGTGAGATGGGCATCTAAGCCTGGCTCTGCCACATATTTGTGGCAGGTTTCTTCACCTCTCTCAGCTTACTCATGCACAAGGCGGGGATCATAGTATCTATCTACCTCTTGGGTTGTGGTGAGGATTGAATGAATTAATACATGGAAAACTTTACCTAGCACATAGTACACGCTCAAAAAGTAGGTACGTAGAATTATTTACAGATGAGGCTCAGAGAGGATTAGGGGTTTGTTTAAGGTCACACAGCTCCCAGGAGTCAAGTAGGGGTGAGAGGCTTAGAGCCTGGACTTCCAACCTCTGTTTTGCACTGTCCACAACCACCCGTCTTCAGACATGAGCAAAGTCCACGTGGTTCAAAGCAGTCATTCTGTTTCCAAGGTCTTCCCAGTGGTCACTTGGCAAAAACTGAGAGCCTGTTGTCTGCTGGGTGCAGGGGAGCCTACCTATGCTTTTTTCCTGGGGCTCACCACGCCCAGCCCCGTGCAAGACCCCAGCTTATGCCCAGCTCACTACCAGGACCAGGGGCTGTCATCAGAGCCGAGCAGCACATGTCCCAAAAACATGGCCCAGGTTTTAACCGCATCCTGCTTGAGGTTCAAAGAGAACATGTGGGAATAAAAGGACAGGTTGGGCCCAGAGGAGAAAAGCTGGCTGCTGTCACCTTACTGGAGAGCACGCTGGCTTTCATCAAATGCCCTGAGCATATTACTTGGGGTTTAGTCAATTCTGACCAAGGGACTAGCTGAAGCAGTAAGAGGACTGAGCCCAAAACGGAACAAAACAGCATGCGACTTAGTTCCGGCCAAGTCTATTCTTACTGACTGGTGACCTTGGGCAAGTCCCTGGACCTCCACAGGTCCTGGTTTCCCTACCTGTGATCAGAGGGTCCTTCCACTTCTGGTGTGCTAGGTCTCAGCTCTGGACTCTGCCCCTGATTTTCTTTCTGGGAAAGCACTGGACAAACAGGAGCTTCAGAGCTCCACTGGCCTGGGTTTGCTTTTTGGTAGTTACAGGATTTCGGGAAAGGTCTTTACCACTTCTTCCAGTTTCTCCAAATGTAAAATGGGAGTGGTGATGACTGCCCTACGAGGGAGTAGCCAGAATGAAATGAGGTGATGTTTGTGGAAAGGCTTGTCTGGTGTCTGTCACCACAGAAAAATAACATGTTCCTCCTACTGAAGCCATGGGTGATGTGAGACTATTGCCAAGGGGATGTGCCTGCGGCAACGCCGGCCATGGCCCCCGGGAGCCCCGCATCCTGCCCGGGGAGCTGGCTCTGGCCCTAGAGAGCAACCAGCTGCCTCCGGGGACCCTCTCCGTCTCCACTCGGGCCCTGGTCCCTGCCCTCCTCACTTCCGCAGGACTGCACTGAAGCCGTCCCGCAGGGCAGATGGTGTTGCAGCCCTGGAGCCTCTTGAGGCTGCTTGTAGGGGTGTGGGGCAGGCGGGCTGGGGGCTGGGGAGGGTGGTGTCCTCCGTTCTCTCTGCTCTGATCACCTCAGTGAAGTTCAGGTACCGGGAGGGTTTGGAGGGGGGGCAGCAACTCCGGGAGTGGGGGAAATCATACCACCACACAGGTTGGGGGACATTTTACTGTCCATGTTTCCATTCCTTTTTGTCACCTGATTTGTCTGAGCTGCCTTTGTCGGGGCCCTTTCTGAAGCCAAAAGCCTCCCCGGATGCCAGTCTTTCTCATTTTCTCTTCTGCTTTTCCTTTCTAAATGGGTGTTCCTGACACTGTGCAAGCAAATCCTACGCACCAGCTGCAGGCCAGGCGCTGGGACCCAGATGTGATTCAGGCACCAGACCTGCCCTCCAGGAGCCCACGGTCCCAGGGAGGCGGGCCCAGAGCAACAGGGACCCCATAAAGGCTGCGGGGCTGGTGGGAGGAGCGGGGTGGCAGGAGCAGCTTCAGAGTCGGGCCTGGACCCCTGTGCTTTGGCAGGACCTGGGCCAGGGGGGCATCCTAGGTGACCAGGGGGGATGTGTCCAGCGCCTGGGCACCCCACAGTGTCTGCAGGCGGGAGAGGGGACAGTGGGACGGGGTGCACAGTGCTCCACCGACCATCTTGTTCTCTTTAGGGTGAAGCTGGGGAGGGGCTTCCCAGCCACTCGGGACCTGCCGGGCCTGCTGCACCCGCGGTGAGATTCCCCCCAGGCCCGTCACAGGGGCCAGGGATACAGCCAAAGGAGGGGTTGACTGGTTGGTTCCGAAGCGCCTTCCAGTCAGACCTCAGGGCTTTTGCTTCTACCAGAACCTTCAGTGAACTCAGGAGCAGAATCATCTGCATCATGTTTATATGCTGACCTCCAATGGTCACAGGTCCCTCAAACTCAGCTCATCCCAAACTGGATTCGTCACCATGCCCCCAGACCTGCTCCTCCCCGAGGGTTCCCCACCTCTGGGAATGGCACCCCATCTTCCCGGTTACCAAGAGAGAAACAAGGAAACGTCCTTGAGTGGCCCTCTCTGTCAGCCTCCCCACGCGGTCAGGCCGCATCCCCAGGGTCCAGCTGTGCAGCGCGTCCTCATCCCAACAGCCTCCTGACCATCTTCCTGCCTCCATATCACCACCTCCCTTCTCCCACCCCCCCCACACACACCAGTGCGACCTTCCCAGACCCAGCTTTAACCCCTGACCCAGCTTCTCCTTGGGGCCTCCGAATGGGTGCTCCCCACACACATTCAACGACAGAATTAGGCCTTGCATGGTTTCTGTCTTGGGAATTAAGAACCAGAAAGGTGTTTTGGAAATCCCGTTCGGTTCTTTGGAGGAATTTGATGGCATTCAGCAAGTGTGCACTGAGCTCCTTCTCTGTGGCAGGCCTCGCTCCAGACACCAGTCACTTAGCAGTGTCTCAAGGCTAGGCTGACCTTGGGGGCGTCCTAGTCTAGAGGGGCTCACAGACACACACACACTGCTAAGCGTCAAGTCAGTGGTCCAATGGCCAAATTGAGACGTCAGTAGAGGTGGGTGGGAACACAGACAGGGGAGAGAGAAATTCCCCCTAGAAACAGGTGGTAGGGCTTCCTGGAGGAGGTAACGGTGGAACTGGGCCATGAAGATGAGTAGGGATTTGAAGGGCAGGAAAGGGGGCTGAGAAGATATGAATGAGTACAGTATGCTTTTGCGGACTGGCTGTGTCAGCTGCATAACCGGGAGGCAGCGAGGGAGGAGGGTAGCTGGAGAGGGCAGTGGGAGAAAAGGCCAGAAGGAAAGTTGGCAGCATCAGTTACAGGGCTGCAGAACGTGGAAAAGCTTTTGGTGACACGGCTGTCTTTGGAGAGTGGCAGGTGAAACCAAGCTGTGGGACTTTCTTCTCTTTCCAGGTGGGAACAGAGGCCGAGGGCTCTGGCCTCGGCTGGGGCTTGGACATTGGCTCTGGCTCTGGTGACACCATGCACAGTGAGGAGCTGTTAAGGGTGAGTGTGAGGGTAGAGGGCCTGGTGTGTGGGTTGCCCTCACAGTCCCTGCGGAGGGAAGGATGCAGGCAGCAGGACTGGCCACCCTTGATCATTGTTAAGGCTGTCAGTGGGTTCCTGGGCATTCATTATACTTTTCCCTCTACACTTGTAATGTTTGGCATTTTCCACTGTGATGGGTTTTGGTTTGTTTTAAGTGAGTTTGAGCCTTGGTTTATATTCGGGATCTCCCCTACACCACTTGCCTCCTTGCCCTGGTAGCCTCATGCAGCAACTGCTGGATTCATAGCAAGTCTGCCCTTGATCTTCACCACCTTGTGGCTTGGCCCCACCACTCCCACCCCTCACCCATTACAGAGACCTGCTGGCCTCTTCTCTGGGTAGCATTTCACACTTGGGCTTCCAGACCCTTCTTGAAACTTTCCCAACCCTGAGGCAGCCCCCTCCCTACCTCTCCAGACCACTTCTTCTCCCTCTTTCTTTTTGCTCTTCTGGCCTCTGCCCATGGTTGCACCCCGCTGGTCCCTGGTCCCCAGGTAGCACCTGTCTTCTCCAGCTGCAGCCCTTTCCAGGCCCCCGGCCTCATTCCCAGTCCCTCCTCTGAGCCCCTGTGCTGAATCCCCCACCCAGAAGGCTCCACCCTGCTGCCCCTCTGCCTGCTTATCATGACAGGGCCGGAACGGCTCCAGACTCACTAGATGGATGAGTGGAGTGGGAGCCAGATGGGTGTTCCAGGCTGTGGGACCAGCCAACAGAGCCAGAGCAAGAGACTAGTACACGGCAGAAAGATTTTCAACAAGGGTTAACAACAGGCAGTTTTTGACTGACTTCCCAGGTAATTAGAAAACTGAAGTAGCCAGAGCAGGTCTGAGAATTCCAGGGAACTGGGTTTTTACTGCATACATGTATCTAGGGAGAAGACATGATATAACGGGCTCAAAAGACTGGCACTCAAATCTCAGCTCTTCTACTAATTCTTCTTCTTCCTTGAGCAACTCACATCATGTCACGGAACCTCAGTTTCCCCATCTGCCAAGTGGGAACACCAGTCTCTACTTGTAGGGTTGTAAGGAATGGAGAGAATGTGTGGAACATATGTGCTCAGTATATATTTATCCCCCCACCCTGCTGTTTCTTAACAGAGTGTCTGTTTTTTTAGGGTCCCCCAGGCCCCCCAGGCCCACCTGGCTTGCCTGGGATTCCAGGAAAACCAGGAACTGATGTTTTCATGGGACCCCCTGGATCTCCTGGAGAGAATGGAGCGGCTGGTGAACCTGGGCCTCCGGTAAGCCACTGAAGTCACCCCCTCTCTGTGGCCACAGAGCTTCCTTCAGCCTGGGAGGGGCATACAGATAGCAGATCCCAGGGCTGTCTAAATCCACGACAGACGGAGAACAGCCAGCTAACATTTGTAAGCAAAAATCCTCCTCTGCCAAGTTTTGCTAAGACTCATGAGAAGGAGCGGCCAAGAAATCACCATCCTGCGCATTGTTTTCCTGTGTTACCATAGTCAGTACCGGAAATGCAGACTCGCGTAGAAATCCCGGAATCATAGGACATCAGTGCTGGCCTGGAGTGGGAGACCCTCAGTGACCATCTGGTCCAGACCTGCGCTTGACTCCCCCACGGGGGGGCGGAAACTGGATGGGGAGAGTGCGGGGCACTCAGCCACAGGTGACAACCAGCAGAGGTGCAGCAGAGCCAAGCACCGGCATTCTCTGTGGATGGGCACAAGGCTCTGGAATCACCAGCTGGGCCTTCCCAGCCCTGGCCTTTCTTTCTAGGAAGAGTTTATTTGTGATTCTTAAGAGAGCTGTTGTGGCTGATTGTCACTGGTGTTCCCCAGGGCCCAGAGGGACAGCCTGGACTTGATGGAGCCTCGGGCCTTCCGGGGATGAAAGGGGAGAAGGTAAGGGGAAGATGGGAGGGTTCCTACACACCAGGCCCAGACCACCTCTCTCTGACCTCTAGGCTAGGCCTGACCTTGCCTCTTATGCAAATCATCCTCTCTAATCCCCTCTCTCGGTCCTCTCTCCTGGATGTCCCCATCCCTGGGCTCTGTGGGCCTAAACCTGAACTCAGCATCTTCCCTGTGCACGCATGCATGGCCCCAGCTTCAGTGAGGGGCACATCCATCTACCCCAAAATAGTCACCTTGACTCAGAAACAGTCTTATCTGACTCCTCCTTCCTCCCCTTTTCTTGCCCATCTGTTGCCCAAACTGACCAGTCTGATGTCTGTGTCCTTCACCACTCCCTCCACCCCGACCTGACATTCATCTCTCCTCATCCACAGTGTGGGTCCTCACTGGTGCCCCATCCTACCACCCACAGTCCAGCCTCCAGCCACTTACCCAGTCCATCAGCCACTGCCCTCTCCACTGAGAAAATATCTATGGTCCACTGCCTGCAGGACCAAACCCTAACTGTGTGCAGACCTTTGAGGCCCTTTCCGACCCGCTTTTCTAGCTCCATCTCCCACTGCTCCCTCGTGTGGCCTCTAGGCCAGCCAGCCAACCCTACTCACGTGCATCAGGCCTTGGCTTAGACAGCCTTCTGCCCTCTGCACATGGTTTTCTCTCTATCCCAGCTGTCCTTTCCCTTTTCTCCTCCTCCAGTGCTCAGTTCAGATATATCCTCTGAGAAGCTCTCCCGGACTCTTTATGAGCAGAAAGCATCCTCCTTCCTCCACTTCCCTTTAGCACTGTAGTTATTCGGCTGGGGATCTCCTAGCCAATGACACTAAAGCAGTCAGCTTGCTTGCCTGCTCCCATGCCCTCCTTCACAAATACAGAGCACTAGTGCTGTCTGAGTGTCCTTAGAGCCCAGCCCAGGACTCCACTGGCGTTGATGAGTGAATGAAACTTCCTCCCGGTGCCATTTCAACCTTCCATGCCTGCAGTCTTGCATGCCTTCACTCTCTTCATTCTCTCTAAGCCTGTTTCGTCTTCTGTCAGTCAACCCCACTTGGGGCTGTGAGTGTGAGTTCCTGCCCCTACAGTGTTCATAGCCTCGTTGATCAGATAAGCCATGTCCTGCAAGGGGGCAATGAAGACAACATGAGCCTCCTTTTAAAGACGGAGTCATGAGTTTTACTTGAGTTCACAGGAGGGAGGGTCCCTCCCAGATGGCCTTCCGTGTGCCCCACCTCAGTGAAGTTACGGAAAATGCTACCTGCATAGACACCACCAGTTTCCATCAGCTCTCAAGTATTTATTTTTATTGAAACAGTAACCTGATTTTCGTGGAAAACTCATTTCTCAGAAAGACAAGAAGGAAACCATTTCATAGCAAATTACAGTTTACAGGAAACATCACAGACCTTCACACATCTTCCCTGTTCTTACTAGCTTCTCCCCACCCACCCCTCCCAAGCTGGTCTTGAACTTAAAAATACCCAAACGTATATTCGCATGTAAACCCCCACGCAAGTGTACTCTGCCCCTGCTCAGAGATGTGCAGCCATGCACAGAGCAGCCTGCTTGCCTAGGATAATTTATGGAGAGAAATCACATTTACCCCCTGAAATTTACTATTACTCCTTATTTGTTGCACTGTGTGTAAATGAGGCTTTCTGGTCAAGTAAAAGCAGACTCTGTAAGAGCTTGGAAATTTGCATCTGGAGAGCTCAAGGGAAACCTTGCAGGTGACATTTATTTAGGGGAAAAAAGCAAACCAAGAGGCATGGTCTGGACATAAAATGTGAGTTAACTAGTCATCACACTCCCTTTGTCCAAGTAATCCCAGTTTAGCTCTGTGCTATTCTCTAAATCTTGTACAATAAAGAACAGGCTGGCCCTCAAGAACCTGAGCAATGGAGCTGCTCTTAATGAGGATCCAGGAATGGGTTTAGAGCTTGTAACAACTTGTTTCAAGTAAACATTCCTATATTGACCCGATTTTTCTATTTCTCATCTTCTTTAATCATCAGATATGTCTGGTACAAAACCTGGACTACAGGCCTCCAGAAAACCACAGTCAATTGTAATGTAATAAATGGAAGTTATCAGCATAACCAACACCATGAGCAAGTTGTGCCACCTCAAATTATCACAACAGAAAAAAATCCATGTATGCGTTAGGCTTTGTGATGCTCTTGTGCTGTGAAGTCTAATGATGTCCTTGGCAAATCCAGTTGCCATGATGAGCTGAAATTTTGAGTGAATTCTAAGCCATGATTTTGCAGCCCTCCTGCACCTCAGTCTTTCAGGGGTTCCGTTATGGCATTGCATGAAGTACACTCTGCCATCACTATTTCAGGAATACGCGGGTCTTTGCTGACCTTTTTAATTGGAGCTCCCACTGTTTTTTACTCCACCTGTTCATGTAGAGTCCAACAAGCTGAGCCCTTCCAGCCCCAGGCTGATCTGCCCTTATGCCAGAGTGCTGGCCCCCAAATCTGTGAGCCAAATGAATAGGTCCAAATACTATGTCCTCCCACATACAAGCTGGATAAAATCATCTGTTTCTGAGACCAATAAGTCAAGGTCTGAAATATCATCTCCTAGCACTTCCTTTGATACTGCTACAAAACATACTTTTGATTTGAAAAGAGTCAGGAAGGCAATTGAAAAGACACAGCTTTTCACTTTATGAACAAAATCATCTTTAACAGGGTCAACTGGCAACACTCTGATAAGGATTTTTCAGAAGATAAGAGTCCAGAAGTCAAGAGATGAGGCTAATTTTTCTGTTTTACAGTAGCCCTGACCGTGATTTGATTTGTTCACTGAAAAAAATATATAAGGTTTTCCCTTTCTTCAAGGACAGATGGTGACAGGCAGCATCGACAGCATGGCTGGTCACACTCAAGAAAAGCAGACAAACTGTAGCCTTCTGTGTTAGGCAGCAAACCTGGAACCCAATCCTTCTTGTTTTTGCCCTAGATGGAGGGTCATCCTTAGCTCCTCCCGGGTTGGGCCAGCAGGCGGGGAAGGGACAGCACCAAGGCCCTGCTGCTTCCTTCAGCGAGCACCCTTCTCCTGCGCCCCACAGCGTCCAGGGTGTCTAGCCGGACTCTTTCTGCAGTTCTCTCCTCAGGAGTACATCTTCTGTTATTCAGCCCTTCCATAGAGTATTTCCTTTCAAAAGTTTATATATTTTTATTTCTAAGTTCTCTAATTGATTCTTTTCTCTAACCACTCTTCTTATTTCATAACAGCTTGTCCTTGTTTCAGGGCTGTAATAACCCCCCTTTGTCTCCCTGAGAATATATATTGTATACTTGAAGCTCTGATCCGATTGAGTTCTTAACTCTTTCACCTCAGAGGTACGTTCCGCTGTCGCCGCGGTGGCCTCTCTGTCAGAGCATCCCTTTGCTCAGATGTGTGGTGTTGCGGCTTTGTGTTTGCTTTTGAAGTTGGAATCCCTCTTTCCTCGTTTGCTGCCTCTTTGTACAGGCGGTTGGGGAGTTGGGGGCAGCTGGAGATCTGATCTTGTGTTTGGGGCCCTCCTGGCCCCCCCAGGGATCCCTAGTCCCCGGGCTCCCCGTATCCCTTTGCTCCAGTAGACAGCTCTTAGGGTTCTTATAATAGGAATGGGGAGGGGGAGAGGAGGGGAACTGGGTGGGCCCTGCTCCAGCGTGTCACCCCGCCTCCCCTGTGGAGCCGCACTCTGCTCTTTGCTCCTCCTGCCACTTTGCCAGACACCTGCCTACGGTTTCCCGGTTTCCCACCACGACCGAGGCCGCTGGTGTCAGCCTCCTAGGTTTCCCCTTTGGTAGTCCTCACTACTACAGATTCAGTGTCATGGGCCATCTTAATTTTGAGCATGACTCTTTCAGAACTACCCACTCTCTTGTTCTATGGATTTGATGTAGGAAGGGGAATGTAGCTGGGGGGTGGGGGCGGAGTGGGAGCCAGGGAGGAGGGACTGGAGGAAAGGGCCTAGCCTTATATGGCGGGAATGTGATGCCCACATGTCAGGACCCTCTGTGTGGCTGTGAAATTGCTGGCTCCCTCTCTTGCAGGTCCTTTTAAGGTTTCCTCAAAGACTCCGCATCTGGGGGCCCCCAACTGCAGTCCTCCGATGGAAGGCAGTGTCTCCTGGTGCTGACCCCTCCTAGCCACCAGCTCCCATCGGTCCTTCCCTCTGCTCAGAGCTCACAGCTGGTTCCTCTCTGTGGGATCCACATCTGCCCCCCACCTGTACTATGGCCACATTTAGAGTGGACATGCAGTCTGCTTCAGAACAACATTCTCCCCCACAGTTCTGGGGCCACTCTAGCCAGCTTTTGGTCTTTATATTTTTCCAGAAGAGGGTCAGTCATCATTCCACTTCTCTTCAAGAGTCTAGGGAATACATATCAAGTACTTGAAGCCCCTCTTCTCAGCTTCAAGTATGGGAAGCACCCCTCTTCTTCCATCCCAGGAGGGCTGGGGAAGGACCACGCAGTCCACTGCCAGCTCTCCAAGGGAATTCTTCCTCTGCAGTCTCTCCCTGGCTCATCGTCAACTTCTCCTTTTTACTCCTGAGGAGGGTAATAAGCTAATAGTTGAAAAATAGTTTCACAAGCTTTCCTAGCAAACTAACAGCTAATGCATTCAGCTTAGAGACAGCAATCAAAACTGAGCCGGGAAGAGTCTCATTTTAATATCCTCTTAAGAGTCTATGATTCTATGTGTCCTTATGAACCTACCTAATGAAATATATATTAATTAGCCTTTATTTTTGTTTATTTCTTTGTTTTTCAGGGAGCAAGAGGGCCTAATGGTGCAATTGGTGAAAAGGTAAAAAAAAAGAAAAAGCTTTCTCTTCTTTTGCCCCTTTCTCTGAGTTTACGATAATTGGACTGTTGGGCTGGAATATTGAACATAGAAATGCCATGGAGCAGAGAGAAGTGCATCTCAAAGGAACCCCTGAGGGAAGGCAGAGCAGCTGGAGGTGGAGGGGAGTGACTGAGCTGCGCTGCCTTCTCTCTTCTCACCCTTCCACACAAATGCACTGGAATGAGTGCATCGGCTTATCTCCAAGTGAAGTGCCGATTAGCAAGATGGCTGCCTCTGTACCATTAAGCAGTGCGAATCAGAGAATCCATCAGCCTAATTAAGTCCAAGAATGATTTTCTGACACAGACATGTATGTTGTTCCTTCCGTGAGTGAACCCAGGGTTGGATAATCAGCCAGTCCTCTACCTACAGGGTGACCCTGGCAACAGAGGCTTACCGGGACCCCCAGGGAAGAATGGACAAGTTGGTACTCCTGGGGTCATGGGACCGCCAGGGCCTCCTGGACCCCCTGGGCCCCCAGGCCCCGGATGTGCAACGGGGCTTGAATTTGAGGTATGTTCCCCTTTCTGAGGGTAAAGGATAATGTGCACGAAGGCCTGCGGGAAAGACCAGCTGGAACAGTGGCCCAAGGGCAGAGGCAGTGCTGACCCCACTGAGTCCCAGTGCCCAGTCCACACCTGGCCCAAGTAGATGTTCAGGAACTGGAATCTGAAATTCACATTCTCCTTCCTTCCCTAGGATACCGAAGGCTCTGGAAATATCAGGCTGTTGCATGAACCCAGGATCTCTGGACCAATGGTTTCAAGTGTAAGCTGATTTTGGAAACCTTCCTTTTTTGAGGGTGGTCATGCTGTCATGCTGCAGTGAGGCCACTGTGTGGTCCCAGCCTGGCTCTGCTACTTTCAGTAGTTTGCCTTTCTGTGCCTTTGGCACCCAGCTATGCAACGGGGAGACTGGCTGCTCTGGATAGCTTCTTTCTTTGAAGAGCAGCCCATAAGTTCTATACAAAATGTCCTGCAGGAAAGCTTGAAAATCGTATTTCTCTTTCTCTCTCTCTCTCTCTCCAGCCCCTTGCCATCAAGCATCTCTGCTTCACTGCCTCCTTCCTGCTGCCCCATTCAATATTCACACTTTGCCCCATTTCAGAACCCTGTGCTCCTGGCAGGTGTCCGTCCCCACTGCATCCAGTGCCAGGGAGGTACTGTCCATCTTATGCTATGATACCTGCTCTCAGGGGGATCAACTGCCAGGATCTCGTTATCTTTGTCAAGTGGGACCCAGAGCTGAGCACACCAGTCCGAGAGGCACAGCACCTGGCAGAGCGGAGCAGTACAGCCCCTTCCATGATTGAATGGGAGAACCTTCCCCTGTTCCCCAGGAGCAGATGGCTCTGAGATTCAGAGTCAAGAGGACACTCACCCTGTGCAGGCAGAGGGCCTCTGGTCCTCTCACTGTCAGTGGCATGTTCCTTCCTTCTGACTCTGGAAGGAGAATTTGCCTCTCATTTTTTGCTCCCATTATCTGGTACAAAATCCACTTGAGAGCTTAGGGAGAGATGGCAAGATGGGAGGATAGATGGAGAGTGAGCAAAGTGCATAGAAGAAAACCAGAGAGTATTTGTTTGTTTTTCCAGGGTCCCAAAGGAGAAAAAGGAGACCAGGGCCCCAAGGTGAGGTCACAGAGCTGAGGTGGGGGTGGGAGAAATGTCCAGCCTGGTTCTAGGAGCATTATCCAGGTACAGTGAATTTCTTCCATTATCATTGCTGCATCCAGGGTGACAGAGGGATGGATGGAGACAGCATTGTGGGACCTCCTGGGCCCAGGGGACCACCAGGACGCTTAGAGGTCTTGCCTAGTGTGAGTATCATCCCGGTCAGAGCATGACTATGTATTTTCCACCTTTGCTAAAGGGAACAGGAGGTTGTTCACAACCAAAGGGCTTCCAGGGCTGTTGGTTATGTAGAGGGCACTGGAGTTATGTATCTGGCATTGGAGTTTCCTCCTGCCAGTGTACCCCAACTGGCTGCTTCTACCCCAGTACCACTGTTCTCTCACATAGTGCTTCTGGAACATTCTCTTCCAGTTGGCAGCATTTGCAGTCAGGAGAGAATGGCTGTAACAGAACTGTAACTGAGAGGCAAAGAAACACAAGTGGGGAAACAAGGGAGGAAAGACAGTTTGGGTTATGAGAAATCAAGGAAGACTTTCTGGAGGAAGTATTTTTGAGCAGGGACTTGAAAGCCCAGAAGGATTTTACCAGGTGAGCCTGGAGGACAGGACTTCCACAATTCAGGTGGCAGGGACACTGAGTCAAAGCACAGAGTAGGAAAATGTGGGTATGTCCAAGGCACAGGAAGCTGATGGGCATGGGGGTGGATGAAGAGTGATGGGAAATTTGTAGAGAAGACCGAGATGTGGGCTGGGACCAGATCACAGTTCACTTAATATTAGGACATCACAATTGTGAAAAAAATGATGCCATACTGGTAGATGACAAAAAGACAAAAAGTTCTAAATAACTGGAAAAAATGGCTAGAATAAAAAAAAAAAGTATGATTTAAAAATACCAAGTGTGGGTAAGGGTGTGGTAGAGTAGCATCTCCTGTGCTTTGGTGGAAGTGTAAATTGTGTGTCCCCTTTAGACAGCTCTTGAGCAATCTGTTAAAACTAAAAACACCCATACTCAAAAATTCCACATGGAAATATCTCCATGCTGTATAGTTAAGTGAAAAAAGCAAGTTGAAGAATAATATATACAGCCTGATGCCATTTATATAGAACAACCACATGGACACACACACAACCCAACAATACTGCATGCTTACTGGATATATATTGTATATATGTTTAAAATTCTGCAGAGGGAAGACAGTCGTGTAGTGCAATTTTAAGATGAAGTGAAAGAAGAAAGCAGTATGGCAGCTCAGGGCTGTTTTATAGGCAGTGGGAGGGAGAAAGGGAAGTGTTGGCAGTAGATTAGGGTGTTAGCAATGTCTACCTGTGTTCTGCTGGGTGACTTCAGTTGAAGCCTCAGTGCCAGGAACAAGGTGGGACATGTGCCACCCTCTGTCTCATTGTTTGATTTTTCTCTTTTTCAGTCTTTGGTCAACATCACCCATGGATTCATGAATCTTTCTGACATTCCTGAGCTCCTGGGGCCTCCGGTGTGTATCCACAGCTGTCCTAGGGTGAGGTGGGATCTCACTCTAGGTGCCCCTATTGGATCTAAGTTCGGTTGGTTTGGAATCCTTGTAGCTCCTGAAGTGTAGACCTAGAATATATCCCAATAGAATGAAAAGACAACTTTGCATTTCCGAGAAGTCATTATCACATTAATTTGAACATATGGGGAATTTTGTCCAGTGCAGTAGAAGCTTCCAGTCCCATGTATCAGAGATATTTATAATGGAAATCAGAGAATCATTAGTAACAAACCAGTTGATGTCTGTGCAACGGTTTGGCCTGCTTTTGTTTACATATCATTTCACAGAACAGGAAGCCTAGACAGACCTATCCTTGTGCCAATGGGAAAACTGGTACACAAGGAGAAAATGTGATCTGCTTCAGTCTTTGTACATTTTAGAGATCAGGAACACACAAAGAAGCTACATTAATTCTGCAAGTCCACAGAGTCAGTCTATGGCTCCACAGAACCTAGGAAGAAGGAAGTTTCCTCCTGCAGCCCCTTTGCATCTTCCAGCGCCTGCTGGTAACAGCAGGGAGAGAGGAAAGAGCTCTGGCCTTATGAGCTGTGGGGTTTCAGCCCCATCTCGGCTACACGCACCCCTGAGATCCTCTTCTCTGGTAACACCTTGCCAGCTTTGGGGCAGCTCATAAGAGGTGATGGATGTGAAACTGCTTTGCAAGCGGTGGTGCTCTGTGTAAGCCGACATGGAGATTGTGGCTTATACTTCTACCACTGTGCAGTCCAGGTGTCGGCTGGGCTGCCCAGCCCTGCATTCCCTGATGAGGTTGGCCGAACCCCACTATCCAACATCTGGGGAAAGTTCAGTAACCTCCCCGAGGTTCCTGCAAATATCTGGGCGGGTTCTCTAGAGCTCTATCTCCTGCTGAGCGACCTCTGTTGGGTAGTCATTTTGCTGGCTTTTCTGTACTACATCCAGTGGGGCTCACATTCCTAGATCTCTACTAAAATCATCCAAAACACCCCAATAATCAAACCCTGAAGCAAATCAGCAACAAGCAAAAGTCATTTCACAGAGGGCCCTGTTTTCCTCCAAACCAGGAGATTCAGGGTGTTAGGTGGGCTGATGCTAAAGCCCAGGCGCCACCCTGAAATCAAAGATTCGGCGTCTCTGTTCTAAGAGTCCCTGGGCCTTGTTTGCAGGCATTAATTACCATGCCCCACCCTTCTCGCTCTTCCTCAGCCCAGGGTCCTCCTTCCCTGCTAATCTCTGTCCACTTCTTAGGCAAGTCCAGGCCCTTAAGGGTCCCTTTCATCCCCAGTGGAGGGCCAAGATCTTCGTACTCCGAGGCAGTTCCCTCCCTGAGAGGACTCCACTCCCAGCGGGCCCATAGGCTTTTCCACCCCACTGTACATACAGCATATTGAGAAACTTGTTGCCATCCAGGTACCTCTCTCTGTATATATATTCTGCCAACCTCATAGGACTTTATAGATAGATGGGCATCTGGGCTTGTAGGAGGAGGCAACCTGGCCCCATGTGGAGTGAACCACAAACTCCCTGTTTCCTGAGACCTTTAAAGTGGATGGTCCTTTAAAATTCTCACTCATATTCAGGGAAAAGGACTGAATGTCACCAGCATGCCCCCATTTAAAGCCCTAAAAACCCAGAACACCCTTTTGGCTCACTCCTCAGAGTTTAGGAACTTGTTTTCTGAGAATATCTGTCACTGGAGTTCTGCATTCAATGCCCCTAGAGATTTCGGATGCTAAGTGATTTCACAGGGAGGAGGCTGTGATTTAAAGTGCAGAGAGTTCTACTAGAGCCAGGGGTTGGGGATGGGGTGGGCTCCTGGGCACAGTTCTGGCTTTGTCACTAACTAGTAGTGTGACTCTGCACGACGCCCCCTCCTTCCAGGCCTCAGTATCTCCTCTGCAGAACGGACTGTGTGCCCCACTGTGGGGGACTTGCTTGGGCCATTGGGAGGTTCTGGGAGGGGTGGGCCCCTGAGGTGCAGCGTTCCTGCTGTCTGGGAATGCTGCCCCTAACCTGCCTGCCTTGTCTGTGGTGTGTCACAGGGCCCAGAGGGCATGCCTGGGCTGCCAGGATTTCCAGTAAGTACCACACTAGTCACCTTCCCTCTGTGCCCTGTGGCCATGCTCAGTCTGTTCCTTCCACCTGGAATGCCATTCTCCTCCATCTGCATGACCATGCTCTAGCACCATCTTGTTCACTTAACCTTTCCTTGTTGCCCCCCACCTGGAGCCATCCTTCCTTCCTATGAGTCCCATCAGCCTTTATTTTCACTTCTTTTGTGGTTTTTTCTGCCTTGAATAACTGTTATTTGTCCCCTGGTCTTTTTTCTCAACTGTACTTTGAATAGCTTGTGGAGTTTTAGCCTTCCGCATCTCTCTTCCCCGGGGCCAGCTGACGCCAGAGGCAGCGCTTGGCTTCCTATGAATGCAGGTGGATGACCCGAGCATTTCAGCAGATGCAGATCAAGCTCCTGGAGAGATAGGAGGATGGTGGCAATGGAGGATGAGGGGAGGGGAATCATGGAGTAGAAGTCCAATAATTAATAGTCGGTGTGCACCACACTATGGCGCTTCCACCGGGGAAGGTAAAAATGCATTTCTATGTAGAAAGTGATCTGTTCTGTCTAAAGCTTGAGCCTGTGCTGAAGCTCAAAGATCCAGAGTGAAATTTACGTGATTTCTCCAAGATACTGCAGCTCTAAAAGGCCTGATACCAGCAGGTACATGTGCTACTTCCAGGGGAAAGAAGGAAATTCATCAAAAATGCAACAGAACTTCTTTATGCTGGAATTATAAGTGATTTCTTTATACTTTTCTGAACTTTTAATTTTTAAAAAAGAGCACATCCTATGTGATGACACCAAAAATACATGCGAAAAGACATTTAAAATCAAGAGAGAGTGGCAGACACGGAGAAAACCTCTGACTTAGGAAGAACAGAGGCCATACTGCTGAGTCCCAGCCCTAGCGTAGCTGCTGCAAACTGGTGGCATGTTCCAGAATGCATTTTCTTCTAAATGAGTATTTCTGTGCTCCCGAGGGAGCTCCAGGCTCCTCAGAAGAACCTCCAGGGTCATGCCAGCAAGTAAGGACGGGGGCCAGAAAGCAGATTTCAAGCCACCATGCTCCACTGAGGAAACTCCCTTTGATTTATCTTATATGCTGGGCTTTCGTTCAAGACTTTATTTGAAAAAAGGAATGAAAAGAATGTCACTGCTAAAAAATAATAACAACAACTATTTGAAAACCACTGCTCTAATGAGGAACGCTCCCCTTAGCCCAGAACACAAGACATGGACTTGTGAAAAGCTAAACAGCAAGTGTTGAAATGCTTTTTTGGGACAGATGTCTGGCTATGTGAGTCATTGTCACAGATATGCTGTGCCTGTTGGAGTTGAGAAGAGGTCACCTCTGACTTGGTGTGCAGAATTTGGCTCTGCAGAGGGGTGGGTGGGCATTCCTGCAGGAGGAATGGCATTAGCAGATGTGTAGAGGCAGTGGGCAGTGCAAAGAATAAGGGCCAGGCTCAGCCCTGGTGGTATGATGGGGAGCAGAAGATGAGGCACTGGGGTGGGCGGGGATGGGTTTGGGTGTCAGGCTAGGAGGTTTGGATCCCATCTCACAGGTAGCAGGAAGCCAGAGAAGGGACAAGAGTCATGGAAGGTGAATGGGGGTTGGAGGCAGGCTGCTGGATGTTCTAGAGGATCCCAGGGGTGAGCAGAGGTGCAGGACCAGGCTGCTCAGTAGTGCACACTGTAGGCAACCAACATTCAAAGGGGCATGTGACCTCCAGGCTTCCTAATGCTTAGTGCTGTCTTCTTTCCATAAGACCGCAATTTCTGGACTATTTACATTTAGGAAAATATCATGGCTAATTGTGAAGTCCACCTATCAGGGCAATGATACTCTATTCTACTTTTTGAAAAAATACTTCCATTTAGTTAAAGTGTTTTAATCTCAACAAACAACAAAATACCCTCCAATGATTCCTTCTAGGGCCCCAAAGGACCAAAGGGTGACACTGGCGTGCCTGGATTTCCAGGACTAAAAGGAGAACAGGTAAGAGGGGCCCAGGTATTTGGTGGGATCATGCTCTAGAATTTGCTAAATATTTCAAGGTGGCTGACAGTAGATGTTAACTTAAAAAAAAATTGGTAGGTAATTCATACTCACATAATAAAATCTACTTTAAATTTTAAAACTCAGTGACTTCGTATAGTCACAAGGTTGTGCCGCCATCACCATTACTTAATTCTAGAACATTTTCCACATGCCCCAAAGAAACTCCATATTTATTAGCTGTCACTCCCCAGCTGTTAACTTTTATAATCTCAAAATTCCTCTGGGAGGAAGGTGGATTGTGGGTGGAGAAATTGATTTCCATCATTGTTCGGAAAAGAGTTTACCCGACTCTCCCAGGAACATGCTGTGCTTTGTCTGACTACCTGCTGGGCACGCCTGTCCGTGTGCTCCCTGAGGGTGCTTTCACAAGGCCGGGGACACACATGGCACTCAAAACATTGGGGTAAAATAATACATAAATCATGAATACAATGAATGCTAATGTTTAGAAACTATAACTTAGGGCATTTTGCACTTGGACGGCAGTCTTGGTTCAAAACCTTTAGAATAGGTGTTTAGCCTCCTGGGAACTCCCAGGGCACTGGACTGACCTTTGTGCCCTTCCACATTTGCCTCTTAGAATTAACTTCCCAGTTGGTTTTTATGGATAAGGGTCAAGGTGGCATGCGTAAAGAGATCGCAGAGACTCTGGATTGGATCCATGTATTCATCTGTCCGTTTTCGGACTCATCCACCTCACATCCATCTCCTAAGGTGTACCAGCCGGTTTCCTGTACTAGGCACTCGGGGCGTAGGTATAAGATATGAGGGGTAGACGCACCAAAGCCTGCCCTCTCGCGTGGTCATGGCTGTAATAGAGCCTGTGCAAAGCCAATGGGAGCAACCCCTGAGCTGGCCTTGCGGAGTCCAGGCGGGTGGGTGTGTCTCCGAGAGGAAGGAGCAGGGGCTTCTCTCGTTCCTCCCTCGCCCCCACGTGCTGGCCCTCAGAGAGGAGGAACGAGGCTCCAGTGTCTGTTGGCCCACAGTTCCAGAGGGTAGGAGGCTCACTGTGCCGGGCAAAGGGATCTACATTGGTGCCCGTGGGTGATACCCTGGGATGCCTTTTGCTGTCACGGGCCTATGGCGAGGGGCAGCTCTGGCTTGGGAGGTGGCCTGGCCAAGCAAGAGCAGCTCTTGCTTTAAACACTGTTTCCTAATTAGTGAGGTCAGAGGGACCCAGAGGGACCTATGTGCCACCCCCACCCCTATCCCCTGTCGCCTTGAAAACTGGGTTGGTCACCTAGGCAGCTCTGCTCCAGCGTTTGTGGCAAATGCACTTTTTCTCGCTCTGCCTCTAATGCTCTTGTGCTTGCTTCTTCCTGCTGCTGGCGTGCTCAGGATTGCCTTTCCTCACCCGCAGAGTGGTAAGATCGAAATACCTGGTGTGGCTTCGGGGGGCAGAGAGAAGAGGCCGCTCTGCTTGCTTTGGCACCACTGCCCTGGCTGCTGCTGGCCCCCGGAAGGGAGACTGTGTGTGGTCCAGCCCAGTGCCCCAAGGGCTAGCATTCAAATTGGGGGACAAAGCCTCAGAGTGATACAGAAGGTTCCTCAGCTTCGCTTTGCTCTAGACATATATCGTCTTGGAAGAGCCTCCTGGGGTAGCAGATGGCTCTGCTAAGGACAGGATTTGGGGCAAGATCCTGTGTCCCTGCCACCCGTCTATGCATCATCCCTGTTTCCCAACATCTGAGAAAGCTTTGCTTGCTCGGGCTTGCACAAGAGCCTGGAGTTCGGAGGCCAGGTTCCACATGGAGCCACAGGGCCCATGTCAAGAGAAGCCTCTAGTGTTCATACCTTCATCTCTTCCCCCATTTCAGATGTTTTAACTAGAATAAGGATTCTTGGTGGGAACACATCTCAAGTCAAATTGTTAGGAAAGCAAGCCACCAAAGGTATTTGGAGCCCAGAGGTTCCCGGAGGGGCGCCGTGCAGCTGGGCTGGTTCCTGGAGGGCCGAGGGTGAGGGTGTAGCTCTGGCAGCAGTGGAGCCTGGAAGGGCGTGCAGGCCCCTGGCCTCTGCTTTCTGGCAGTAACTGACCATTCCCCGAGGGGATGACCCAGGCAACAGCAAGCCACTCAGCAGGCTGCTGTAGTCCTCTAGGGAGAGGTTATGGCAGAGCAGCAGGGTCAAGAGGCAGGATGAAGGCAAGAGAAATCACAGGGGTAGGACTGAGAGGCCCCATTAAGCCTCTGGATAAGGCAGCCAGGAGAAGGCCCAGCTTCATCGAAAGATTCTCTGAATTACAGGGCGAGAAGGGAGAGCCGGGTGCCATCCTGACGGGGGATGTTCCTCTAGAAAGACTGAGAGGGAAAAAGGTAAATATGTCACCAGACCCTGAAAGTACACATCTGCTTCAATGTCCCGTCTTTGTTTCTGCCACAAACTGCTCCTCTGAGTGACAAGTCCATGTCTCTATGTTTTAGGGTGAACCGGGCGCACATGGAGCCCCAGGACCAATGGTAAGCCAGAGCTGCGTCTGGACTGAGGTTTGAAGCATACTTGGGTTCAAATTGAACGATCCCACTTGTGAAAATAAAAAAGATGTGGCGAAACGTGTGTGTATTATAGTAGGCTCGCTGCAATTAAATAAAAACTCCATGGTTTTAACAGGATAGCACCTTATTTCTCACTCTTGCGAAGTCCACTGTGATTAGTCCTAGCTGGGCATCTCCCCTCGAAGCAGTGACTTGGACCCAGGATGCTTCCATCCTGCGACTCTGCCATCTGTGGACTGAAGGCCACACTGGTATCTCCAGCTGGCAGCAGGTGTGGGGTGGTGTGGGGTTGGTTCTGGCGGAGAGCAGAGAGGCCAGGAGACCAGAAGCTAGGCAGGTGGATACTTCATAATTGCCCTCTGCCCTCCTTCCTCCTGTCAGTGGTTCATCGTCACCACCGCCCATGAAAGCAGACTGGGCGGCCCCCGTTCCCTTGACCCCTGAGTTTCTGCTCTTTTCTAATCTGGTATTTGTTTTGCTGCTAGGGGCCCAAAGGACCACCAGGACACAAAGGAGAATTTGGTCTCCCAGGACGACCTGTAGGTGATGGTGTTCCTCAGACCGGAAGTGAGGGAGGACCTGTGGGCCAGGCTGGCTGGTGGGCACTAGGTTTACTAAGAGGTCTCCTGTGGCTTTCAGGGCCGCCCTGGACTGAATGGCCTCAAGGGCGCCAAAGGAGATCGAGGGATCGTGATGCCGGTGAGTGCCACAGCCACTGCCCCACCCCGGGGACAAGGCCAGCGTGCAGAGGAGGGCGAGACAGTGCCCGATGGCAGTGAGCGGGGCTGCGCACAGAACATTCAGCACTGTTTTTCTTCCCCCACTACAACTTCCAAAGATCCTCCAGCCCAGCCCTGTCGTCTGCTCACTCTCAGGAGGGTCCCTGCGACTGAAAGCACCTTAGTGGCGTATAAACTTCCTTGTCCAGACCCCAGAGGGAGGGGGAGAAAGCAAGCTGGGTGTACTGGGGAAATCTGTTTCAGATCCCAAGTCTTCTGACTCTAGAATCATATCCACCTTCCTCCGTTACCCAGGCCCAGGGATTTCGCACCTCACTAGAGGCTCAGTTCATGTTTGAGTGATGACCAAAGGTAGTCAGCTGCTTACATAGGGCCTCCCAGGATGGCAGGCACTGGGGGCATCAGTAGGGTCCGGAGTCTAGAATAAGGAAGCCGCTGTTTATTAAGCACCTACTGTGTGCCAGACAGTCTTCAAAGTGCTTTTAAGGACAGCATCTCAGTCTTGATAATAACTGTTCTGAGAGACACTCTGTGGGGTCCTTGTTTTATGCAAGAAGGAACTGGGGCCTAGAGAAGTTATGTGACCCACTGAAGGTCACCCAGTTAAAGAGCACCAAGCTAAGAGGCAGGTGCAGCTCTCAGCCTCTTGCTGCTTCTGTTTGTGCCACGCTGTTCCCACTTTGTACATGCAGAAATCCAGAAATGCAGATTTCCTGAAGCCCTGGGGGACTGACTCACCCTCATGAAGCCCACTGGGGCTGCTGGGGAGGCAGAGACTGAGGCGTTCACTTAGGATGATAGATACAGCTTCCAAGCAGGCCAGAGCCTCCCCCTCCTGCAAGGTCTTGCTTGGTATCCGGGCTTGGAGGAGAAAACATTGCCTTGCTTGACCTCATTATTAAGGCCAGGCTGACCTCACTTTGACATGACTCTATGTAGCAAGATTTTTGCATTTACTTTTGCATTTATGAGGCACTGTCCCAGATACCATATCCCATGAGGAACCCCCCACCCCCCCATCCCTCCATAGCAGGGATGTCCTGATAGAGAGGCAGTGGGCTTACTATGGGCTAAGCGCTGCTCAGGGAGTCAGAATCTGGGTTCAGTCTCAGTTCTGCCCTAAGTTGCTGTTCGGCCTTGAGTAGGCCACTTCCCTTCTCTGGGCCTTGTTATCTCCATCTGTAAACCAGGATAATAGTTGCTGTTCTGATGCCTCCCCCATGGGTCATTGTGTAGATGCAATGAGGTCACAGATGTGCTCTTCAGAAGGGACTGGCCTACTTATGGAAGAAGTTAATTGGCTTAGAGGACCCTCCTTTCCTCATTGTGTCCCTAAACCCTGGGCAGAGTACCACAGTTCCCTCTTCACTCTCAACAACCTGAACTCAGGAACGGTCTTTTCTTTCTCCCTTCAGGGGCCACCTGGTTTACCTGGTCCTCCAGGCCCTCCTGGACCACCTGGAGCCGTGGTTAACATCAAGGGAGTAAGTGGGGCAGGGGTGTGGTGGGGACCTCTCTGGGGGAGCTGGCAAGGAGCCCAGACTGGCTTGAGCTGGAGTCAGGTGTCCTGATGGCCTCACTTCTCTTGTTCTCACTTCCCACAGGCTGTCTTTCCAATACCAGCCCGGCCACACTGCAAAACACCAGTAAGTAGCATCTATTCACTGCCCCAAAGAGCAGGCTTTCGCATAGAAAGCAACTCAGAGAAGGTGATCGGTCCTAGTCTTGAGCTCCTTCTATCCATCAGTGTTCTCTTTGATGTCTTCTATCGCCTACATATAGACCCTTAAGCAACTAGAAGCTTCTAGATAACAGACTGTGGCCATGAAGCATTCTGGATCGTCTAAAGTTGCATGTATTGTCAGTGTTTTTTTAACGCAATCAAAGAGGCAGTGCTTTGTTATTGTAACCTCATTAGCTTTGTGCTTGGAGCAGTAGTAGGGAAAATAGACTCCTTAAAACTATAGATAAGAAGAAAAAGCAATTAATTCCAGCCAGTGCTTTTTGCTTTGGGAGTTTGGGGCTAACTTTTGCTGTCCTTTCCCAGTTGTACTGCATAGTGCAGAACCCTGCAAGGCAGGAATTCTCGCTCCCCTTTTGTAATGAGGGAATGGACTGTGACTCAGACTAGCTCACTGACTTGTCCACGGTCACGGGACTGACGGAGCTGGAACCATCACCCAAGTCCCCTTACCACCAGGCAGCAGGTACAGGCACTGGGCCCCAAGAGGCCAGGCATGTGCACAGTCGCACAGCCAGTCAGTGGCACCGTCCCTGAGGTCTCACATGTGTTAGCAGAGTCCTGGAACGCAGGGAGGGTGGGCCTCTCCCTGGGCACGGGCATTCTCTCATACAGCCAACAAATACTTGCTGGGTACTTACTGAGTGCCAAGTAGTCTGCTAGGCCCTGGGACACTGGGGAGCACAAGACAGGCGTGGCCTCTGTTCTCAGGGCTTTGCAAATTACAATTTAGAAAGAGTCTTTAAAGTGGACTCATACTTGAGGCCTGTTGGGTGTGGTGATGAGGCTTGGGTCTAAGGTTGCCAGTGACGCCACATGGCTGAGTGTTTGCCTAGACGTCGTCTCTGTCTGAACACTGAGGTGCCCAAGTCTGCGGCCAAGGGCAGGGAAACAAAGGACAGGACCCACCTGTGAAAGATGACCGAGGAACCCACTGGTTCCCACATCGACGTGAGGACAGAGGCAACCCAGGTCATGCGTACTGCAGTGGCCTGCAGGGGAACATAAGACATCAGTGCTGGAGGGATCCTCCAGAGAGATGGCTGCATCTCACCTTCTTCTCACATGGGAGGGGAGAGTGCAGCCCAGAGGCAAAGGGCTGGCTGCTGGACTTAGTGCCCGAAGCCCCTCCCCAGTAATATGATTTCAGGCTTCCAATGGGCCCACCCTGGGACGGCACTTGACAAACATGTGTCGTAAAAATGTTGCTGTTCTTACCACAACCTGCGCCGGGACCCTTTGTAGTAACCAGGTCCTTTGGGAGCCATGAGTTTACTTAAAGAAGCCGAAGATGAGCTCAGATCATTTTTGATGAGCTTCTGATTTCATGTTGCCTGCTGGACACCGAGGGACTGGGGCGTGGAGATCTCTTGACCAGCTCTCAGAATGGACAAGAAAAAGAAATGCTTCCCCTGACATGCAGCATTTCACATGCCCCCTCCAATTTCAGCCCCTGTCTGACACAACAGTTTACAGCTCACACCTGGAGTGGACGGACTTTGTCAGCAGGGCTGCAGGATGTCAGCTCGGTACTGCAGCCGTCACACTTAACTTAGAAATGTCTTCCCTGGAAGATTCCCATCCCCTCACCCCTCTCCTCTTGGTGACCCCTAAGCAGCTTATGACCCTCCACTCAAAAGCATAGAGGACCCTGGTGCCAGAGGGATCATTTTGATCCCATATCAGCTGGAAAGGGGTGAAGGTGAGCTACTAAAAGCAGGGACACAGGAAGCTCTGTTTTAATAGATGAAGAAACACAGGGAAGGAATATTATCTAGAACAGCTTGGACTCCAGATCCCTGGCACTTGATGGGGAGTCTGGAAGAGCCCTCCCGACCTAATGAGAACCCCCTTGTTAATCACCACTGTCCCTAGCTCCTGTTGGTTAGGCCCACCCTTAACTACACACAGTAGCAGAGCTAACAGCTGGCCCAGCCTCACGGCCGGGCACATTATGTACTCAGACACTTGACCTCTCACATGAGTCAATCCTAATTGATAAGAAAAAAGGCCCAGAATGCTCACAGTTGGGCAAACAGCACTGCCACAGTTTGTTGTCTTAAAGCTTTGAACTTCCACTCTGGTCTCACCCCAGCCCAGCTAGATGATGGACCCCAGCTGAAGGCCTAGGATGCCCATGTCCTGGGGGCTGCTGGGGAGCTCAGGGCTTTGGGGGCTTCAGAGCCAAAGGAGGCCTAACTCCCTGGCCTTGCCCCTACTGTCACATACCCCCGGACAGGCAACAGTGGTTACGTGTGCATGGGAACACCAGGACAGGGTCTGCAGCGAATGACCTTGCTTTTCTCTTTCTCCAGCTTGGTACCACTCATCCTGGGAATTCAGAACTCATCACCTTTCATGGTACACACTCCGTCTTCACCTTATGTTTCTCTGGGACATTTCTGGGACCCGTGTAGCTCTGCAGAAGGTGGTTTGCATTTGTCCAGTGCTAAGCACAGACTGGGTGGCCAGGAGGACCAGGCCGCATGTGGTGGGAGTGGGGGTTACTGAGCCAAGGCTGTGGGTCTGGATGCCTCTCTCTGGTCTTGTCGCCCATCTGTGCTGGCTGAGCCTCCTAGCTGGCAGGAAGCATGCCGTTTGTCCATTCATTTGTTAGTTTGTTCATGAATCATCCACGGACACCATCTCGCTGCCTGAGGCTGTCCCAAGCACTGGACTGAGGCAGATGACTCCCGGGCTGGTCCTGCCACCAGGCCCTTTGACTGTTAGGTGAAACTATTTTTAAAAATCATTATAATGCAATATACCAAAAGCTAATGCAGGAAGGGCCCTGGGAGCTCAGAAGACCTTTGCTTCAAAGCACTCTTGGTCCAGCAGCCATCCGCATCTCCTGGAAGCCTGTTAGAAATGCAGAATCCCAGGCACCCCACCCCCAGCAGACCTGCTAAATCAGAAGCTACACTGAACAAGCTCCCCTCTGAGCTGCATACGTGGGAAAGGGCGAGAAGCGCTGGCTCTGAGTGTTTGATTGTGAATGTCAGCATGTTTTCAGCCTGTAGGAGCTTATCTACCCCGCATCAGAGGGGCACAGGCCAAGAGACAGGACCCACCAGGGGAGCAGTCACTCTGGTGCCCTGTCTCCACCCACCAGCACACCATTTGTCCCCACTTTTGATTGAGAAGTCTGAACAGTTACAGTTGAAACAGGGGAAGGCCTTCGGCTTTTTTCAATACTGACCTCCAGCTTGGCTCCATCACCCTAGGCCCACCGTGGTATCTTCCATGTGATGGTATCTGGCCCCATGGTTTCTCTGTCGCTTTTGGTACAGCATCCAGGCTGTTTTCACAGATTATGCTCAGATCCAGTCCAGGGCTCTCCCTTCCTTCTGGTGCAAGGTGGGCCCTGGGGGTGCAGCTGGATGAGGAGGTACAGCTGGCTTTGCTTTCTCAGGTCCCCTTCCCTGCAGGAGCCCTCTGTAGGGAGGAGGGGAGCAGATCTTCCTGGACGTGGCAGCCCTTGGTGAGCCTGCTGCCCTCCTACCTATTTGTAGGTCGTTATTTCTGCTCCCTCAGGTGGGCAGCCAGTCAGCGGTGATGAGCTCAGCGTCCTGTTCTCATGGGTGGGTGGGGGCCCCGTGGCCCCCTGTCACTCCTGTCTCAGGCAGCTCCCAGCGTCAGTGAGGCCTTGCCAGGTACTATCTGCTGCCGACCCCCAGCTGGTGGCACCATGCCTCTGATTCTCACATTCCTTCCCCCCGCCCCCCATGCTGGGGAAGGCTGAGTCCCCAGACCTCATCTGTGCCATGTGCCCCCGTCTGTAGGTTCATCAGCATTAACCTCACACCTCTTGGAAACCAGAAATTCAAGCATCTAATGCCCCCAGCCCATCCCACCCATCTGTCAAGGTGGAAAGTGGATCACTTCCTTTCCCAGAGGGAAACGCTGAGCTCCCAGAAGGCTCCCTCCACGGCCAGAGAGCGAGGCTAGAGCCAGTTCTGCAGAAACAGAGCTGGTCACAAGTCCTGTGAGGCAGTGGGCAGTTGCACACTTGGCCTTCTTACAACATTAAGTGGAATGCTTATCACCCTCAGCTGTCCTCCATGAGCACTCTCGGGAGATTCCTCCCCTGCCCTTACACCGCCATGCTGCACAGGTGTAGACGAGATGGGACTGGACGCTTGACGTGGCGGTGAGCCTCAGGCTGTGTCTGAAGCTGTCCAGGAGAGAGTTAATTGTACTCTCTGCTGGGCTCCCAGGATGCGTGGCTGGTACCTTAAGGTCACGACTTATTCCATCCTCCCTCCCATTACCTTTGCTGCTTCTGTCTCCTCAAGGAGACCAAGCCTGTCAAGGTCAGGAATTGTGTCCGATGCACCTACCTCTGTCTTCCCATCATTGAGCAAAGGACTGTATACCCTCAGTAGGCCTTTGTTTGTTGAGTGGCCTTTGCTAAAGAGGCTCAGTTTGAAAACTTGTCTCAAAAATATTTTCTGTAGAATGAAGGTGATTTTCCACTATCTTTTTTTTTTTTTTTTTTAATGTGTGTGTGTTTGGTGGCAGGTGTTAAAGGAGAGAAAGGATCTTGGGGTCTTCCTGGCTCAAAAGGAGAAAAAGGCGACCAGGGGGCCCAGGGACCACCAGGTACTGCAATTTTTGCTCTGGATCTTGCCTTTGGGTTTTGTTCCTGAGAAATCCAACCAAGCCAGAAAGTAAGACTACTTACATTACCGCCCTGACTGCAGGCTCCATGGAATTCTAGAGAGACCCAGTCATGGGGTGACTGGGGTCCAAGATGGAGCATCATTAAGAGAGACCAGAAGTTCCAACATGCCTGCTTCATATGCAAAATGAGGCCCAAAGAGGGCCAGGGACATGCCCAGGATCCCACAGTGTCTGGGTTGCAAGGCCTAGACTAGCATTCATTTCTGCCTCTAAGCCCAGTGTCCACTCCGGTGGCTAAGGCAATGAGAGGTCACCTCCACGAGGAAGTAATCATGGCTGCCAACTGGGAGACTTTTATTTTTAAATTTCTGAGATTATTTTTTTTTTTTACAAAACAAATTTTACATGAATTTTACAAAACATTTCCTTTTCAGGCCCTCCAGTGGATGCAGTTTACCTGAGACATTTTCTGAGCAGCCTAAAGGTAAGTATTTTTCTACCAAACATTTAGCCAAGTTCTTGAGCATATACGTCAGACACTGGCTCATCCTACTCTTACTGATTGTTCTGTGCTTCCAGGGGGAGAATGGAGACCGGGGGATCAAGGGAGAAAAAGGAGACTCCTACAGTGACTTCTCTGAGTCGGGGCCTCCAGGCCCCCCGGGAAGTCCAGGCCTGGTTGTGAGTAGTGGGCCCTCCGTGGCATCTTCCTCCATGAGTCACAGCTTTCCCTGAAGCCCCCCTTGTCAAGGGTCAGTCACAGCACCACAAGCTGGAGGCAGGATTTGTGTCAGCTTCTCTCCCCATACTCACTTACCAGTGGGGGCCCATGGAAGAAAGGGCGCTGGCCAAGGCCGTACACGTTCAAGTAACTTCCAGGTCGCCAGCCACACTGCTTCATCCATGCCAATGATGGAAAATTCACTCAGCACAGAGTTATCAATGTTGAACACATCAGATAATGGAGGCATAATGGAAAGTAAGGGAGATATTTTTAGAAGGGCTATTTGATTCTTCTGAAATTTCATTGAAGAAGGACATCTAGATAGGCTTGGTCTTCTTAGGATGACCAGTATCTCCAGGTCACATAAGAAATTCAAGCTATGCCTCCAACAAGACTGTGACCAGATCATGACCGTCAGGGACCAGAGTTCACCATGAGGGTAGAGCTGGCAAAGCCATGAGACCAGGGCTCTGCTTCCAGTGCTGCTGCTGATGTGCTGTGAGACCCTGTCCTCTCTCTAGGCCTCAGTTTCTTCATCTGTGAAATGTGAAGTCTGGGTCCTTCTGACCCTGGGGCTCTCTGGGGTTCCCTGTAGTGTCATTTAACATAGTGCCTTGGCAGCTGCTGTTTAAATCTTATGCCTTCTGAGCTATGCCCAGGACTGAGGACAATGATAATGATAGTTTGTATCTATCACCTTCATACAAATGACCTCATAAAAAGAGTAGATGGGACTCCTAGTGACTAACGATGCTTTCTCTCTTCTGTCCCTGTACCCTTGCCTTGACAGGGCCAGAAAGGGGCAACTGTCATCGGGCCCCAGGGACCTCCGGGTGCTCCTGGCCTGCCTGGGCCACCTGGCTTTGGAAGACCTGGTTCCCCTGGGCCACCAGGACCCCCAGGGCCACCGGGACCTCCAGCTATCCTAGGAGCAGGTTAGTACTGTGAGTGGTGCCCTCCTTCAGGCTAACCCTGTTATTGTGCTCAAGGTCACCACATCTGGGAGGCGTGTCAGAACCACACTGTTTGGTAGAGGGCTGTTTCCTGGATGGAGTTTCTTTTCTTATTTAAAACTGAGATATAATTCATATACCGTAAAATTCACCCACTTAAAATGTATGATTCAGTGGTTTTTATGTATTCCCAAGGCTGTGCAGCCTTCTCCTCTCTCTAATTCGAGAACATTTCATCACCTCAAAAAGAAACCTTATACCAATTAGTAGTCACTTCTCCTTCTCTCCTTTCCCCCAGACCCTGGCAACCAGTGATCTACTTTCTATGTCTATAGATTTGCCTATTCTGGACATCTTGTAGAAATGGAATCATATAACACGTGGCCTTTCATGACTGGCTTCTTTCACTTAGCATAATGTTTTCAAAGATCATCCATGTTGCGCATGTGTCATGACTTCATTCTTTTTATAGCCACGTAACATTTCATTGTGTGGCCTCATGCCCCATTTTGTTTATCCATTCATAAGTTGATGAACATTGGGTTGCTTCTACTTTTTGGCTATTATGAATAATGCTGCTCTGAACACTTTTGTTCAAGTTTTTGTGTGAATATATGGCCTCTTGGGTATATACCTAGGAGTGGAATTGATGGGTCATACATATGGTTACTCCATGTTTAACTCTCTGAGGAACAACCGAACTGTTTTCTAAAGTGGCTGCACCATTTTGCATTCCCACCAGCAATGTACAAAGGTTCCAAGTTCCCCTTATTTTCCCCAACACTTGTTATTATTATAATATCTATTTTATTGTTATAACTCCTTTAGTCTAGCCATCATTCATTCATGTGAAATGATATCTCATGGTGGTTTGACTGCATTTCCCTAAAGACTTTGCATGTGCAAGTGGAATGTGCTGGGCTGCTCTCTTGCTGACCGGGCCTTAGGGGACTTGAGGACCAGCACTGATTCTATCTTTCTATGTAAAAACCTCTTCACTCCTTGGTACCTCACTTCCTCACATGAAAAAGGGGTATAATAGAAGAAAAAAATCTCCATTTATTGAACATTCATCAAGTGCCAGGCACTCTGCTAGTCACTCTACTACATTATTTTACTGAGTTCTCACAAAGCCCTTCAAGGAAAGTATTAGTATCCCCATTTTACAGATGAGGGAAGGAAGACCAAGAGATGTTCAGAAAACTTTCCAAGGTCACACAGCTAATGAGTGGCACCAACAGGATCAGGACCCAGCTCTGAGTTCTTCCCATTATGCCCATGGAGCAAAATACTAATAGCAGCAGTACTAGCATGAATGCATCATTGTTCGTCATCTGAATTGGCATGAGCCAGGTTTGGTGGATGCACACCTGAGAAGAGTCTTCCAGTGTCTGAGGCCTCAGGGAGAACTTACACAGGGGGTGGCTTTGGGGCTGGGACTTTGACTTAGTCTTGGATCTTTGGCTACAAGTGACAGAAACGTAACTGAAATTAGCTCAAGCAAAAAGGAAATTTATGGGATATAAAGGAGGAGGTGAATAATAAACTTGTGGGAGGGGCAGACATGCAGTGGGACCTCAGGTACAGCCAGAACCAGGACTCAACCCCTTCTGGGCATCTCCGGCCATCTCTTGTCTCAGCTTCTCTCAGTATGCCAACTTCCTGCTGCTCACCACAGACCACATCCTCTGCATAGTAGGAAATATTGGTACTGAAAACCAAGAACTTCCACTGTCAGCTAGAAATCTTGGCCTACTTTCTTGGTTTCAGTTTGAAAAATCTGGGGTGGGAAGACCCTAGGGAAGGATTCTGATTGACCTATCTTGGGCCAGATCCCAACCTTGGCCCAGTCTCCTGCAGCCAGGAGGTGGTATCACATGGGTACATAACAGCTCCTTCTGGACCCCAAATGGCCCACAAGTGAAGGGGGAGGTCTGAAGAGAGGGTGAGGATACTCATCTTCCACAGAAGGAAGGTGCTGGGGGGATGTAACCATACAACCTTGAGGGACACGTAGGAATTACAAGAGGTGGAGGGGCATTACAGTGGGGACAGGAGGTGGAGACTCTGCTATCCATAGTAGGCCTGCACTCCAGGCCCCAGGACGCCTTGTTCCGTGGCATAAGGATTGCCCCTCACAGAATATACAGCAGTTCAGTTCACAAAACACTCTCACATCCATTATCTCATGTAATCTTCTGATGTAATCCTGAGAGGAAGATGAAATGGTACTACTACAAAACTCATTTCATGAATGAAGACGTTGAATCTCAGAGAGATTAAAAGAATTGCTCAAGGTCATAATTACTAGGAAGAGGCATGGCTGGGGTCCAAATCCAAGTCCTCTGGCCCTCTCTTCACCAGACATTCACCACCTGTGTGTGGGTTCTCAGGTCCTGTGGTGGGGCTACACACTTACTTACAAAATCTCATGCAGTAATTTTACTGGGACCTGTAAAAAACACCCTCAGCTCTGCCAAGGGGTTTGCAGGTTTTGTGGGGGACGGGGAATCAGAGAGGTAGGAGAGCAAAACAGTGGACCTAATAATACTTGTTCATGTTTGCCTAAAATGAGAGCTTTTCAGTGGGGAGCCATAAACCCCTGGAGAATTCAAGGATGTGCCTCAGGGAACTGTCACCCACTGACATTTTCTGTGGAATTGTGTGGATGTGTGTGCATGCACGCACATGCATTTTTCTAGGAAAGAGGGTACTAGGACTCTTCAAAAGCTACAAACCTCAGACTGAATGCTATACAACTTGCAAAGCACATTGCTAGTGTATCTCTTAGTTCTCCCCACAGCTCAGTGGGAAAGAAATGTCTGCTTACATTGCATAGATGGAGGAAACTGAGGTTCAGAGAGTTTATTGTTTCCCTAAGACCACACAGCTGAGAACCAACAAACAGGGACTTGAGCCCATGTCTCCTGTCGCTGTCCTGCCTTGCCCTCCTGCCGCCAGGCACCTTCTCTTTCTCCTTCTGAGGCTGCTTCCTCTGTTCAACGGTTCCTGCTTATCTCTTGGGTGAAGTAAGTTGTGTTAGGACATTTTTGAGTGCAAATGACAGAAAACTCACTTCAGACTGAATTATACAAACAACAGAAACAAGAGGAATTTATTCACTTACAAAAACTGAAAAAGTCCTAGACATGGCTTCCTCCGGGGCTTCATCACGGAGCTCAGCTGCTCTCCAAACCAGTCACTGTGGCTAAGTCATGTGCAGGGCCCAGAGCTCGCGAGATGCAGCTGCAGGGCACCTTGCCGCACCTTGAGGGGGCTGTGAAGGCTCTCTTCAGGGCCCAGCTGACCTCTGAGGCATTTTTCTGAGTGTGCTTTTCCATAACCTCTCTTTTCTTCTTTGTCTTAGCCGTGGCCCTTCCAGGCCCACCCGGCCCTCCAGGACAGCCAGGGCTTCCGGGATCCAGAAACCTGGTCAGTATTATCAGCATGTACCCATCCTTCTGTTTTGGGTGGGTTTACTCAGAACTTCAGCTGCAGGGTTTAGAGGCTGGCACACCTTTCACGTTGGAGTCAGGCCTCCGTGACAACAGAACTGGTGCAATTCCACAGAGGGTGTTTAGTCTCTCTTCAGATGACTAATTCAGAAAAAAATACAGAATGCAAAATCATTTGATTTAAATTCCACCCTTCTAATCCTTAATTGACTGGATTGTAACAAGAACCAGTTATCTTACATCAAAAAACATAAGCACAAGAGTGTAAACAATAATACAGCAGGTCCTGTGCTGGTCAGACTTACCCTGAGTAATTCACCTTCTCTGTTCTGCCAAAGGATGTCTCTTGGGCACTTGTTACCCTGCTAGTCATTATAGCAGGTGCAGCACGCACAGATTATTATCACGCGCAGAAAGAAGGACAAACACCTCTTTGTCAGGAGGATGTCAGGATGTCAAGAGTCTTAGGAATGCTTTTAGTTCTTCACTGGATTTTAGTTGGAACATTTGGCTGCCAAAAGAAAGAACTGTCCAACAAATGATGGAATTTTGATATATGGTGACTTTAGGGGGTTTCTAAGCCATTTTGGTGCACAAAGTCATTATTTTCAAGGCTAGGTGAAAATTAATTTTTTATGATCTTTCTCAGTTGAAATGAAAATAAAAGCTCTCTTGGATGATATTTCTTTGAGATTTGATGCTTGTCAATAGATTTTTTTCAGTTTTTATGTTTGCTGCAAAACGGATGTGCCAAAACAGCTGTCGAACCTTTGGCAGGTTTCTAGACAGAGAAATTGCAGACCCTCATTTTCTGTCATGTAGGTAATATGCAACTACCCAGCTAGACACACAAGATTCAAGACCTAAATAATTGCTCACTTGCCTACATTTCTTATTCCAAATGCAAACAAATTTGAAACTCTTTAAGGAACAGCATGAGATCACCCATTTAATGATGTCAGTGCCACGGAGCAGCTCACAAAAGTGGAAGTGGCAAAAGTTACTGATATTTTTGTTAATACCAACACCCAACAAAGGCAATTCTGTTGCTCTTTAATGCCAGGTTTTTATGGAAGTTTTTAAATGTCTTTGTACTCACAGAATATTATCTCCTTGTTCTATTTATCAGAATTTAGATTGGTGTTCTAAGGTAATTTATGTTTTTTCAAAAAAAAAAGTCCTTTGGTTATTAGTGAAACTATACATCTCTTTATGACACAATAAGCCTTTTCATTGACTATGAGGGGATGGCTCATATTTGACTTACAAAGAAGTCAGTTTTTCAAATTGTGCTACCACTTTGATGATAACTGCGGTGTTTGGAATTTAAAATTGACAGGTCACAGCATTCAGCCACATGGACGACATGCTGCAGAAGGCGCATTTGGTCATAGAAGGGACGCTCATCTACCTGAGGGACAGCACGGAGTTTTTCATTCGTGTCAGAGATGGTTGGAAAAAATTACAGGTAATTCTTGTACTTCTCATAACAAACTGCCTGCAAATACCCTCTAAAAAGAATAATCTACTCCTGTGCATGCCATTTTCTTTGCTGAAAATTGGCAGTTTCTAGATGATGTTTCATTTTAATGTACTGTTTTCCTTAAAGCTGGGAGAACTGATCCCCATTCCAGCTGACAGCCCACCACCCCCCGCGCTTTCCAGCAACGTGAGTACTTTTCCAGCCTCACTTCGCACGCCTTCATTCATCAGCATTTCCAGCCCCCTTGGCATCCAGCACCACACTCTGCAAACTCTGGACACCCAGCTCTGCATGGCTTAGTATCTGATGGAAGGCTAGAAATTACCAAGTACCAACAGAAAGTTCTCACTGTAGAGAGAAGGGAGAACTGGACCCAGATGCTGGAGATGTGCTTTTCTCATGTCCTAGCTGAATCCTGCCAGGCCAGGGGCTTCCCTTCTCGGCCTCAGTTATTCATCTGTGAAATCATGGTTGGCGTAAGCAGTCTAGAAGAACCCTTTAACTTTTGGTATCCTGAAACTTCTTTGCCCAAAAAGAACTTAAGCAACTTATACTGCCCATGTTTTACCCCTCGAGCTACCCTTTAAGGCAGGTCCTATCCCCCATTTGCAGTTGAAACAGAAGCTCTGAAGAGGTAATCTGCTCTATTAAGTGAATGGGTTGGCTCTAAAAGATGGGTTTTCCGCATCCTTGGTTCAGTGCTCTTCCTAAAGACCTGAGAATGTTCCCTCCCTTTCTGAGGATCTTTTTTTTCATTCAAGTGTGAGGTGCTTTGCAGTTAAGAGTGGCCCAAACACAGTGACAAACTAAAGTATCTTCTCAAGAAACATGGCACTTGCTCCTCAATGCACTCTGAAGAACAGATTGAATGCATATTCAGGACCGTTTGTTTTCCTCTTTTACATAACAGCCACACCAGCCCCAGCCTCCACTGATGTCTATTTCAAGTGTCAGTTATGAGAGGCCTGCAGTAAGTACAATTCATGCATTTATTCTGCAAATGCCAAATGTGTGTCTCCTGTGTGTGAGACCCTGTGCTTGGTACACAGTTTGTACCCTTAAGATGCATGTAGACTAGGGAGAGAGGTGAACAAAAATAGCATATTACAATTCAGTGTGGAAAGTCGAGTGGGCAAGGCAGACACGGTACTGGGGTGTGAGGCAGGTCAAAGAAGTCTGCCTTCTTTAGACGAGGTGAGCTCTGAACTAAGACCTACAGAACAATTGAGAACGAGAGAGAGCCAGGTGGGAGGAAGAGAATGGGCATTCTAGGCAGAGGGAATATGCAACAGAGGATGGCAAGGGGAAGCGCTGTCCATTTCTGTAATTCCAAAGTATTTCAGTCTGGCCGAAGGAGTGGAGTTCGGGGCAGAGAAAGAAGTTTAGTCTGCAGAGGGTAAGACTAGTCATTAAGGGACTGTGAGCCAAGCTAAGCACTTTGACTCCTTCCAGTGGACAACGGGAAGCTACGGAAGGGTCTTAAGCCAGAAAAGGGTATATAAGAATGGCATTTCAGAAATGGCCCTGGTTAAAGTGTCCAAATGAACTGGGAGGGACAGGACCAGCGGCACAGTTAGGTGGCTGCTGTATTATATGAGCTGGGGTCACAGCACTGAACCTGAGAAAAGTGGGCAGCTTAGAGAGAAATTAAGGAGGCAGGAGTGACAAATGGGGTCATTGGTTGGCTATGGGGCAATGAGGAACGATGCCCAGGTTTCTGCCTGGGTGACTGAATGGGTGAAAGTTTCCTTTCCAGGGGTCATTTTTGTTGCTGGAATTAGGAACTCTCATTCTATTCCTTCACTAGCCTGAGTGAAGATTTTGTTCAGATAATTGCCTGTATCTCATGGACTGGGCTTGCGGAGTCCTGTCCTGCCATTATTCTGCTCCACTATCTCTACAGACCAGCTTCTACAAGGGTCTTCCTTCCTGCCTCCCCTCCATCCCCACCTCAACACAGAGACCTACTTACCTCTGTGAAGCTTGCACGCAGCTTTGGGTTGGCGTGGCACTGATCCTGGCTCCGACTCTATGTGATCTTAGGTGTAAAGCCCAGTACTCTCTGACTCAGTTCAGAGTTTTGAAAGAGATCGTCTGACTGGATCATCTTGGGCCAGTTGCCCCCTGCCAACCTAATCAAAAGTAGCCAAGAGAATGAGCCTAAATGGCCTTTTTAGCCAGTGTTGTGGGGCAGTTTCAAAGAACAAGGCATGGGCTTGGCAGACACAAGAGCCAGTAGTGCTGCCATTCACCAAGCAGTAGCTCATTTGGGGCACAGTGAGTCCGAGGAAGCTGTACAAATCTGAGCAGAGACTACCGGGAGGGAATAGGAATGAAGGCCTGAGGCCCTGCAGTGGGTCTGGTCTGGGGACAGAGACTCGGGAGTCTTCAGCTGAGCCTCGGAAACTGTGATGGCGGTGGTAGGGTTCCCAAGAGAGAGTGTGTACCGTGAGAGCAGATGGGACTGTAAGCAACAACCAGAGGGAACTGATGGAAGAAATAGGAGAAGGGAACTGAGACACCATAGCCACAGAGGAAGGGAGAATGCCAAGCAAGGTAGAAGCCGAGTGTCAAAGGCTCCCAAGAGGTCCATCCAAAGAACTAAAAGGTGTCCTTCAAATTTAGAAACTAAGAAAAGCATTCCTGGAGCATTGAGAATGCCAGGAAGATTCTGGTTGGTTGAAGAAGAAATAGGGGGTGAGGAAAGAGAAAAAGGCAAGTATAAGTAACCCTTCAAAAAGCTTAGCTATGAAGGGAAGAAGTTAGGGCCGCAGCTGAAGGATTCTTGAAGTAGGAGTTTATAAATTCTAAAGTCATATGTATTCGGTATAGAAAATTTGGACAATGCATGAAAAGAATGGAGAAGAAAATACTAAATCACCTATAATTTTACCAAAATTACAACCGTCCACAAAAATCACCATCTTAACATTTGATTGTTGAAATGTTATCATCTTCACAGACATGTTCATACTCATTATTAAAATGTTCCAGCAATTAGAGAAATACAAACATGAGAGCACAAAAGCTCCCAGTCCTGCCATTCAGAAAAAGCCATCATTCCAGACATTCCTGCTTCTCCTTAAAGGAGGAGAGGTGGGGATGGGCTGCAGTAGAGGAATGGCAGGGAGGCCCTGCACTCCCAGCTGCCCCATCCCTGGTGTCACCTAGCCGTCCTTTCACCACTGCCCTTGGGGGTAGCCACCAGAAGCACACTGGCTGGTGGGTAGTGAGAACAAAGACCCCTTCTCTCGGGGGCCATAGTTTCCAGATACGTGAGAGGGAGGAAGAAGGGTGGGGGACTGCATGGCCACATGGCAAGGGCATCAGAGGGCTAGGATTTGTAAGTGAGGCTGGAAGTGGTCATGAGTGGGCAGTGTGCCGAAGCCCCCTCCTCATCCTAAGGGCTGGGAATGTCAAGCATCAAATGCGGCTACTGAGAGGGCTACCGGGGAACCTCCTCCTGGTCGGGGGTAGAGGTGCCCAACCAGGGGCCTCCATCTAGTCTGGTGATAAAGGTAGAACCGGCGATGAGTATAAAGAAACTGGGAGAGGATGCAAGCTTGGAGTCTATCCTCTTCAAAGTGGGGAAGGCAAAGGGTGGGGAAATGGAGAAAATATCCAGTGAAGTGCAAGGACTTTGTGTAGTCTGGACATTGCAGTTCCCGGCCAGCCATGCCCAACTGGCTGGACTGTTGATAAGCAGAAGAATGTCAGCATGGTGTGCTTGGTGCCGGGGACCTTCAGATGGGATACGCAATGCAGAGACAGGGAGAGAAGCACCAATCACCTCCTGCTCACCACGTGGGGATCATTTCTTATCCTTTGACTTCAGGTATTTTAACACATTTTTCTGTCCTGGAGACTGGGCCCGCGGCCTGCCCTAGCCCTCCCCAGCTCTATGCTGATGAGATAAAGTTATTGCTGAGGTGAGATCGTGGAAAGAGATGACTACTTGATTGTGTAATATATTCTACAGGGTATAGCAGAAAGGGCTGGGAGAGAAGGGTGAGTCTGGGGAGAGAACAGACTCTGGAATGGCTTTTTTCTGGGCTGCTGACTGAGATGGCAGGAATGTGAAGTTGGAATTACTGTATGACCCTTAGTTTCCAAACTAGGCCACCCCTGCAGTCTGAGCAAGTAATGTCCTGACCTCCTTTCAATGCCTCTGGCCACTCCTGGTCAGCCCCAGCCCTACTCAGGAGGTAAAAGAAAGGACAGGAGGCAGATTGCTTGGTGTACCTCTGGTATCCAGAGCCAAAGCTGGCTTAAAACCTCCTGGAACTGAGCCGGGGCAGACCCAGGGGTCTCCAACAGACGACTTGCAGGCTGGATTCAGATCTCTGAAGTATTATGTTCTTTTTTGTTTTTCTCATACATGGAAGAACTTTCCACCATTTAGAGCTCTTTGGAGAGCTGATACAGGTTGCTTTGGGAGAGAGACCTGAGCTCTCCTGTGCTACAGCTGGGACTGGAATGCCAATGTCAGGGAAGGGTGAATAAGACGACCTCTAGCGTCCTTCCACCCCAAGAGGTCTAGGATCTTATTAGGAACGTGAAAGAGTTTGGGGGGTTGGAGTTTGCTTTCAACTCCTTGACTGCACTGTTTTTTCTCTCACTTTCTTTTTTCAGCTGCACTTGGTTGCTCTGAATGCGCCATTTTCTGGGGACATTAGAGCTGATTTTCAGTGCTTCCAGCAGGCGAGGGCTGCAGGACTGTTGTCCACTTACCGAGCATTCTTATCCTCGCATTTGCAAGATCTTTCCACAATTGTGAGGAAAGCAGAGAGATACAGCCTTCCAATAGTGAACCTCAAGGTAAAAATAAATATGGTTCCCATTGCCTCCCGAGGCATTGGTCTCCAGCGGGACTGTAAGTAGTTGCCACTTGCTGACATCATCAGAAATATACTGGTTCAAGGCCCAGCCTGTGCCTGATTAGCTGTGTAAATTTGGGTGGGTCACTTTGCTTCTCTGGACCTCAGTTTCCTTATATTTACAGTGGCCCTTCCTTGGAGCAGACAGGCAGAAGGAAAAATTATGACCTTTTTCGTTTATATAGCTTTTTAAATGTTTACAAAATACTTTGTATCCATTATCTTAATAGATATTTCCAATAAAAATGGGAGTTATTATTTTCTCAGTTTGTCTCAGATGGGAAAACTGAGGCTTAGAGGGAGAAAGGAATTTGCTTGAAGTCACTACAAAATGAGAATTAGTTTCCTGGACTCCCACATCAGGGGTTCTTGGTTCCACTGAGGATGCCTTCTACAGGGCACTGGCTAAGTGGCACCAGAGAACAGCCAGAGAGCACCGGTCCCAGAGCAGGGCCACTTTGTCCCGCACCCTGGTCCGGTGTGCTCAGCACATCTAAGTGCCCAGCCTGGAAGATATTTTTCTGTCTCCACTCACTGACAAGACAGGGCCTCCTCATAGATCCTTTAATTATACGATGACAATGGCCAACTCTCCTACAGAGAGACAACTCTGTAGCTGCTCACACATCCTGTATCCTGCCCTCTCACTGAATCTCAAAGGCACTTCAAGACCCTTTGGTGTCTGTGACCCCAGGACTCCAGTTTGAATCCTTGAAGTTCCATCCTGACCACATACCTGGCACTTTCCATCTCCTCTCCCAAGGTTCTGTCCCACCACATTTACTCACTCAAATTGTTTGTATTCTTAGAATGTGCTCCTTCAGGAAAAGGAATGGGAGATTCATCTCCATGTCACCCACAATGTAAACAGCATAAGGCCTGGCACAAATTTAAAGCTTAGTATATGTGAAAAAGTTTTCAGAGTAACTAACAAAGACCTAAAACACACTTTTGATGGGGAGGAGCCTTTATACACATGTAATAAGAGAAATTACCTCAAGAAATCAGACTGTAAAATCAAAAGCATTCAAGGGTAGTTAGTAAAATCAAACCACAAATATCTGCTGAGCTCCCACTCTGTCCAGGCTCAGGGACTGGGGCTGGGGCTGTGGTTTGAGATGGCATCTGTACCTTGAAGAATGAATAAGACTATTTGCAGGCCGATGGTATAATGACTCTAGTGTGGCATTTTTGTCTCCACAGGGCCAAGTACTTTTTAATAATTGGGACTCAATTTTTTCTGGCCATGGAGGCCAGTTCAATTCACATGTTCCAATATACTCCTTTGATGGCCGAGACGTAATGACAGATCCTTCTTGGTGAGTGGGGGTGGGAGCCCTGAAAGTAAATAGTATGATAAACAGTTTTAGGAGGCATGGGATGCTTTTACCAGTTGCCTCTCTGGGATGTTGCCAGCAGAAAGCCTCAGTGAGGCAGCTGAAGGCCCTGGGACCTTAATATGAGTGCAGTTCCTTAACATGGGACCTTGGGCAAGGTAGTTCCACTCTCTGAGCCTCAGCTGCCTCACCTGTCAAATAGGTAGGATAATTATATCCATACCATAGGGCTCTTGTGAGGATAAAATGGTGGTGGGTATGAGAACATCCAGCATTCAGTGGACACTTAATAAGGGGAGGGAATGCTATTCTTGGTGATTCTTTTAACCCTATGCTCTGAGCTGTGTCATAATTCTCTGAAAACTAAATGCTATTAAGAATAGAACAATTCAACAAACCTTTCTGCAGTGTCTACTCTATGCCAGGCCTGATGGCAGGCCAGGAAGGCAGAGTGATAAACCTACACAGCCCCTGTGCTTACAACACTCACAGTCTACAGAGGAAGACAGAGGCAGTCTGGCTATGGTTTGACGGAATATTATAGGTATAAAATGAAGAAACAGATAAGGTGACAGGAGCACAGAGGAAATACTCATCCTTCCGTTGCTGAGAATCAAGGAGGCTTCTTGTAATGGACTTTGAAATGTGAGAAGGAATCCCTGGTTTGAAAATGAGAGAGAGGCCACTCCAGACTAAGGAACCTCATGAACAAAAGCTCAGATTCACCAGAGCAAAGAGTGCAATTTGGGAGCAAGTACGAGCTGGATATGGTTGGAATAGAGCATGTCCAGCTAGCTGGACAGAGCAAGAATAGAGAGGAGATGTGGAGTCAGACCATGGAGGGCTCAGGAGTTTGACTTGATGCCCTAGACTTATGTCAGTTTGTTCACTGAGATGCCACAAAGAAGTGATGTTTGAAAAAGTAATGACAAAATTCCTTTTTTAGGCCCCAGAAGGTCATTTGGCACGGCTCCAGCATCCACGGAGTGCGGCTGGTGGATAAGTACTGTGAGGCGTGGCGAACCGCTGACATGACAATCACAGGATTGGCCTCCCCACTGAGCACAGGGAAGATTCTGGACCAGAAAGCATATAGCTGTGCTGCTAGGCTAGTTGTTCTGTGTATCGAAAACAGTTTCATGACAGACGCTAGGAAGTAATGACCTGATGAGTGTTAAAAGAGTTTTCCAATTTTTCTTATGTGAAGAGTTGACACTGAAATCTAAAATGTTTAAATGTTGTAAATATTAGTTTTTTTATTACACATTCGTCACAACAGCAACCAAAGAAAACATACCTCAATACACTCAAAACTGAAGACATAAAGGACTCAGATCAAAGATAAAATCTGATCCATGTATTGGTGCTAGAGTCTGCAGGAACCCCCACACAGTGTGAACACATTCCCACATGGTTAAGAGCAGGTTGAAAACAGAGGCCTTGGCATTCTGCCCACTGCATCCTTCAGAGAGTAATTTCCTCCTTTTAGCCATTGTTGAGTGTAAGATGTCCTTCATGTTTTCTTACAAAGTCAGTGTTTTAAAAATGTTACCCCTTTCTAAGTTATGTGCAGACCAAATGTTTTATTCTTTAATATACATCCATCATTTGCAACTGCTGTTCATACAGAGAAACAACTGCTCAAATGATCCTATTTGTATTTCCTGATATTACCAGACTTTAATGTTTTTTTCCTAAACTATTATTGCCATCATGCTTTAGGAGTTTTATATTTTTACACAATCGTATTTTAGTATGGCATCTGTTTATGTAACTCTGACTTGCTGGAAAAGTTTAAACTCCAAATTATCTGAAACTAGAAAAGAAATAGCACATAATTACTACTTTTCTCTTGGTGGCCCTTCCCTGCACCCCCTCCGGATTTTATGACTGCCATTTGGCAACTCCTGAATTATAACTGCAATTGAACAAACAGGTTCACGAGGATGAATTTTCTGAGACACATTTATCTTCATGCTGTGTACTTTGATTTTTTTCCGTGTAAATGAACATAAAAACCATCTTTTCCAGATGCTTTCTTCTGTTTGACTTTTCCCCCTAGTTCCTTTATTCTCCACCACCCATGTGGAAGTGGCCCTGGGGCGGGCTGGCTGACTCCGCTTGTGTTGCCCTCAGGAGATGATCTGAAAACAGGAAGATTTTCCCATGATGCTCACCTGCTCCTGCCTATTGTCTCCCACGTGGTGGGGGCAGCATGGGGTGGGCAGAGAACCCCAGCCTGTAACACAGGATGAACTGTGACTGTCTCAACACATGACTTTGGACAAGTCTGGCTTTTTCCCTCTGGAGGTTGAGATAAAATAAGCGTAATATCAGCTTCCACTTATTAAACATCAGAATTATTAAAAGTCCCATTTACCTTTCCTAATAACCTGCAAGGTAGGTGTTTTTATCTCTACTAATGAGAAAAAAAAGAGGTTGAGAAGTCACTTGTTCCAGGTCACACAGCTATTGAGTGGTGGGGCTGGCTTCAGGCTCAGGGTCTGCCCTACTGCAGTGCCCAGGATCTTTTCAAGGAACCACTGCACGAGGCTGCCTATCTGCTCCCTCCCAGTTCCGAGTCTGTGGCTCTCCAGCTCTTGGCTTGACCCTGCAGGAGGAACAGAATCACCAGGCAAGGGCATGCCGGGATATTTCCTCCTATTTACCAGACTGGCCCAGAAACTTGGCAGAGGGAATCTACCCTAACAATCCTTGAGGTAGGACGGAAATTGAGGACAGCAAAAAAAGCATACAGGCCAGAACCTCCACTTAGGGGCTTCCGAGGTGGAAGAGCAGTGAGACTGTCTCTAATGAGTCATGGAGTGAAGACAGTTACAGGCTGGGAAGCCCCAGAGGTGGATTGCTGAGGACCAGCTCACCCACCAAAGGCCTGGGGTGGGAGGTGCCTAGCATGCACAGGAACTGAGGGAGGAGGGGCAGGAGATCCTGAGGTCATGAAGCACAGATGCCATCTGTTTCAGTCGCAGCCTGTGTGGCCCTGGGTCACAGAAGGGGTGGGCTGGAGTGGGGTGAGAGTCGGAGAGTCAAAAGGAGGAGAGACCCTTCTGCTGGCCCAGGAAGAGGAGGAATTGAGGTTTCTGCCCTAACTTCTCAGTCATCTTTGTGCACCAGAGGACAGCACAACCAGCCCTCTCTGAAGAGGCCCTGAATCAACCCAGCCCTGTTCAGACTCTGAAAAATGGTGGTCAGAATCCTGGGGTGGGCATTCAAGACACTTCACTGAACATCAGTTTTCCTGCCACTTGCCAATGGCCACCAGCCTGGTGTCCTCATGGTCACTTAAGTGAGCCCATAGGCCACTCTGCCAGGCTGCTGTTCATGCCCTGCCCCATCTTAGGAAGGCCTAACCGCTCTAGGTCTAGTCCCATCCCCTTGCTGATAGCCAACACAGACCCTGCTTCATCTGTGACATCCCCCAGTGCCCCAAGCGTATCTTTTGTCATGCTTCCTCCTCTGAATACCTGGTGTTCTTGCCACACAACTGAAACACAGAGGCCGAAAGGTCCCTAAGTCTTCACTCTGCTGCTGAATGTATCTCAAGGCTAGGAACCCAATGAATGCTCTCAAGCCTAAGCAGGACATGGAGGTATGGCCCAAGCAGTTGGCCTTTACAGTGCTAGAGGTCTTGGGGTACTTGCTCTAAGTCCATTTTGTAGATTCTCATGGTGTGAAGCCTGTAGCATCCAAGGTGCCCTGGGCAGAAGCAGACTCAGGGCAGAAGTGGTTGGGCCGAAGGAGGCAGACTTTGGAGGGCACAAAGGATCCAAGAGACCAAGAAGGCACCGGAAGTAAGGGTGACAGAACATGAAGGAGAAGGTCCAGGGGAATGCCTCTGCCAACCTGAGCATGGCCACGTGGGAGTACCTGAAGAAGAGCGGGAGAATGAGGAGAACGGATTCCAGGAACCACTCTCTCTGAGATAAAAATTTTCATGTGAACCCTCTGGGCTGTGTATGGCTGCACTTTGTTGCTTGAACCTATAGGGGGTGCTAGTAGGCAACAGCATGGATTCAGGGAACTGTCACCAAGCCAGCAGGGCTGAATAGCAGTGAATCAGGGAGACAAGTCAAATGCATAAGCCAAAAAAAAACAAAAGGAACTTATTGGCTCATGAAACCAGGAAGGTGACGTGGTCACTCAGCCTGTTTTTCTGCGTGTCTGCCTGTCTGCTGTCTTCTGCTTTTTTTTGTATATGGCTTCCCTCCAGTGAGGACAAGATTCCTTCATGTTCAGGGGTTGTTTGCAGACAGTGCCAGGCTTACGTTACTTCACCACCCCAGAGAGTGGCCTCAGAGAAAGGAGGAGACTTCCTCTCCCCTCTGGAATTTTATCAATTCCTGGAAAGGATTCTGATTGGCCCCACTTGTGCCTATGAGTGTGATGGGCAGCTCTATCCAATCTGAGTTGTGCAGAGGAACAATTCCTCCATCCAAAATATGAGGAGGTTTACAATGACCAGGGGCCTGAAGCAGGTCTTTTGCTTATTCATTCATCTATTCAGAAATATTTATTGATGATTTTGTACCCAGGAATATGTTTGGGTTTGGAGGTATATGATGCCCCCACTTCTCAAATCCACCAAACCCATTCTCATGCCATGGACTATTTCAAATCTCCTGTGTATGTCCTCCTCCCCCAGCTCATCAGAGACCTTACCAGTTGAGGCAAGCATAGGTGTGTGATCCCCACCTAACCACGCAACTGAAGAAGTAGCTCTGTGGCTCCTCCTTGAACTCCTGGGTCACCAAGACACCCCTGAGCCCCCTCAAAGCTCTTTTGACCACCACCAGCTGATTTTCCCCTTTGTCTTCCACCTTGTACTTGAACTTGTACGGCACTTAAGTGTAGAGCCTTTGCCTGGGTTTGAATTTGTGCTGTGCCACCTACTAGCCGTGTAATCATAGGCAAGTTACTAAAAATCATGCCCTCCATTCAACATTCCCTGTGGCTGAGTTTCTTCATCTGTAAAAGAGAGATAGTAATAATAGAAATCACCCTCCATTGAGTTACATTGTTGGAAGCACCGGGAATGGGGTCCTGACCCTGAGTAAGGCTCCCCCTCCAATGAGGGCTTGCTATCCTAGCATGCCCAGTTGCCTCTCGGGAGGAGCTGGGGGGCCTTCCTCTAGCCTTGCTGAATGGTTTCTTTCAATCTGCCTGCCTCTAAGCCCAGGGCTCTGCCTCAACCTGTACAACCCACAGCTCTACCTACTGGTGACTGCCCACCGTCCCAAGCCCCTGAGTGCTCTGGCTATCCTGGCCCTCTGCTCATCTTCCCAATAATCTGACAGCTAAAACTTTACCATGTGGCCCAGTAGGAGTTCCAGGATTCAGCTCTGGCACCAGGGCTGGATGCCTTCTGATTGGCAGAAGCACGTGCCACAGTGACTGTGAAATGGTCTGCTCACTCCCCTGCCTAAGCCTGCCTAGCCCCCTCAGTTCCAAGAAGGACCCAGAGTGCCCCGTTACCTGATATGCTGGTAAAGGAGACTGCCCACCCCACCTCTCCTTCCAGACTTGCTCATTTTCCTCTGGTTCTTCTCTCAGTCAATGGCACCACCATCCAGCCAGTAACCTTGGAGTCATTTATTTATGAATTCATTCAACAAATATCAACTGAGTGCTTCCTTAGTAACCACAAGAAGCAGAACAATAACAATAAGAAGAAAACAAAGTGCTGGGAAGTTCAGCAAAGTCTGGATATTTTCAGAATGGCTACTTCTATTTTTCTAAATGTCAAAATATTTTTAAAAATATTTTGCTTTGTTGCATGTGTTGATCTACCTTTGAGACAAAGTGGTGCTGGCCCCTCTCTTACGTTCTGCAGGACTGCTGCTCAGACCTCCCTGCTGACCTCCCAGCCTCCAGTCCATGCTCCACACCAGCGGACTGAACTTCCTGCCACACTCTGTCAGCGTTTTGATATGGCTTCCCCCTTGGACGAGGATTCATTTGTAAGAAGTTTATGAGGGAGGTTATGCCAGGGCACACCCAGAGGAGAGCGGGAAGTGAGACCGAGAAGGGAGGGCAGGCTTTACAGGGACCACCTACTCACCACTGTGGGCAGCTGATGATGCTCTCCTCGTAAGAGCTCTGGGAGCCAGTGTAGAACAGGCACTGCAGTTTCTCAATAAGGAACCAAGGAGCTGCGGCATTTATACACCAACCAGTCCCTGGAAGGCAGGGGTGCTTCTGACCTGCACTGCCCAGGCAGAGCGGGCTTAGGCTGATGGAGAAAACTCTCAGGCAAAGAGATGTATGTAGATGCTGGCATTGGAAGCTGGAGGCCTATGGGCTGGTACTACAGAATCTGCTCTATCGGGCTCAGCTGAAAGTCTGCTATAACAGGTTTTATTTCAAGATTACAGTTTGAATTTAGAGTAACTTCCCAAATCTTACTGAAACGATAAGACAGCAAAAATAAGGGGGTGGGGAGACCTGAAACGCCATTGTTAAAAAGGAAGAACATCAACTGGGCAGAAACCTTGAGAACTTTTCGGAAAATATGAATGGATATCTGATAACCACAGTAAAAGCAGGGCCTGCCTGTGAATCTGTCCTGATGTTATATGCACACAGTGGCGCAGAGGGGCTGGAGGTGCGGATGTGTTGGGAGCAGCTAGGACAGCCCACAGCAAGAGACCTGTGCACTTGCTGACATCATTGGAAGAGCCATCAGTCCTCTGCAGCACAGACTTCCGTATTTACAAATACCAGCCAACCCCAACAAGCACCAGTTAGTCATCTGAGGAGACTGAGCAGCCCCAAAATGGGGACCAGCAGATGAATCAACAGCCAATTATAAATTACTAGAGAAAACAGGAGCTAACTTTTCAGAAATTCAAATTTGTTTTTCAGTGAAATGTCAGAGCAAAAGAAGCATGAAATGAAATTCTAGGAGAACAAGAAACAGTCCTTGAAAATAAATACATGATTGTGCCCCAAAATAGAGCAGAACAGCAGCATGCATAGTATTGAAAATTGACTTAGTGATTTATCAGACAAACTCATAAGAATCAATACAGTCCTCTCAGAACATAGACAAGATAAAGATATGAGATAAAAAATAAGAAAGAGGAAGTTAGATATAATATTCATATATATATATATTTATATAATAAGAATCATAAAATAAAGAAGAATGGATAGATGTGAAGTATAAATTAACAAAATAATGGAAGAAAATGTCCTGAGCTTAATAATTATTATCTACAGATTGAAGTGGTTTACTGAGTCCTAGATATAATTGTTTCAGTAATTCCACCCAAGGACATATCTGGTAAATTTTCTGAATTTCAAGGATAATGTAAAAATCCTAAACTGTCATACAAAAAGAGATTCAGACTGGCATTGGAGTTCTCATTTGCAATATTAAAAATTAGAAGACACTGGAGCAATATGTAAATAATCCTGTGGATTAAGAATTATGATACTAAAATTTTGCAGCCAGCCAAACTGAGAACAAAATAGATACTTGCCAAAGACTCAAGATTATACATCCAGGTGCTCTTTCTGAGAAACAAACTTTGTAGAACAATTATAACCAAATGTTACCACAGCCCCGAGGCTAAGATCAAATAGCAAAAGTTGGACTGTGCTAGGCCTGGATTCATAAAGGAAGAAGAGTCCACAGCCAGAAACTGCATGGGAGGCAGAGAGAGTGGAAGAAAAATGTCTTCATTTGTTTCTTCCTCCTGCTTTCCAATCTCTCGCCAGCAAAGGCAGCCGGGAGTCAGCTGAGGCCACAGCCATCAAGTTCCTGCCTCCCCGAGGGGCAGGGCTGGGAAAGCGTGACACATGTACCTTGAGGGCAACAGGCCCAGGACAGACACTGTAAGATCTCCTGACTTCCCAGTTATCAGAAGTCCAGTCTACTTTCAGATATACATCTCAAGCTATTAAATCTCTTCTCCCTTCCCCTTGCTCTGACGTGGGGCATTCTTGAGCTGGGACGCTTGACTGCTAGGAATGAAGATGGGGAAGCAGTGTGATCAGGTTCTGAGATGTCTCTCCCCTTCCTTCTTCAAGGCCCAACTCTTCCAGTGTGTTTGAGGCAGGCAGAAGGACAGGGAAGTGGACAAGAGTGTCCTCACTCACCTGGCTACAGCTGTCGTCCTTTCTAAGTTGGCTGTCACTGCCCGTCTGGGTGACAGCGGCCATGGACACCGTCTCTGCGGCAGGCATTCAAGTGCTGGTGAGTCCTCTGGAGGACTTGTGGGGTCCAAGCCCAGCTACCATCTGTAACATCCACTTAGCCCAACCACAAATCCTGCCGTTCTTGCCAGGGCAGCAGGAGGGGTATAGGGAGCTCCCTTTCTGCCCCTATTGCCATCCTGAAACATGCAAGCCTCACCTACCTTACTCAGATAAACCCAAGGGCAAGTTAGAAAATGATAACCAACCAGCCAGCAGCGTGCCAATTTCCCCTTCTCTCAGGGACCCCTGCTTTGTGGCTGACTCTCTGGAGCTTCCCCACTATTTGGCTTAGAGAGAAGGTCACCTCTCACCACAAACACCATCCTCCCCACGAGGCAGATGAGTCTCACTCTAACTCCCATCTCTTTCTCCTTCTCAGTCATCTCAAAGATTAGGAAGGAGGGATGCGAAGGGTTAGAGTGAGGCCTTTCAGTATGTCCCAGGAGGTGCTTCTGGTGCCATGGTGGGCAGCTCTCTTGAGAAGGTGGCGTGCGGGAAGCTTCTTTGTCCTCATCTCTGAGCTTTAGGCAGAATTTCCGGTCAGCAGGAAAATCCCATTGAACATTCTGCAATCTTTGAACAATGGGAAGGAGGCAAGCTTCCAAAGATGTAGAAGATGAGTGTGCCCAAAAGGAGGAACAGCAAATGTAAAGGTCTTGGGATGCAAATTCAGTTGGTGTGAAATACAGTGCAGGAAGAAGCCACTAGGAGCAAAAGTGAGAGTAAAAGGGGAGAAAGCAGAGTGAGACAAGGGAGGATAGGCTCACGTAGGCTCCTGGAGACTAAGGTAAGCGGTTTGGATTTTATGTCTGGTTGCTCCAGGAAGATACTGGAGGGAGGATTTTAAGTAGGAGATGACGTGAACCTGCCTTTTTTTTTTTGAAGCAGCAAATTCTATATTGGATGACATTTTCCATTGTCAGAAAACACAAAACCAGCATTGACTATTCATTTTTATTACTGAGATAGATACAACTATCTAGATTTTTGGTCTCGTCAGATCTGTTTTATTTAAAAGTAGATGAACTGGTTTTTTTGGAAAGACTGCTGTGACTTCTGTGGGCTGAATGGACTGTGGAGGCAACAGTTAATGAACTGTTGCAGTGATTTAGCTGATAGATGATGTTTGGGGCTACAGCTGAAGCCGAAGAGATGGTGAGAAGTGGGCAGATTTGGGATGAATCTAGGAGGAGCCCTGCCGAAAGGACTTGGTTGGGCTTTGGGTCTGGTCAGTTGCCTGGACAGGAGTCCTACTTCCTGGTATGGGAATGACTCTGAAAGTCATTTTGGTTCTTTGTTTTCTTCATGATTGTGTCTAGAAGAATGTCTGCCACTTAAGAGGTGCCCATAAACATATGCCAAACAATTTAAAAAGCAATAGCTTGATCAGGTTATGGTTGAGCAGCCTGTTGAACATATCCATGCTCGTGCTACCTATGACTAAAGGATGCATTTGCCACTCCATACATATTTGCAAAATTCTGGCTTCAAAAGGGAGAATGGGGAAGCAATTCCAGTTGTCATCAGCCACATACCTACATCCCATCCTTTTGGACAGGGACAGCAAGAACTCTCTGGCAGAGGAGCAAATTCCTCTGATCTCCTGATGCTTCCACCTTTTGGGGGACTTGTGAGAATTCACTGGGCAGTGACAAACTGGACCCCACAGTGGAGGGATTCCTGCTCCTCACCACAGGCCTAGAGGAGTGTCCACTTTCTAGGGACTCAGCTTCCTGGTCTGAGCCAGCTTGAAGATCCCAGTGAAGAGGACAGTCTGCACAGGCCCTGGGCTGTGTTCCAGTAAATGCTGCTTCAAGATAAGATGCTCCCTCTTCACTCAAGCTCCCCCTTCCTGGCCACAGGTTTCTGCTTTTCCTGTTCTTTAAGGAAAAAAATCATCAAACTCTACACTGTTGGAATCTTGCTGCCAAGAGAAGGAATCTCTCTTTTATCTGCCTGCTGTTCTCTTCTGCTTTCAACAGCCCAGCTTTGACAGAAGCATCCTTTTTGGTAGATCACGGCTAACCCATTCCAGTATCCTGACGTCTCTGACCTAGACCTCTTGTAAAAGCTAAGTTGTGACCAGCTGCTTACCAGCGTGTCCAGAAGGGCCAGCTTCTCTGCCCCTGGAAAGAGGACTCCTTCTGGCTCCTTATCACCTGGGCTAAGCCAATCCCACATTTTAGGGTCTATTACCTTATTACTTATGAGTCCCCATTTGCGGATACCAATTTCTGTCTTATTCAGGCTTCTTTGGTTATGGGACAGAAACCCAAGTAAACTTAGCTTAACCAAAAAAGGAGAGTTATTGGCTCTTGCAGAAAGGGTGGGCCTGGCATTGGGCTCACTGTGTCCAGATAAATATTGTCGGGTCTTCGCCCTCCTACTTCTATCCCTTTCCTTCCATCATCACTCGTCCTGACTTTTCCCTGTGCTCGGGCCCCATTTTCTCTTACTTGGGATGGCTCCATCCCGGCAAGGAGAGGGCACAGAAGGCACTGCCACCAGAAGCTGACTTATATCCTTTAGGTCAGCCGTGCCAAGGCAAAGAGAGGGCGTATCTCTCCGTCCTGGC
>JAVSCE010007587.1:0-73550 GCA_032199065.1 Smutsia gigantea
GGTCTCTGGGGTGCCAGGGCCCCAGCTGTTGCCTACCAGCTGGACAGTGCAGACCTTCTCCCTGCTGCTGGGTGGCACCAGAAGGTTGTGGGCACTGTCCCAAGGTGAGAGATGAGTGGCCTAGAAGCCAAGAGGCTTCTGGTCAGCCCTGCTTGCCTAGTGAGGCCCCTTTGCTGGGTCTCTGGCCAGGAGTGACCATTCCTGCGCACAGTCAGCAAACATCCTCCTAGGCCACCTCCCCCGTCAGCCATGCTCACTTGCTGGTGGCCTGGAGCCAAGCTATGTCCTCTGTCTGGAGGACCCTGCCCTGTTGCCCTCCTATTATTTCCCCTCTTATTTCTCCTATTATCCTGGTGTAGGCCTGGCCATGGCGGCACTCACTCACTGAACTGTTAGCTCCTGTTCACCTGCCTGGACACCAATAGACTGACAGCCATCTGAGGACAGGCACCGGGGCTGTTCCCACCCACTCACTCACCTCTCCCGACATGTTCACCAGGCCTGTGTGCCAGCTGCAGAGCCATGCATTGGGGACCGTGAATCATATTAAGGCCCAACCTCTCAGCTCCAAAAGGCTGAGGCCTGGCTGGGTGCTTGCTCACCTTCCTCCCAGAGTAACAGTGAGATTCTCACCTGTAGGGGGGACAGCGCCTCCATCCCAGCTTTGTCTGGAGTAACAAAGAGAGTCTAATTAGCAATCAGGCAAGGCTCCGGGACAGATGCTGGGCCGGCTCGTCTTGGTATCCCTCTGCATCAGGGCTGAGTGTGCTCTGTGCTCCCACCCTGACTCCAGGCCCCTAGGAGTGTGTGTGTGTGTGTGTGTGTGTGTGTGTGTGTGTGTGTGTGCAAGCACACACATGTACACTCACCAGGAACCATGGGCTTGCAAGACTGGCGGCGGCGGTATGTGTAGGTCAGGGTGGCACCAAGCAGGAGTGGGACCACCAGGCCTGCCAAGAACACCTGGACCCAGAACACTGAAAGAGCAGCTGGTGGGTGGGGGGTGGTAGCCATCCCCCAGCCTCCCCTGGCCCGTCCCAGCTCTCCTGCCTGCATTCCCAGCACCTACTCTGCCTCCAGCCGCAGACAGCTACACAGGGCTCAGGACAGCTCCCGAGGTTGCTCCTGAAAGGAGAGGAGATGAGTGTGAGGTGGAGGAGCATGCTGCCAAGGGGCTACCGAGGGCTGCCTGACAGCTTCTCCATCCTGGAGGCACACCCGCCTACCACCCGCCTCCCCCCGGCCCCAGGCCTCTCCCTGGGAGCCTCACTCTTCCCAATAATGTTCCTGAAGTACTACTGAAATGTCACTTGAGTCCCCAGTAACCAGTATTTGCTGAGCTTCTCCTAGGCCAGACTGAGGTCACTAGAACGTCAACTCCATAAGGAATGGGATTTGCCTATTTTGTTCCCTGTTGTATCCCAGCACCTAGAACATCTCTGGAAAATGGCAGCTCTGAACACTTGCTGAACGGATAATGAATAAAGTGCCTTACCCCTTATTCATAGCCCTGGGCAGGAACTACTAGCATCCCCGTGCTCAATGCAGAACCACAGATCAGAGAGGTGAAGTAACTTGCCCAAGATCCCCCAAGAACAAGACACAGTTCTTGAATCTTAGCCTAGGTTTTGAAACTAGATCAGTGTGAGTCTCTTTAAGTGACAAATGCTATCCTTAATGTACAGATGAAAGGACTACTAAGAAAGTGAAGGTACTCCCCTTATTTATCTGGCATAAGGTGAATCCAGATTTCCCTTTCCCATCCAATGTCTGCTGAAGTGGGGCCCACCCACCACAGGGCCACGGTCCCTCCTCCCTGCCCTGAGACCACCACTCTGCTCTCAGCCTCCCCTCCCCAACCCAGGGCAGACAGCAGTTACGTGGGGCAGGGCACGCAGTTGTTGCCATATTCATAGAAGCCAGGCAGGCAGGTCCCACAGTCTGTGTCTCTGCTGGAACCTGCAGTCCAAGAGATGGCATGGGAGAGAGAAAGGCAGGGAGGGAGGCGAAGTGGCAGAGAGCCCTCAGTGGGATACTCACAGGGCACCTGTGTGTGGCGGTGCAGGGCCCCACAGTCTTTGCATGGATGGCAGCTGAAGGGTGAGCTCTCCATGCAGCGTATGACCTTGCACTCCAGGAACCAGCCCGGCTCACAGCCACAGTGGGTGTCTGCCACAGCCGAGCAGTTTTTCAAGGCCACCTGGGAGCCTGTCAGGGCAGAGGTTCAGGGAGATGGGGAGAGCAGATGCTGTCAGGGCCAGAGACCCCCAGAGAGGTGAGACAGAGCCCCTGGAGAAAGGAGATGGAGACATGCCAGAGACAAAACCACCCCAAAAGGGAGAGAAGCATGGAGATGGCTGAGGACCAGAAGCTGAGAAGCATGTTCAGAGACAGGAAGGTCCCCAGATGAACAGAGGCAAAAGCAACCCGAGGCAGGATCAGGGTGGGTGGGTACAGGACCCTCGCAAACAAAGGTTAGGTCCTAGCCAGTCAATTCCTCAGAGAGGGCCTGGCCACAGCCTGTCCTCGAGAGCCCCTCACCCTGCTCATCACAGGCCTGGCAGCGGGCACAGCGGCTCTCATAATGGTTCTCCCTGGCCAGGAACGTGCCCTGCGGGCATGGAAGGCAGATGGCATGGCCACAAGGCTCTGTGCAGGGGGCCTTCAAGTAGTGCCCTGTGGAACACAGACTGGAGTCAGACAGTCCAAGGGGGCTCCGGCCTGCTTCCCTTCCAGCCTCCCCCCACCCTGCGCCTTGCCTGTCCCCAACCTGTCTTCCTGCCACATCCCTTTCACCCCTCTGGCCACTCACCTGCTGGGCAGCCCCGGCAACAGTGCAGACCGTCCCTCTTTGGGAAGTTGTAGGCACAGTCACAGCTGGGGTGGAGGGTGCTGCCCTGGGCCCCCAGCAGCGGCAGGAAGAGAGCCTGGAGGACAGGTGCTGCTGGATCCCGAGTGGCTGGCCGAGGGGGCCTGTCCCCTGCCCAGTCTCCCCACTGCATTTGCCCTCAGAGCAACCTACTTCTCGGGTTCTCGAGCAGAAGAGGTGCCCATGGATGTGGGGTCAGACCAATTCCTTCCCCACGTAGACCAGGTTTCAGAGACGCAGAGTAGAGGGCTCCTGCCAGCCTCTCACAGGAGCCTCCACAGGGCACAGGGCAGGCGTCTGTCAGCCCCACCCCCACCCATGCTTTTCGTCAGGTGGAGGACCCTGATCTTTCTCTGCCTGGGGCCCCCAGACTTCTCTGGCCCCTGGGAGGGTGCTTCCTCTCAGCGGAAGGGCCCCACCGCACTGAGCCTATAACTAGATCGGAAGGGAGGGGTGAACCCAGTCCCCAGCCAGGCTTGGAGAAGAGACTCGAGGGGCCCCTTCCTTCTCAGCGGGGATCCAGGCCCGAGGCTGTCCCCCCCTCATCCCCACTCACCAGAGCCACAGCCACCGAGCAGCCCCTCGGCCGAGGCTCCATGGCCCTCGGTGCCGCACTGGCTGTCCAACGGGCATACCCCACCGGGGGCTTCCCCGCCTCCCCGCCTTGCCTCTGCACCCAGCAGCCCCAGGGCCCGCCCTGCATGCCTGGGGGTGGGGGCGGGGCAAGGCGGGGCCCTGCGGTTCCCTGGAAACCCAGCCCCAGTCCACCCGGCCTGCCCAGGCACACCAGAGCTCAGCTGAGCTCACCTGCAGTGGCCTCGGGGCAGCAAGGTGTACACAGGACAAGGCTGTATCAGGGTCCACACGCCTGGATACTAGTCCCAACCCTGAGACCACCACTTCCACGTGAATGATGACCCCTCTCTCTGGGCCTCAAAGTAGCCAGGTGGTAGGCCCACCCTCTCCACACCGTATGGGTGTGGGTTCAGGGGCCCCCTCCCCTGGAGGGAAGAACCCTCAGTAGAGCCTGAAACATGCCACCTACCCTGGCATAAGTTCATGGAGTGGCCTAGGACAGGGCCCTCTAAGGCGCCTCACAAGGGAGGCACTTCGTGGTAGGCTCTAATGGTGGACCTCGGGGCTGTGGCAGGGAATGGGGCTGATGGTGGGGTGTTGGTCCTGTGACCCCTGCCCTGTTAGTTCACTAATTCTCCCCACAGTCTCTTCCAGTGCAGATGCAGGGAGCACAGAAGCACCCACCCTGGAACTCAGGTGCACCTGAGTCAGGAAAGGGGTGGGTTCCAAAAGCAAGGGACTCTTTCCAGTGGAGTATATACAAGTCTTTATAAAAGAATCAACAGCTCAATAAATATGCAACCTTACACAAGCCCAACCCAGGCCTGGGGTCGCCAGCGGGACTGTGGGGAGGGAGCGAGGACAGATGAGGATGGAGGTGGGCAGGGCCCCTTGGAACCCAGCCCAAAAGACAAGATCTGGTGACTTCAGGGAGTAATGGACAAGGGACCCTGCCTGGGCAGAGGGTGGGGGCAGGTTAGTGAAGGGGGCGACTGTCAAGGGTTCTGCGGCCTGGGATGGGGCTCTGCTGAGCGCTCTTGCAGTTCCATCCAGTATGGCAAAGTGCAAATCGGGCCCTGGGGTGGTGGCAGGGATTCTGCCTGGCACTCCAGCTAGCACACACACAGGGCAGCAGCTGGAACAAGGGCTGGCATGCCCCAGGAGCCATGCTCTCTGCTGTCCCTTGATCTGTGGCACCCGTGGGGGCCTCCCACTGCTCAGACCTCCCTGCAGGGGAAGGGAGGAGAGAGGAAGACAGTCTTTCCTTGGCTGACGCCACTCAGGGGGGCTCGGGCTACCCTCTCTCCTGACATTGGCAGGCCCCTTCACAATGGCCCACCACAGCCCACCCCCATCCCCATCTCCACATGCCACCTGCTTCCAGCCACGACAGCACCCCTACCCATTCCCCCAGGGCCAGCACACTGGGCCACCTGCCCTCTACCCCAGGCCAGGCCACTCACGAGGCAGTGAGCGTGGAATTAAGCAGCAGGGTGGTCCTGATTCGGTAGAGCTGGGCCAGCGTCAGCTTCCTGTGCTGGGCAGAGATCCCTGGAGGGGACTCAGGCTGAACCCTGGGTGAGGCCCCTGAGGTTAGCCCTCTGCTCCTCCTGGCGGGCGCACGGGGCTCCCCAGCTGGGCAGCAGGTTCTGCCCTTCAGCTCTGATGGCTCGGGGTCACTGCCAGGTCCTGATGCTCCCCAGCAATCCCAGTGGGGTCCTGTTTCCTGAGGGGGACCCTGAGACTTGGCCCCAGGGCCTGAAGTGGCCAAGCAGAGTTCTGACAGGCTGCGGCTGGGGGCTGCAGGTGCTCCATGGGTGGTGGCCCTTGTCAGCAGCTGGAGGAGGCTGGCCTCAGATTTGGACTTGAGTAGGTGGGGCAGATGGGGCAGCAGCTGGACAGGGGTGCGGCGGCGGCGGAGGCGAGGGGAGGGTAAAGGGGCTTGTGGCAACTCTGGAGGCCGGGGCACTGGCTCTGCCATAGGGGCTGGGGCCACAAAGTCTTGCAGGGAGGTTGGGGAGAGGGTGCCATAGGCAGAGTCCATGGAGCAGGAGCGGCTGTCCACGGGGCCCAGGTGCAGCAGCTCGCTGGTGGGCGTGACAGATGAGGCAGTGGTGCTGAGAGAGGTCTCGTCTGACTGGGAGCTGAAGAGGCCACCCTCGAACTCAGGAGAGGACAGCATGTCCCCAGGCTCTACCACCACCATGGCTAGGGTCTCCGTGGAGCCATCTGAGGCACTGTAGGACCAGGAGGAGAGCGTCAGCCCAGCCAAAGGAAACCCAGGCAGCCTGGTGCAGCCCATGCTGGGCAACGCTGAGGTCTACACCCTCTGCCCTTCTGGAGCATGAGGCTCAGAGAGGGCAAGCATGTGGCACATGTGCCAGATCTCCCAGCTCCTGTGCCCACAACATAGACACCAGTGGAGTCTGTCCCCATCACAGCATTCTCTTCTGCTGGATACAGTCTAAGAACCCTCAGCTCAGCTCCATGCAGCTACCACTAATAGCTCAGAGTTGGCACTCAAGTCTGAAAAACATATCCCATCCCTGCCTGGACTGAGGGGGGACAGGGCCCTCCCTGACACTGGACTCATAACGTGAAGCCATTCAGAGGAAGGGGTCCCGGCCAAGGGCCTTAGGGTCAGGTGTCCTGGGGTGCTCTGGCCCACTGGGTCATCCTGGGCAGGCATACCCGCGCTGGGAGTTGAGACTGTTGCTGCTTTTTCGCAAGATGGTGGGGGAACTGGCAGCCGAAGTGCTACTCTCGCCTCCTTCCTCCTCCTCCTCATCCTCTTCCTCCCCATCCTGCTCGTCCCCCTCCTCTTCCAGGCTCTGCAGGTGCTGCTGGCTGTCGGGCGGCTCCTGCCCACGCAGCTGCTGCAGCTGGTTCTGTGGGTGCGGGGTGCAGGGGCAGAGGGCAAAATGAGCTGGGAGGCCCACCCTCTCCACACTGCATGGGTGTGGGTTCAGGGGCCCCCTCCCCTGGAGGGAAGAACCCTCAGTAGAGCCTGAAACATGCCACCTACCCTGGCATAAGTTCATGGAGTGGCCTAGGACAGGGCCCTCTAAGGCGCCTCGCAAGGGAGGCACTTCGTGGTAGGCTCTAATGGTGGACCTCGGGACTGTGGCAGGGAACGGGGCTGATGGTGGGGTGTTGGTCCTGTGACCTCTGCCCTGTTAGTTCACTAATTCTCCCCGCAGTCTCTTCCAGTGCAGATGGAGGGAGCACAAAGGCACCCACCTGCCGCCTTAGGGTCAGGCATCCTTGCCCACCTGCACATCTCTCTGCTCCCACCTGGGGCACCCTGCCCACCTCTCTGCTCCCACCTGGGCCACCCTGCCCACCTGCACACCTCTCTGCTCCCACCCGGGCCACCCTGCCCACCTGCACACCTCTCTGCTCCCACCCGGGCCACCCTGCCCACCTGCACACCTCTCTGCTCCCACCTGGGCATTGTGAATGGCGTCCACCCAGCCACGGCACAGAGCCTGGCCACTGGCCTGGAACGTGTAGGCCCCCACTGCACTGTGGAATTCGTTCAGGTAGATGAGGAGGAAGGAGCCTGGGTAGGAAGGTCTCTTGTCAGTGTCACTCGGGACCATGGCCTCTGCCCATCGGAGCCCCTGGCCAGGAGCAGGGGGTGCCTCACCAGGGTCCCGCAGCTCCCGGCACACGATCTTGTCCACCAGCAGTGGGGGCCTGATGACCTTTGTCCTCTCGGCCTTCTTTACTGCCTTAGTCACCAAGAGCAGGTCCGTGAAGAGGAAGCAGTACACGTCCACCTGAGGAGAGACCAGGGTGAGGGTACCGGGGCTTCAGGCAGGGACCGTGTCTGCTGCACGACTCTCTCCGGGGGGTTAAACTGTCAAACACCTCCTCTCCCCCCCCCCACCCCCGTGAATTTGAGAGTAAAATTAGCATGAAAAACAATCTGGATTACACAGCACCTGGGATTAGCAGCTCAGTAGCAAGGCTCCAGGCTACTGCTGGCCTGATCATGGACTGGGCCTCCCCCCAGTCCCCAGAGACCCACAGAGCACTGACAGGTGGGTGAGACCAGACCACGGCCCCTTGCCAGCAACCAAGGGCTGTGAGCCTGCCGCCACCCTTGAAGAGAGGCTCCAGACAGATGGTCATCCTCACAGGAGCACAAAGTCACTAGTTCGTGAATCACCATCCCGCTGACTGGCAGCTGAGAACACCGGCCCGGGGTCCAGGAGGTCCCCTGAAGGGTGGGGTGAGCCCTCGGGGCGAGGGGGCAGGGCGGGGGCCCGCGTCACCTTGCTGTCCTTCCCCTCCTTCATCCTCAGGCTCCCCTCCAGCAGCGGCTGTCGGGTCTCCTCGGGAGAGGCCCCGGGGATGGGCGCGGTCAGGTCCAGATGCAGAAACTCCTTCAGGAGCTGGGGGCGGGGGAGCACGTGGTCTGGAAGGGGGACGGTCTGACTCCCCGTCTCGGCTAGTTCTCCAGCGGGATACCCAACATGACCCCTGTCGGCCCGTCTGGTCCTTCTTCCCCGACAGCAGGGCCAGGGACCCCGCAAAGGCGCAGCCTCCCACCTTGTCCACCTCGTCGCTGCTGCCCTCCACCGCCTCGTAGGCGTCGATGCGGCTCACCACGGCTGCCAGCCGCTGCCGCTCCTGTCGCTGCCGCATGCACGCGTTCACGTGGTGGATGAAGCGCTCCACCAGGCCGATCTAGGGCGGGGGAAGGCGGGTTCGGGCCCAAGGCTGCGGAGGGGCCGACCGCTGGGGCGGGACCCAGAACTGGGGCGGGACCTCGCCCGCGTCCCGGTTACCATGGTGACGACGGCCTCCTTGGCGCGCGGCTCATCCGTCTTCCTCAGCACCGACTTGAGCAGCAGCGGGTACTTGGTGAGCCGCTGGTGGGGCTTGGCCAGCATGTCGCTCAGCTTCAGCCGTTGGCACTGCTGGTGCCTCTCGGCCCACTGTGGGGGAAGGGGAGGCCGGGGCTGGGCTCAGGGCAGGCCCCGTCCACCGCCAGCCCAGTGCCCGTGCTGCCCAGGCGGTCCCGCGGCTGGCGCCCCTGCACTCCAGCCAGCCCGCTCGGCCTCACCGTGACATAGGCCCGGAAGAGGTCGTTGTCGCGCAGCAGGCCACGCATGTACTCCATGCAGCCTTCCTCCTCCATGCAGTATCGGATGTAGGGCTTGAAGAGGGAGCCGAACTGGCCGGGCGGAACCACAGCACCGGTTACCGCGCGCTCCCTGCGGCCGCGCCCTGCTCCCGACGCTGCCCGGCCCTCCCTTACTGCTACTGGCGACCACCCCGGGGGTGGCAAGCTTATCACCCGTTTCCAAACTGAGCTTCAGTGAAAGCGTCCACCCGAGGCCAGGTAGCGAGAGCAGGCGGCCGGGTGGGATTTAACCCCCGGCAGACCACTCGGAATTCCTTGCCTCTGACCACGAAGAGTCGCACGGGGCCGCAGTCAGGGGAAGGCGGGGGTGATGGGCAGATGGCATCGGTGCCCAGCCCTGCTTCAGTGTCCCCGCCTGGCACGTACCATCTTGAAGCCTTTGAGGAAGTCTCCGGGCTGCAGCAGAGCCCGCGTGCGCCGCGCCCTCTCCAGCGCCGGCGCCATCACGCTGCTCCACAGCCCCCGGTGCAGCCGCGCGATCTCAGGGATGTTGCTGAACAGGCGCTCCGCCTCCACCTGGGGGTGGGAGGTGTGCTCGGCCCCGCCCCCTGGAGGGCCCGCCCACTCCACCTGCCAGCTCCTCCCCCATCCCCACGGCCAGGCCCCACCCCGTCCTGGTCCTGCCCTCTCCCCGGCGCCCCACCGCACCTCGCACAGTAGCCCCGACTCTTGCAGGTTCAGGAGGCAGCACAGGAACAGCTGTGGGGGCAGGGGCGGCTGCAGCGGGGTGGTCCCAGCCCTGATGCCCCACCCACACTCCGACTCCCCTCTTCCCCTTTCCCCTCCCGGGAGGCCCTGACACAGTCTGAAACAGACAAGGTTCACCCTAAGATAAAAGGCCCAGACCCCATGGCCCACCCCACCTGGAGGGAAGCCCTGGGAGACTGGCCTTGCAGCCAGCCTACACTCTCCTCCAGCTGTGCCCTGGCTCAGCCTCCAAGTTTCAGCTCAGAGGCAGGGGCCCTCCTTGAGCCCCTAAGCCCAGGATACATGCTCCCCCACGGTGGAACTCCCTACACCCCCCACCCTGCTCTGCGTCCACATCTAGGGTGTGGGCTGCTGAGCACCTGGCACACACAGCAGGTGTTCAGAAATAGCCGTCGAATGAATGAATGAAAGAATAAGGTCTGTGTTCACACACCCAACCAACAAGCTTGCCCAAAGCCCCCAGCCAGGTGTCTGGGCCTGTGGGACTCACCTCCCCAGTCTCTACCCTTCCGTCTCTTCCCTCCCCCTCTTTGTTGCCTGGCACCTGCTTCTGCTGCAAAGGCCCAAACTCCACTCAGCAGCATCCAGAAGGGGGACAGGCAGGCAGCGTGGCTCCGGCCAGGGTGCAGCCCCATACTTACATTGGTGATCACCCGCAGCTTCTTAATGTAGGAAGCCTCCGTGTGCAGGAGCTCCCACACCGCCTCCTGCTGGTGGCACTGCCGCCGGGTCAGCTTCTGTCAGGAGGGCAGGAGGTTGGTCAGGAGCTCTGGAGTGTGCCAGGACCCCTGGGAAGGGGAATGGTGAGCAACCTGGCATGCAACTTCCTTTTCCCCGTGGGGACATGGAGGTCCCCAAGTTCTGAGTCTTTCTCTGCCATTAAGACAGCCAAGTGGCACGCCCCAGTTCCACCTTGCCTCTGTTTCCCCAAAGTGGGTTCATGATGACAGTGGCCTGGCAGGACTGTCCTTGGAACATCCTGTCACTGGGCCCTGTGAAGGGTCCCATGAAGTCGGGGAATAATGTCCCCCTTCTCCCAATGAAGAGGGAGGGAAGGGCCACAGTGGCACCCACCTCATGCCCGTCAATGAGCTCCCGCCAGCTGTCCTCCAGCCACAGGTAGTCGTCATCTCCCTCTTCCTCCTCCTCCCCCTCATCCTCCCATGAGTCATGGTCAAAGCGCAGCCTCCGGGGCAGCCTGGGCAGCCCAAAGAGGCCATAGGCGTGTAGCTTGCCCTCCAGCTGCTCCATCTTGTCCACCTCCTGGAAGGAGACCCACGGTCAGGTCACGAGTCAGCCAGCTGCCCTACCCCAGGGCCCATGGGACCACATACCCGGCCAAAGACGCTGGTGCTGGGGCCTGAGCTGAAGAAGCCACTGAATCGACTGGCTGCCCTGTTCTTCCAGCTGTCGCTGCCCCCACTGCTGCTGCTGGGCAGAGAGCAGCTGGAAGGCGTGGGGGGCTCCTGCCCAGGGATGCTCGCCTCCCCCAGGAACTCAGACATGTTCTTGCGCCGGCGGCCAGGGGCCTGGCCAGGGAGGGGTGGTCAGAGCCAGGCCCATTGTGACACCCACAGCCCCACCTACAGCGGGTTTCCTGGACCTCAGGCCAGCCTGGAATGTGGAAGGTTCCCTGCTCCACCCTGGGATGTCACCTCCCCTGAGACCCACCCATGCACCAGGGGCTGTGAGATCCAGACGCAGATGCACCCGCATTGACCCCCCCTTCCCCACAGTCCCAAGCAAAAGGCAAGTGGGGAGAAACACATTGAGTCACACACACACTCAGATGCACTTACTCGTGCAGCTCCAAGTGGATCCAACACACACACACACACACACACACACACACACACACACCTTGGACACTAGCAGGCTCTCTGAGATAAGATCCATCACCTATCACCTTGGGGTACAGTTAGATCCAGAGAGGGCCCATTATTCTCAAACCTAGCCCACTTAGGCTGTTTAATTTAGGAAATTAAAGGCCAAGAGGGAGCAGTGGGGGCCCAGCTGACCTCCACTCCATGGCCTGCGCCCCCCCAGTCCTGACAAAGCCCCTCCTCCTTACCAGGATATCCAGGCTCTCCCGGCGGTTCTGGGGGTCCACGCGCTCCAGGGCAGGCACTCCAGCCCTGGCTGGCCGCAAGATTGGCAGACTCAGGGACTTGGAGTCCTTCACTCCCTGCTCCACTTTCCCCTCGTCCCCTGGCTTGGCTGGGGCAGCGTTAGGGGGCAAAGAGAGGTCCTCAGCACCCAGGTCCAGTGAGAAGGGGACCCCAGTCCTCTCTCCTCTGAGGATCCAAACCACGGCCTAGTTGCCATCCCCTGAAGCCCCGCCCTGCCGCCTCCCACCTCCCCCACCCGGCAGAGACACCTGTATGGTAATAAGCCTGCTCAGGGCCCTGGCCAATGGGAACCCGAGCCTGAGAAGAAGCACTGTCTCCAGGAAGCCTGGCCAGGCCCCAGCTGCCCAGCCAGCTGCTCACCTTTGACCCGCAGGTAGTGTCCCCCAAACCTGTAGGCCTCAAAGGTGAGGGACAAGGGTGTGTTGGACTGGTCCAGGTAGATATCCACTTTGCCCAGTGCAATGCCCTTCCTCTCAAACACAGGCAGCAGCACCTCCCTGTCCCAGGACAGCAGATGTGCACGTGAGGTGCAGGCACAAGGACCCCCACTCTCTCCACAACCCCAGCTCCACCCCGCCTTACCAGTGGAAAAGGGAGATGTCCACGGATCACACACAGGTACACATAGAGGTGTGAGTGCACACACCTGCCCACAGAGGTTCACACACTCCTGCATGCATTTACACGCATGCCCTCACACCTTCAGGTCTGCATGCCAGGGCCATGCATACATGGGGTGGGTACACACAGGTGCAAAGGTCCTGGTCACATGTCATCCCCCTCCCCAGGTGAACACACCACACCATTGGGTCTGCCATAGGTGGGGGACACACTCACTCACAGGCCCACATGGACATACACAGTCATGTATGCAGGAGGCTGCACCTGCCCCCAGCTGCCTCCCAGCTCGGCCTTACCCCAGCGACTTCTTCTTCATGGCTGGTACAATCTCTGTCTCAATGTCCACATTCAGGTCAAATTTCAGGGTGAAGCACTCCTTGCTCGGGTCCTGAGAGCACATGGGTCTCTTAGTTTCTGCACACCTCATGCCCCACCCTCCCAACCCAGGGTCCAGGATGGGAGCCCCAGCAGGGCAGTGAATGCAGGGATCTCCCCAGCCCTCCTCTCTCAGGGAGTACCCCACATTCCTCCTGCTGGAGAGGAGCTCCAGGAGCAAGGCCAGGTGGCCAGGAAGGGACACACTCATTCCAGGCCCCATCCTTGGTCCTGGAGGTCATAACACATGGGCTCAGCCCCAAGGATGGAAAGGAAAGGGCCAGGGAGGGGCAGTGGCTGTGGAGAACCCCCTCTGTCAGCTGGGGACTCCTTACATCTGTGTGTCTCCTCCTCGCCTTCTTGGAAAGTTTCAGGCCTGTGCTCTTCGGGTCCCTGCAGGGAAGCCAGTAAAGGGCAGAGGTTGGAAGTGTGGGTGGGATGGGAGTGGGCCCTGGCTGGCTGGCCACTCCTTGTTCAGCCCAGGTGACCAGGCAAACTCAGGTGTCCTCAGGCAGGCCAGGGCCCACAAGGGGCTGCACGCCCTCTGGTGGCCAACACAGGAGTCACACCCGGGGCGCCTAGTCCTATGGAGTCTGATCCCAGGAGGCTGGCCCAGGAGGGAAGCCCCGCTCCAGAAACCAAGGCAGCTGAAGGTGTGGGGAGGGAGCTCCAGTCAGCTCTTCCAAAGCCTCTTGTCTCTGAATCTCTGATCTAAGGCCCAGCCTTGGGAGCCCTCAGGTATTCGCTCTGCCCACTGACCCCTCACTTACCCTCTGCCATCCACAGAGTTTTCCTCCTCCTCCTCCAAGTCCATTGCAGGGCTGGTGCGTGGGGGGCATGACCGGGTGGACACGTTCCGGGCCAGGACAGAACCTTTGGAGTAAAGTAGGAGGGGGATTGTACTCCCTCCCTGGCTCCTTGAGCAACCCCGCCCCACACACAGTAGCTAAGACCTTCAGCTCTACGAGGAGAGAGCTCTGTCACTGCTTATTCATCCCAGACAAAAAGACACACAGGCACTGGGACAACACCCCACCCCAGGTGATTCCCCATCCCCAAGACTAAGCCACCTGTGGCCTCAGTTTACCCTCCCATAAAATAGGGATAAAGAAGTCCTGTTGCAGGAAGGGACCAAAGTCCCAGGACTCTTTCTCTCAGGCCTTCCCTCCCCCATTGTGATCATGCCCAAAGTCCCAGGGAGCCCTGGCAGAGGGAGAGTCCTTTTGTCCCTCTGACCAGCTGAGAAAGGAGACAAAGTGTTGGCATTTCTGGCCAGGCCCGGGTGCTGTAAGCCATCCCGGCACGGCCAGTTGGCAGTGGGCCTGGGCCAGGTCCCCATTCAGCAGGAGGGGTTTCTTGTTTCCTGCCACAAGTTCGTTCTGACCTGCCCACCCCACTCCCTCTGCCTCTGCTCGCCAGCAGCCTGGCCAGAGGATTTGCCCAGGAGTCCCCTGAGCTGAGGACAAGAAGAAAGGGGCCTGCTCCACGCAGGGGCAGAGAAGGCCATGGGAGGCACAGACCCAGCACCTGGTGGGGACAGGTCTACTCTCAAGACGGGGCACAGTCCCCCAGCTTTTTCTCTCACTAAGAAACATAGAACAAAAGGGACCACAGTGTAGTTGGGTTTCATTATTTACAGTCAACTCTTGTCCTTCTGATGTCCTCATCATGGCTTGGACAGTTACCAAGACACTGTCCCCAGACAGGGAGTTTTGAGCTACTCCAGGAGCTCTAGCGGCCAGGCTGGAGTCCCCACCTGCACTCACCTTGTGGAGGCAGGTCAAAGCGGATGTGCCCATCATAATGCATGGCGCTGTGGAACTTGCAGTCACAGGCTTCACAGAGGTTGAGCGGTCCTCGGCGGTGCAGCTGCTGGCAGTCAGCGTGGTGGCATACCTGCACAGGGAAGGAGGGGGCGGTGGGTTTGGCTGGACCACAGGCAGGCTCCCCTGCGCCCCACATAGAGCACAGGTGTAGGTCCTGGCCCTTATGGGGGCTGCTCTTCGTTCTCCAACCATCCATTCCGCACAGGGCACCTTGGGCTCCTTCTCTCTGCAGATGGCTCCCAAGCTCCCACTGTGCGTCCACCCGGGGGGACGAGGAGAGAACCAGAGCCCTGCCAGGGAGGAATGCAGCATGCAGGGTAACCTCCAGTAGGCAGCCACAAGCTGAGTCCGACCAGGGCCTCTTCCTGGGGTGCAGGCAGGAAGGGCCCCCCCAAATACTCATGGCCGAACCAGCAAGCCTCTGCCCCCACCCAGACCCTCACCCCCAGCTCTGTGAACCCATCTAGCCCCTGAAGAGCCAACCCCAAGGGGTGTGAAAGTGCTTAAGGAGGAGTCAGGGACAGGTGCTGGCACCTGGGTGCCCGTGCAGTGCCCAGGGGCCACTGCTCAGTGACCTGATCCCAGACTGACCGGTTCACATGTCTACTCTTCCCAGGCCCAGGGCAACTTTCAGGTCTCCTCCCCACCCTCCACCTCCCACTGCTCACCGCTCACTCACTCCCCACTGACTGCTTCCTACTTTTCCAGGGAGCCAGAAGCCAGTCCATGAGCTCCCTCCATAGAGTCCCCAACCTGTCCCTATCCAAGGCCAGTGTTTCACTGACCTCCACCTCTTTGGACCAGTTGCAGGAGCCCAGTTCCACATTCACCCACTCCCATACCAGTGTCCCCCTCTTCACCGGATCCTCCCCAAGGACACATCACATTCACTCCAGCTCTTGGGCTAAGAAGGGAAAGATGCAGGGAGGCTGGCCTTGGGTCAGCCTGCGAGCTCTGGAGACAAGAGGAAGTGAATCATGGTTTGATGCTGACTGTTTGGGCCCTGTGACGCCTACTTCTCCATCAGACAGAAAAGAGAACATGGGCACAGAAATGCCGGGGGTGGGGGGCAGGCTCAGGAGGCTACTTGCTCCGCGGAGCTGGCTATGGACATGATGGCCCAGATTCCTGAGGTCATTTCCCACTTCTACAGCCTTCTCGAGTGGTCAAGTGTGTGCTTGGGGCTTGAGGTAGAGATAAGGGGAGCCCTCTGGCTGACTAGAGCAGCTGTTTCTAGTTTTAGTTAGCCTGCTGCTAAAGAGAATGTAGAGATCACTCTCTTCAACCATGGCTCTGCCAGCCCCCACCTCAGGGTCCCCAGGGTACTGTTCACAGAAGGGCCTGGCTTTACAGATTTGGGATCCCTGGCTGCAATAACCTCTGCTTGACAATGACTCTGGGAAAGGCACCTGCCCCACTTGAGCCCTTTCTTCCCAGGAATCCCCCAGTCTGCCAGCCTGGCAGCCCTCCCATCCTCTGCAGCCAGCCTCACACAGGTGTCCTCTCCAACTCCTTCCAGGCCTCTGGAGATGTCCCAACAGCTTCCTTTTGCTGGTGTCAGGCTTGGCACTGAGCCACGGGGCTGCAGGCCTACCAGTGGGTGGGGGTGACATGGCAGGAGCCATACTAGGTCATAGGGTCCTGCAGAGGATCTCTGGGACCCTTCCAATCTAAGCCCCTGGTTCTCTGCCACAATCTTGTTTTTAAGCCAATCCAATTTATGGACTGCAGATTTTACACAAAGATTGACTCCTTACGGCAGATTCAGTAGTTAACAAATATTTATTGAGCACCAACTATGTGCCCTGCCCTGTGGAGGCTCTAAGAAGATTCATTTCCCAGCACTGTGGGGGGCTTTGGAGAACACCACGAAGCACCTCCTCTTCCTTCTATTTATTATTACTGCTGTCATCATGTCTCTACTAATAATACCAATGACGGAGCCAGTGCCCAGCCTGCGGCTGCCCTCCTCTGTTTCCACCCTCCCAGCAGCCCCCAGGCTCAGGGACACCAGGGTCAGGCCCAGAATCTAAACCAGGTGGGCGTTTCCTCACTAAATTCAGCAAGTCCGGTTCATGATGAGGTTCCAGGGATCTGCAGAGAGAACCCCAAGCCCTCCCAGGGTTCTGGTCTGGGAGGCTGAGGCTGGAGCGGGCAGAGTCCCCTGCTCTGTGTCTGATTCTCACATCTCTGTCCCCAAACTACAGGGTGTCCACAGCTGCATCCAGGGAGGGGAGTCTCCCCAGCAGTAGAGAAGGGCGACTCCTTCCCAGGGCCAGACTCTTAGGCCCTTTACCTCAGACCCAGGGGCCTACTTCCCACCTTCTTTCTGCCCACAATGGCCGCCCCTGGAGGACAGCAGCTCTCCTGCCAGCAGGTGCAGCGGCAGAAGTTCCCCGGACTCACCCCAGAGAGACGAGCCCACCCGCAGAATGCTCGGTCACGCTGCACCTCCAAAGACAGCAAATGGACCCAAACTTTCCAAATAACAGAGTGGGACGCTTTGGGGAGTCCAGGCCACCCCCATGAGATGGGGCACCAGAAGTCAGTCTTCCCCCTCACACAAGGGCTGGGGCAAGAGGCAGGAGGCAGGAGCCGCGGGGCTGTGGGCTGGACCTGAGCAGAGGAGGAAAGGGGGAGGGGTGGCCCGGGGCAGGGCCTGGGACCCACAGGTGTGTCCGCAGGCAGCCCTGGACAGAAAAGGCCAGGGGTGGGCTCACTACCTCCGCCGCCTGGCCCTCGCAGGGTTGGGGGCCGCATCTCAGGGCCCCAGGCCCCTGCACCCGCGTGGTGCAGCCCCCGCGGCCGCGAGCCCCCTCCTGCCTTGGAGACCCGCGAGGAACGGGGGAGCCAGCAGCGGCGCCCCCCGCCCCCAGCCTCCGTACCTGGCCTTCCCCGTCGCGGGCGCGGCCTGCCACCCAGCAGGGCTTGGAGTCCCGGGAGGGCAGCCCGGGGCCCGGCTTGGAGGCCGCGCGGCGCCCGGAGACGCCGGGTCCCGTCCCCATGGCGGCCAGAGGAAGCGGCGGTCTGTGCCGCCCGCCGGACGAAGCGTGGCGCTCCGCTTCCTGCCATTGTGCGGCCGCGCCCGCCCCGCCGAGCGCGCGGAGACCCGGGGGACGCCCGGGCCGGGGCGCCTCCGCTGCGGCCCCGGCTCCAGGCTGCGCCCCCCGGACCCCGGCCGGCGCCCCACTCTGCTCCGACCTCCACCCCCCCCAACTCAGAAGGCCCTTCGCCCAGTCCCGCAGACCCCCGCCTCGGGGCCTCAGCCCGGGTCGCCTTCCCCCTTCCCCGGAGGAGCTCCCTGAACGCTGGGGGCAGAAGAGGGGGGACCGGGACTAGGACACATCCCCCTCCGGGCGCAGGGACCCCGCTCCGCATCCTCCCCCGGGGAAACCTCTGACCTCTAGCTTCCCCACCCCAGCCACGCATCCGGCGCTCAGAGGCCCCCCCTGCGGTCATCTTAGCTCCCGCCCACAGTCCAAGGGACCCTCTCCCTCTTCCCAGTCAGTGGCGCAGGGGGCCGGGTGACCACAGGTGGCGGCGGCAGGCGGAAGGCAGGCGCGCTTGTCGGAAAGGGAGGAGAGCTTGGCCTTTGGGAGCCCTCAGGAGTTGGGTGAGAGCGCGTGCGGAAAACCCCACAACCCAACTCCGCCTTCCCGAGGTCTGGAGTCCCCAGGTCCCTGCGGGTCCCAGCTGGGTCCCTCGACGCTCGGGGCCACGTGGGAGATTCGGCGTCCCCATCGCTAGGGGACGCTCATCGGAGACCGAGAGGACACCGCTCAGGACTGGGGTGCGGTTCAGGGCTCCCCGCGGTAGGTTGTCAAAGCGCTTTTCCACTTTGGGATTGAGGGCGGCACTGCTATTCTCATTCATCGCGTGGGGAATAAAGTGATAGGAAAGGGCACAGATGGGACTGAAACCCAGACTTCGGACTCTGCTTCTGGAACGGACTGCTTGGGACACCCCTCAGTACCTACAGGGTGAGGCGCACTGGCTGTCAGCAGCCCACCCACCCCCTAGACAGCTCCTCCTCAATCTGGTTCCCAGGGAAAGAAGGTGGGGGTCTCTGAGGTGGGCAGCAGTTTATGAGAGGCCCACCTCTGCACCCAAAGCACAAGCCCTCTGCTGTCCACATGATAGGCACATCTTTTGAAAACTAAAACCCAACCATGTCACCCCTCCCTTAAAGCCCTCCAGCGGCTTAGAATAAAACCCCACACAGCCAAGCTCCCACCCCACCTCCCAGGCTGCTGTGCTGGCCTTTCTCCTCCCCACAACTCCCCAGCTAAGCACTTCACCTCGGCGTGCTGCCAGGAACACCACGTGCCCCTGGCCTTCAAGGGCTTGCTCTGGGCCCCAGCTCAAATGCTGCCTCTCCAAGGGTGGACAGCTTTACCCTCCTCTCAAAATAAACGGCCCCTCAACCTCCAACTCTCAATCCTCTTAAACTGAATTATTCCTCAGCATTTACTACTGCCTGAAGTTGTTTACTCCTTGTTCACTTGATTAATTATCTGTCTTCCCTGCTAGAATATCCTCTCCAGACCTCCCCACTTAGAACAGTCCTGGCCCCCAGCAGGTGCTTGGTGTAGACTGGATGATAAATGGATGAATGACAGCAAAGGAAGGGTCTTCATGTCCCAGAAGGCAGCGAGGGTCTCAGCCAAGATGCCTCTTCCTGCCACCGACAGCCAATGAAGCCATCCCCACGCAGCCTCCATGACCTTGGTCCTACTGGCCCAGGCAGGTCAGTTTCCACTTCAAATTCTGGTAGTCTCGCTCAGGCCCCGGCCCCTGCAGCTGCCCCAACAGCCGACAGCTGAGCACTCGCCAGTGCCAGCCTGTGCCAGCAGCTCCGGGCAGCAGTCCTGCTCACTCTTCTCAAAGGTCCTAAAGGAGATACTGTTACTATCTCCACTTAACAGATAAAGAAACTGAGGATTGGAAACATTAAGTGGCTTGCCCCAAAGTCACTAGCTGGTAAATGGGCAAACGGATGCCTGTGCTTTGGACCCAAGTGCCTCAGGCACCAGGCAGGGGTGGGGGGCATAAAGACCAGCAAAAGAGGTGTTTTGGGCAGCAGGGCCTTGAGACAGGCAGATCCCAAAGCCAGCTTAGGGGGATCCCATTGGTCTGGGGTAATCAGGTCACATCGAGTGGAGACCATAGGGGCTGGGCCAGGACAGTTCACTGGAGGTCACCTGAGTGGCCAGGCCCTGGCCATCCCTGAGTCATTCTGTTTCTTGGCTCCTCCAGCCAGGGCTGAGGGCTGCTCCTTAGAGGCCCAGGGCCCTGCTGCCAAGAGTGCAGGATCAAAGCACCTGCAGAGTTGAGGGTGGGGGAGAGAAGCCCTCCCCCACCCCACGCCAGGGGAGAAGGAGGCCTCCTGGTTTCTACGTCCTCTCTATAAGAGACAGCCAAAATAGCCCGTGCTCTGGTAAAAGAGGTCCCACCCCCTGACTCCCTGGGGATGGGCCTCTCCCCAGCCAGCCCCAGCCCCAGCTTCAGGCTCATGAGTCAGGACTGGCTTGTTGAAACTGATACCCAGAAACCAGATGCTGGACTGATGAATAATGGAGTCTCCAAGGCGGAACCCCCTCCCATTGCCCCCCAGCACCATCTCCCCAGCCCCAGAGAAGCTGAGACCTGTGCACATCCTCATCCCTACAAGAGGTTGGGGCCCCAGCCTGGTCTGCAGTGGGAGAGGGAGCTCCCTGTCCAGGAGACCACAGGTCTGGGGCAAGGCCTGGAGCCAGCTCTGTGCACTGCCCTCAGCAGACTGGCCTGGAACCAAGAGTTGAAGCTTCCTGGCTGGAGGGACACCCCTGCCCAGGGGCTCCCCACCTGGACTAAACTCCCCTGGGCGCTGGCCCCATGGCCCCATCTGGCACCTTGGGAATCCAGGGGCGGTGGCTGTATGCGTGGGCAGCTCCGCCAGGGTGGGGCCAGCTCCACCAGGCTGCTCTCCTGGCTGCAAATGGCCCACCCAGCTCCTCCCTTTCCCTAGGCCTGGGCCTCACCCCTTTGGTCCTTGGGTTCTGGGCCCCACCTGGAGACCAAGCCTACCCTCAGGCCCTGTCCTGTGCTGGGCAGATGGCAGGGATGTATAGCACCTCTCCACAGGCCAGGCTCACCACCTGGGCTCCAGAAGCCAGTGAGGCCCTTTCTTCACCAGCAAGCAGGCTGGTTGGGACCCAGTGCTAGGGAGAGGGAGCAGTTGTGGTCAGTGAATGCACCTCCTGCCCAGTCCCTGCACATATGTGCCAGACCCTGGAGCTCAGGACCTCAGCGTGGGAGCTAGTGCCTTCTCCTGGCACCTTTCTGCAGCACCGTATAGAAGGCTCACTGGGAGGGAAATGGGGAAAGACCACATGCCTGGGCTGCAGATGACCTGCTTCGGGGGCCCACCTATCCCTGCCCTTACCCAGCTGTGCAAAGAGAGCACTGTCAGTTCTCTAGAATTTTCTTTAGTGATGCCCTCTGGGTCTAAAGTGTGCCTGGACCCTGGCCAAGGGCAGAAATAGTAAAATCCTCCTAGAGCCCCCAAAACTGGGGAAGGCTCCTGGGGAATTTGTAGGGCCGAGGGGCCTCCTCAGCCCCCATTTCCTCATCTATAAGGGAGGCAGGCCAGGGCACCTCCCGGGTCCCACGTCCTTCTCCCTCTCCCTATCCCTTAGATGGGTGCCAGCGGCCCAGACTGCCTGAGGCTCAGACTCTTGCGCCCCCTGCCGGCCTCAAGAGGACCTTCCTCCTGGGACCGACTCCGGGACGCCCAGACGGGGCAGGGTCGGCGGAGCCTCCCAGCCACCCTGAGCTAAGACCCCTCCAGGATCCTCCCGCCCTACCAGCAATTCTCACACCGGGGCTGGGACCCCAGAGGCTCCTCACGGCCACAGCTCTAAACCGCCCCACCCTAGAGTCACTGGGGTGGGGCGGGAGCTGGAGCCCATTCCGCCCTCCAGTAAGTGGAGATAGAGCCAGTGGCGCTCACCGATACCCACCCGCAGGGCAAGGATTGCGTGGGACCCTCTACTCCGGCTTCTGTTCCTTAACTCAGGGGGAATCTTGGCGTCCGGACCCACCCCGTCCGGGCGCCAGTTTCCCCAGAAGACTCACCTAAGGACATGGGTCTCCTTCCCTGTTGTGGCTGGGGCTCAGGCCAGGGCTGCCAAAGCCCCGGAGGTCGCGCCGGGCTAGGGGGACAGGCGCGGAGGGGCGGGCTCGGTCGACTCTGCGCCGGTAGGGGCGCGGGAGATCGGGGAATTACGGTAGGCCGGCGCGGGCGCTACCACCTGGGCGGGCCGGGACGTACCAACGGCGCGCCGGCCGGGACGGGGGAGCGCCGGGAGCCCGGGAACGGGGGAGGGGCTGTCACCGTCCCCGAGGGGCTGGCCGGTCCGGAGCTCCGCAAAACTCAAAGTCCCTAGCCTTTAACCTGGGCTTGAAGACAGCAGCTCGCCCGTCCCCGGCGAGGGCGCGCCTTGGCCGGAGAGGAGCCCCCGGGGGTCCAGGCGGAGGGACCCGCAGGCCGAGCCCAGTCCCGGGAATCGCCCCAAGCCAGGCCCGCTTCCGCTGGATTCGGAACTGCGCCCTCCACGGCGCCTGAGAAACGGCCCGCCTGTCTCCGGGCTCCCCCTTCTCCTCCTGGGCCATGCCTTCAGGGCTGGAATAGGGGCCAATCGCCCGTTGGTGGTTCCCAGCTTCCCTCTCCAGCTGCCCAGTTTAGAATAACTCTGCGCTCAGGACTGCGGGCGCGGGGAGTGTCTGGGAATAGCGGGATTCCACAGAAATCGTCAGGCAATCCGCCCCAAGCACACCCTGCCTTCCCTAATTACACAGCGGGTGAAAGGGCGAGCTAGATGGGCGGACTGGGCCTAGGCCAGATCTGAGCCACGGAGAACTACAGCTCCTCTCTGGGCCCCTCACTGGGCCAGGGTCTCCAGGCTCCCAGGCCCCCTCCTTGACAGCAGTGAGGCCGAGTCTGGGCCCACCCCAGGGCAGCTCATCTTGGCCAGGTCACATGGAGTGGGTCCCCTGTCCCTGCCTCTCGAGCCAGGTGCCTTCTGCTTCCCACAAAACCAGCCACGGCCCAGGAATTCCAACTGCATTGCCTCTCTGGTATTGCCCCTTGCTCCAGCCACAGACCGACTGCCACCTGACTACAGCCGACCGGCATCTAAAAGTCCAGTCACCTCCAGTGACCCCCAGAATCTGGCCATTCTCAAGGGCACCCTGACCTCCCACCTCTCAGGCCCAAAGCATTGCCCAGAATAGGTGACTCCCTCTCCTATTATTCACTACATCCTGCCTATTCTTTCTCCACAGGGATCTCAGATCCACCCCTTCCTCTGCCCTGTGTCCACTGGTCTTCATCTGGCCACCCCTTCCCTAGACACACACCCCCTGACTCATCCCTGCCATCTCACAGTCCATTGTTAAGCTGAAAGGGTACTCTAAAAGTTATCAAACCCAACCTCTACTCTCTCTGCTTGCATACCAAGCAGGGGATGGGGTGCTCACTGCCTTTACATCTGAGAACAGCTTCGGCTGTTGGAAACCTTTGCCTGTCTGAACCAAAACTCACCCCCTGCCAGGGCCCTTGGGAACCCTATAGGAAAATGCACCCCCTTTCCTCCTGTTAGCTCCTTAGAAATGGAAGGCTCTAAGAACAGACAGCCCTGGTTTGAGTCCCAGCCTTGCCCAGCAAGTCAGTTCACCTCCTTGCTTCTCAGTGTTCTGTCTCCAAACTGGCGGTGGGGTGGTCCCTATGGCATCAGGTGGGTGAGGACTAGAAGGGTTCCTGTGGTGAGGCACCCAGGCAGGGCCTGGCACACAACAGGTGCTGAGTGAATGGCGGCTACTGGAATCACTACCTGTGCTTGAGGATGATAGGCTGAGGGGCCCGTCTCCAGGGTAAACACCCCCAAGTCTCCTGTCCCTTCAAATGGGGTGACCCAATGTCTCCTGGGCCAGTGTCAGTGATCCTCCATGTTCCCTTGTGCCCTGGGGTGCCCTGCAAAGACTTTGACCAGACTACCCAGTTCAAATGGGCCCAGCAAGGACCTGGGGAGTCCAGACACTGTCTGTGTGGTAGTTACCTTGCAGAAGGGCAGACATACCCACTCTGTCGTCGCCTGGCCCTCCATGAGAGAGGGAGTGAAGACCTCCTCCATCTCCCTGCAGATTCCCAGCTCTGTCTGCCCGGGGAACAGGACACATCTGCCACAAACATTTGTCCGGCTAGGTGGGGTTGGCTAGGGTGTGGGATGGGACCTGGTAGGGTCTCAGATCTCCTGGAGGGGAGGGAAGGCACACCTGAAGCCTAGGAATTTTTCTCCTCCTCTATGGAAGAACACATAATCATAGCATTCTCTGGGACACCTACGGCATGCCACACTCCGCTCAGCACCTCACATACAAGCCCTGTTTTAATCTTCACCACAATTCTAGAAGATTTCCTTGTGTGGAAACTGAGACTCAGAGTGGTGTAGTGACTTGCCTGGGGTCACACAGCTGGAAAGGGAGGAGCTTTGTCACGGACCTCACAGGGGTGGGCTACTCTACACTTTCATCCCACAGAGGGGCAGAGACTTCTTTCCTGTGGTCTGAGGCAGAGCGTCCAAACTCCTCCCTGACTTCAGGTCCTCCCTGTCCAGCTCTGCCTCCCTCCCCAAAGCTTCTGACTCCTCTTGCTCCTTGTAGGCCCCCGCTCACTCAGCCTCCCTCCACCTCAATACCTCTTCATTCCTCAGGACACCAGCAGCCTCCTCCAGGAAGCCCATCCTATGATCCCTCTCTAGAATGAGCTCCAGGGGCAGAGGTAGGGGTGGGCAGCTGACTCATCTCAGACACCCCGGCACCCTGGAGAGGCTCAAACAAAACCTCAAGGGTGGGCCCACAAGGGAAAGGGTCCAGTGCTGAGAGAAGACAGCTCTTCCCCAGGGCAGCCAGGGGGGGCCAGTTTGGCAAATCCAAGTCCGCACCTCCTCCTCCTCCCAGGGGAGTAGGATGTCAGCTCTAGAAGGGCAGGACCTTTGTTTCCTGAGGAGCTCCAGGGCCTAGAACTGGGCCTGGCGCTGCAGATGCTTGAAGCTGATTTGGTAATGAATAAATAACATCATCCCCTTCAAAAAGCTAGTCACATCCTGCTAACTGTTCCTACAAGGCTGGAGAGGACCATAAGGAAGGAGGCTCTTGCTGTCAGCCCAGACCAAGCCCTGCCTGTGGTGCCGTGTGACGTGGACAAGTTCGTTCACCTGTCTGAGCCTCAGTCCCCTTACGTGTCATGGGGGAATAAGAACACTTGTCCCCAGAGGTTCTCTCATGGGTTCACTGAGACGAGCAACAGGGCCTGACACCGCACCTGGCACATAAACACATTCAGAGCCGAAACTACTATGACACTGAATGTCAACTGTACTTCAATTAATAAAAAGCAAACAGAAAAAAAATTAATAAGGACATTCTTTGCTGCTCTTTCTAACAAAACCTGAGCTTCATTCACCTCCTCTCAGCCTCTGCTTCAGCCCGCTCATCCCCTGGTAAGACCTGCCTATGGGCGGGCCCTTCTTTCTTGCCCTTCCTGGACCACCTTGCCTTATGCTCTGCCTATCCACCTTTTCACATCCACCAGAGGCCACCTTCTCCAAGATGTCCTCGCAGACTAACCCTCCTATCTCTGATCATCAGGGATCCCTGTCCCCAAGGTGAGGCTGTGCCTAATGCCCCAAAGTGGGTCCCACAGGTGTCAGGGCTTGGGCTCTGCCCCTGTAGGCTGGGTGATCCTCTGACTGCTGATGCCAATGTCAGCCATGCTGAGTTCCAGGCAGGCCAGGCTGGGCTGACGCGGGGACCTAGAGGCTACAGAGGGCCTACACTTGCTCCGAGACCAGCTCTTGTATCACAGGTCCCACCTCTGAGCATTCGGGGCCCTCCTACCCCTGCCCAGGGCCTCTGACAGTTTGGGGGCCTGTCCCTGCCACAGGATGGGCCCCAAGGCCTTGCAGACCCCTGGCTGGATGTATTTTTGGGGTAGCTGAGGCCAGTTGGTCACCAGAAGCCCCCATCTGGGGGAGAGACAACCTGCCAAGACCAGAACCCCAATGCCAGACACCATGCGCACCAGCAGATTGTATGTGACATCACAGCCACCCCCTTGCCTGGTGACCACGGCAACTGGAAGACTCCCCCACTTCTCCCCGCCCCCAGAACAGTCCTCCACGTTCCTTCTAATCGTGGTCTTCCTGTACAGAATGTATGAGCATGTGTCTGGGCAGCGGGGGGTGGTAGGGAGAGCTAGGGGAGTGGGAGGGTGGCATTTTTAATTTCCTGCAGCTGGCAGAGCTGAGTTCACAGTTGTTAGGAACATAGGCTCTGGTATTATACAGATCAGGGCTCTGGGTTCAAATCCCAACTTTACCACATCCTAGTGATGGGTCCTTGGGTGAGCCACCACCTCTCCAAGCCCGTTTCCTCATCTATCAATGAGAATAGTGACAGGACAGATCTAGGGAGGCCAGAGGGAGGAGACAGTGAGTCCTCAGAGCCTGGGCCTGACACATTAAGTTGTGGCATTTACTCCTGTTGCCACTCAATTGTGTGCTGGGAGGGGCCAAACCTGGGTCAAGCCCTGGCTTGGTCTCTCATGAGCTTCAGGGCCTGCGCCAAGTCACAGGACCTCTCTGAACCTTGGTATCTTCATCTGGAAAACAGGGCGATGATGCCTTCCTAGCAGAGCTGCCGCAGTGGTGCATACAGCACAGAGTGCTGTGGCCCCACTGGAGAGAGGCAGAAGTGCCCTGTCATATATTTATCCTTATTCCTCCTGTTCTGACCAGCTCCCAGCTCCCAAGCCCTGGGACCGCAGGACCAGTTTGTCCCTTCTTCCCTTTGTCATCCCCAGAGCCGCAGTCACTCTCATGAAGTCCCAAAGTGTCCCCAATCCATGCCCAGGCCTAAAGAGTGGTGCAGTGCTGCAGGGAGGGTTCCAGCTGGGCACTGCGCCAGAACCGTGGTGGGGAGGTCCTTTCCTTTGCTAAGTCTCAGTTTCCTCGTCAGTGACATGGGGCCGTAGTTCCTGTCCCCTCAGGGGGATGGCAAGGACTGAAGTGCAGGAAGAGCTTTGGGACATCCTTGCTCCCCTGCCCTTGCCGAAGTACCCGCCACCCTGCTGTTCCTGAGGCAGCCTGAGTTTGTCTTCTAAGCCAGCCACCCTGTGGCCCTGCCCACCCAGAGCCTAAATAGCAGGGGCCCAGCCAGCTGCAGCCTTGCCAGGGACCCTCTCTGGGAGAGAGAGGGTGTTAGAGCCCCGGCCCCTGTGCCCCCAGCCGCTCCCTACCTTGGCCGCCCACCCCTTGTCCATGCAGTCAGGATTCTGACAGCGCGCTCCCTTCTCCTGGGCCAGGCTCCGGTTATCTGTAGAGGACACGAGTAGAGGGTTATCAGCTGGGAGGGGGCCAGGGGTGTGTGTCCCAGGCTGGGGCCCCCAGGCTCCCGGGGACCCCAGAGGCTCCCCCTACCAGAGAACGGGAGGGGCCGGCTCCTCAGTCCTCCCTCCAAAGGAGGTCACGGTCCCTTTCTCTTTTAAATGCCAACTTATCAGCACGGGAATCTGTGCAGAGCCCTTTTCTTGCTGCAGCTCCCCAGGGAAATTATCCAGCTTCCAGGGGGAGAAAACGCCTTTGGAAATAAGCTGCTCCCTCCCTCCGCCCCACCAACCGGGCTCGGTGACCTTGTGGAGCCCCAGACTTCCTGGGGGAGCCTTCCAGGGGTGCTGGCAGAAGGGGGGACCCCAGGGGTCCAGGATGCCTTCCTACTCCCGCCCTGCACATCACTGCCTCCACAGCTGGACACCCCTCCTCTGTCCATCCTTAACCCAGAATTCGGCCCCCTCCAAGCTGCCTGCCTCTCTTCCTAGGGTCTGGGCGCAGCAGCGGCGGGAGCAGGGAGGGGGCGGAGAGGCTGCCGGCGCAGCCAGCGCGCAGGCCCGGGGGGAAGGGGCGCCGCCGGAGCGGCCCCAGCCCGGAGGCAGTCTGGCCCCCGCCGCCTGGTTCCGGGGCCGGCGTCCACCCTCCAGCCGGGGCAGGCCTTCCCCAGAGAAGGGGGGGGCCGCCCCCCCCGCCCGGCGCCTGCCCGCTGCGCCCCCCGCCCGCGCCCCTGCCGGAGCCAGCGCGGAGGCCGCCCGACCCGGGGGCCTGAATGGCGGGGCTGCTCGGGGCCAGCACTCACCCATGGAGGAGGCGCGGAGCGGCCGGGACGCGGGCGGGCGGGGGACGGGCGCCGGGCGGCAGGCGGGAGCAGATCGGAGCGTCGCGGCCGCGGGGACCCTCAGCGGCGGAGGCGGGCAGGGCAGGTGGGCGGCAGGAGGAGCCCCACAGGCGGCCCCGCCTGCGGGAGCTGGACTCTTGGCCGCCCCGCTCCTCCCGCCGGCCCTCCGCGCGCCCCGCGCCCTCTGCCCCCTCCCCCTGCTGCGGGCCAACGCGCGCCCCGCACCCCGCGCCCCTCCAGCTCACCCCGGCCCCGCACCCCGCACCCCGCTGGGCAGCGCGGGCGCCTGCAGGGCGGGCAGGACAACGTCTCCTTTCTGAACTGTCAAGGGCTGTGACCAAAGGCCATCCCTCCGCCGCTCAGCCCCCCAGCCACCTCAAAAGGAAACACCTTTGTGTTTTAGGTGGTCAAGAGGCATTTTCTCAATCTCCTGGAAAATGGCAATAAAGGCGTTTTAGACAACTTTGCTTTTTCTCCTGGTCTGAATGGTACCAAGTGAAAACGGCCCCTTCCTGGAGGTAGAAATGCAGGTCAGGCCAGCTCCCGGGCAAGCCCTCGCCCACCCCCAGCGGACTCCCTCCCCCACACTTAGAAATGCTGGTGGGAGGCAGGCAGGGGCTTCATAAATAGGACTGGACTTGTTGGCTACTGTTGTTTTATTGTTACCATCTCTGTTGGCTAACGTTTTTAAAGTTTATGGAAGGATAAATATGTACAGAAAAGTGCAGCTAGCATGAGTGCACGGCTCAATCAATTTTCACAAAACGTATTTTCACAAAATAGCCAGCACCCGAATGGAGAAGCAGGGCATCACTGGTCCCCCCGTAGAGGTGCCCTGGGGGGCACTGCCAGCTGCAGCACCCAGCTTCTAACCACCCTGACTTCTAACCATATCTATTAGCTTCGCTTGGTCTTGCACTTTACATAAATAGCATCACCCGATGCTTGGACATGTCAGTGGTCACAAAACACTTTGCACTACAAAAATGGAGCCCTGGGGATGTAACCAAGACTCCCTCAAAGGATTCGCAGTGTTCCCAAGGCTGCCAAGAACCCACTCCACCTGCAGGTTGGTGCTGGGAGCCTCTGGGTCCATGAGACCCAGGTATGGCAGAATCAATTCTGGTGGGGACTGGGTCCCTCTCCCAAAAGATCCCCCAGCCCCTTCCCAGAGGCCTCTCAGCTGGAGAAGGGTGCCTGCCTTTCCGAACGTGTCCCTTACATGGGCTGCTCTTGGGGACTCATGGGTGACCAAAACCCAAGTCCCTGCCCTCAAAGACTCTCAGAACTGTACTGGGTCCCAGGCCTTCTGGATTTTCTGGCTTCATTCAACAAAGAAACATCGATGGTCCCCTGAGGGCCCACTCTGTGCCAAGTCCCAGGCTGGGCACTGGGGACCCCTCAGTGCCCTGACAAGCCTTAGGCAGCTGCCTATGGGGCCTGGCGTCAGGCCAACCCTTTAGAGGGCAGCACGCCTACAGTGCAGCAGGGAGGCGAGTCCCAGGAAAGAGGCCTGCATCTGTAAGGGTACACTGTCCTTCGTCTCCTCTCCCTCTGCAGCATGAACCTTGGGCTCTAAGAATGACTTGCCTGCCTCCAAAATTCGGGACCCTCAGGCCACTGCTGCCTCTCTCAGCACACATAGTTCTTTCTGACCCACTCGGAATCTCTGCTTCCTCAGCTGTCCAGAGTCCCAGTGCGGCCTGACCTGCCTCTAGCAGGTGAGGTGGGAGATGGCCCTATGAGGACCCTGCGGGGGGGAGCCTGCGGTCAGCAGTCCAGCCCTGCCTGCCAGGAGGTACTGAGTGGAGGGTGGGGAGGAAGGCAGGACTCTCCATACAATGCCAGCAGCACCCCTCTGCCTTTTGGGGTCCTCGGGACCTGAGACATCAGCCAGCTTTGGGGGAGTGCTCCACGCACCCTGTGGGGGACTTCTCAAACTCAGCCAGACACCATTGGTGGATCCGGGTCCCTGGGTTCTCACGACTCTGGGCCTTGGGTCAGGCTCTAGCACCCTTTGCCCCAAGACTTCTGGATTCTGTCTCTAAATTCTGCAGGCTCCAGGCTACTTCACACCCCAGGATTCTGGAACTGCCTTCCCATGACTGCTGCACGCACAGCCACTGTGGGGCCAGACTCCACCACAGCCCCCGTGGGCTGCTGAAGCGTGAGCTCTGGAGTTCTTTGTCCTGGTTGTTCCAGGCACTGGGGTTCTACCTGGCTGGGGTCTCTGGCCTCTAATTCCCCTGGTTTCAGCCCCTTCAAGGTGTCCAATCTGCTTTCTAGACCCCCTCTCTGGGCTGCTTGGTCCTAGCAACCCCAGGATCTAGCTTTCTCTGCTCTAAAGCCACAACCTCCTAGGGCCATGGGTGTGTTTCTCTCTCCCACAGACTCCAAACACAGGAAAATCAGTGAGGACCCTGATAAGGGTCCAGAGAGGAGCTTCTGGGGACGAGGGAGAGCTCAGGCATGGGACTGCTCGTCTCCACCACAGGGCTGCCTTGAACTCTCTGGGCAAGCCGCTTGCCCCATCTACAGTCCTGCTGTAGAAAAGGTGTGCTGGGTGAGGAGACATGTTGTACCAGGTGATGTTATACCCTGGACGCAGTTGATGGGGCCACATATGGCCACCTGGCGTAGCCCATCAATTAGGTGCACTATGTTGAGAATTTAAATTGAGACAGGCAACTCCCTGGAGCCCTGAGACCATGGAAAGTCAGTCTGAGTGGGTACAGAGCCCCATGATTGTTGGGGAGCAATAAAGAGGGGACCCACAGCCAGTTAGTGGAGAGAGCCCTGGAGCAGCGCAAGAGGGCAGAGGTGGCTCCGTGACTCCGGCAGCTTCTGGTGGCCTGCCTCCACTGCCTGCTCTTAGTACCCCACCTGTACTACCCTCTCTGACCGGAGGCAATATGGGCAGGTGTCCGGCTGCTCACCCTTAGCCAGACCCTGGGCAGACCTGGAACTCTGGACCTGCCCCCACCAGGGTACCAGAGGCTATCTCTGGGCTGCCCTCCCGGCCCCTCTGGCTCCCACCATCCTGGGGAAAGCCAGAGCCCCTCAGCCAGGCAGACAAGCCCACTCTCCGGCTCTCCCGCCCTCTTAGTCCCCTTCGTTTCTCTCCCCCAACTAGATCTCTACCACAACAGGGCGCCTGGCAGCAGCCAGCCAGCAGACATGTTTTGTTTGGCGGAGCACAATGCTTCAAAAGAATTTGAATTGGTTGCCAACTTTGAAAAGTCAGATTTCACATAAAAATCCAGATTTCTGGCTTCCATGGACAAACCAGAGGAGGCTGGCCACTCTGGACCCATATGCCCGATGGCTCCAACTCCCGAGCTGTGTCTGCCGCAGACCGGCCGCCTCCCTTCCACCCTCCCTAGTCCCCACCACTCCCTATTGCCTCACACCAGCCTCACTCAGGCACCCACTGCCTCTTCCCAGGAGGGAACTGAACTTCCCACCCTGGCCCAGCCCTTCCGGTTCTGCTCCTCTCCTCCTGTCACATCCTCCCCTCGCTGCCTACTGACATCCTGCCTCTCTCCAAGACCCAAGTCAAATACAGCTACCTTCCGGAGGACCTTTCTGTTTCAACATATCCCAGTTCCAGATGAATCTCTCCCTCCTTCATCCCACTGTCCTGGGATTGGCCTTTGAACTGGCCTGTTACTCTTGATCTGCCTCTCCCAGCAGATGACCTTTGGGAACAACAGCTGATAACCGCAGCTCTGACTGGCTCAGCCGGGGGCTCATCTCCATCTAACCCTCTGCAGTGAGGCCTGACCCGCTGGCCGCTGCAGCCCCTCAGCATGTGCTGGGAGCCTGGTCCATACTGGGATGTGCTGTACATGTAACACACACGCTGGATTTTGAAGACTTAGTGCAAAGAAAAAAAGTGAAATCTTACTAATGAATTTTTATATTGATTACATGTTGAAATGATAATGTTTGGAACATATTGGGTTAAATAAAATACATTATTAAACTTAATTTCACTTGCATGTTTTCAGTTTTTGTTTTGTATTTTTAATGTGGCTACTGGAAAATTGTAACGATACGAGTTCTGTTGTATAGCACTGTTCTGAACAATTGAGAGAGGGAGGTCTGATCATTGTGCCCATTTTACAGATGAGGAAACTGAGGCTCAGAGGGTTGGGAACCTTGCCCAAGGTCGTGCAGCTAGTGAGTGATAAAGTTGAAGACTCCAAGTCTACACTCCTGACCAGTGGGCTACACTGCCCCATGGTGTCCCCATGGTGCCTGGCACAGTTAGGTGCTTGGCACACAAGAATTGGCCCCCCCTTAATCACATAAGTGCCCCCTTTCCTAGCTGACCCCAGTCTGATACAAGTGTGCACTTGTTCTGACATCTCAGAGGAGTAAGGCTGTGACCCTTGCTCCAATGGCCCCTTCTGCCCCACGAAGGCAGAGCTGCACTGCCTACCACCTCCCAAACCTAGGCCTGGCTGTGCAAAGGCTGCCCCTCCCAGGAAGCAGCTGCGGCCTTACATACCCTCTCCTACGCAAACCCTGCCCTCCTGGGAGCCTGGCCATGCTCGGGCAGCTTCCGAGGGCTGTGCCAGGACTAGAGCCCCCTTACCAGGGCAGCCTGGCAAAGGGTAAGGTTTGGCTTAAACCTGGCCAAAAGTCAAAGGGACCTGTCCTGGGTGGATGGCTGCCAGCCGCAGGAAACTTCTGCCACTCCCTCCCCTGGACACTGGTCAGAGTATCACAGGTGGCCTGGGAAAGAAATGTGGCCTCCTTCCCAAAGCCCCATGGGGCATTTTGGGGTAGGGCAGTCAAGTGAGGACCCTCCCTGGAGGAAAGGGCAAGGACCACACAGCCTCTGATGCTATCCCTGCCTGCAGGCTGGAACCGCTGCAGGCACTATTCCATGGAGCCTGGAGACCCCAACCCTCGCCCTGCCTGCCACACCCCTCAGTTAGAAGAGGTGAGAGGATGCATTTAGAATTCCTTCCTGGGGCCAGAGCAACTGTCCACACAGTTCCTGCAAGCAGGACCGGAGCAAGCCAGCCACTTCCTCTGGCTGAGGCTACTGCGGGCACCTGCCCGTTTGCCCACCCTGGGCTTCCTCACGAGGCTCCTTGGAGGAACTGAGAGTGGCCAAGGGAGGAGCAGGAGCAGGGCTGCAGATGTGGCTCGAGATTCCTATTCAGGACAGTCATGCTCCGTGCACGATCCCCACCCCTACCACTGGGTTGGGCTGGCGCCGGGGCTCACCACCCACCCATGATGGGCCCAGGCCAGGGGCCAGCTGGCTGCAGAGGACAGAGCCCACACAGACAGCTGTGGGGCCCAGCTCACCCACCCGGCCTGCCTTAGCACAGGCCCCGAGGTCTGCACATGCACCATGACCCACCTGCTGTGCACTGGACCTCTCTCCCAGCGTGGGTAAAGAGGCAGGGGGACAAGTGTGTAAACAGGGCCTTGTCTGTGGCTCTGAGGATGAGGGCAAGAGCTGTGTCTCTGGGCACCCCATTCATGACCCCGCTGAGCCTTGCCTTATTTTCTAGAGCAGAGGGAACACCAAGAATCATCCCTGCCTCAAAGGGTGGGCATGAAGATGCCAGGAACCATAGCTTTAAAAAGGCTTGGCATGGAGCAAGCCCCCTCTAAACGTTAGCTGTGGGCCCCAGAGCTGGCAGTGAACAGTCCCTGTGCAGTGGGCTATGGAGCCCCAGAGGTGGGAGGGACTGCCCTTCCCAGAAGGGTCAGCAGGCTTCACAGAAGGTACCCCAGAGCCTCTCAGAGTGGGGGGCCCAGCCACAGCCAAGCTTGGGCTCTTCCAGACGACTGAGGTGTAGAGAATAAACTAGGGGTGATGGGGTGGCATGGGCCCTGCTGGGCCTCCCTGGCTTGTGGCTGAGACTGCCTTAATGCCCTCAGGTAAACCTCTGGCCCTGTCAGAACCCCTGCTACCCTGCCTGCCTCAGTTGGACAGGAAACTGCCGGGTGAAGCAGTACAAGCAGATAGAAGTCCCCCGCAGCTCCCCCTTCCCAGCCTACTCTCCCAAACGCCCCCTGGCTCCAGAACAGTGCCCAGCTGAAGGACAGGAGCTTTCCCCTAAGCTGGCCTACCACCACACAGGCGTGCTGCCAGGTCACCCTCCTGCCTCCCCCTGCTCTGCGCCCAGCCCAGAATCACGGGCTCCTTCCCGCCTCCTGCACACACCCCTGACGGCTCCTGGGGCTCCTGGGCCCGGTGGGCACTGTGCCTCCCCTCCAAGCAGCTTCATCCCCGTCTGCTTTGGCTGGTGGGGCAGGAAGCAGGAGGCGTCCCAGCACGTGAAAACACCTGTTGTTTATGCCCACAGGGCCCTTTCTCTGAGAGTAGCGTTTGCCATCAAGCTTTGTGGAACCCATGCTCCATGTGGTCTCCTTCCGTAGTGGACGCAAGGCCTGCTCATCACTTTCCATGCCCTCTGACCTCAGGAATGGGTCAGGGAAGGCCCCTGCCAGGCCGTGGAAGCTGCACCTGAGAGAGGTTTCTGCAACTCTGGGCCTGTGGCTGGGGGGTGGCTGGAGCCTGGTACCCAAGACGAGGAGGACAGAGGAGCACACTGACTCCTAGGTCCCCTCGCCCTGCCCACTCCTGCAGGCCAGATCTGGGGTGCTGTCACTGGCACCAAACTGTCCCACAGAATTGGAGTCTCCAGCCCAAGGCTGAGTTTTCCGCAGGACACCTGGTTAGTCAGCTACAGTAAAATGGCAGCCATAACCGGCAGGGATGGTGCCCGGCTCCGTGCCGAGCTTGCAGTGCTCCATGTGGGCGCCTGAGGCAGACCCCACCACCCACAGCACCCATCTGGGAAGGGAGATGGCGGGGAGCGGGGTATCCAGACGCCTCAGCGTCCCCACTGCCGTCCTGCCTCTCTAGGGATTTAATCCTTTTGGGCCACTGATTCCTCATCTGCAATGGGGACAAGAAGAGAAATGACACATGTCCTGGAGCCTTCAACACGAGCATTTCAGAAGGACTCATCCCAGCACGTGGCCCTGATTGCGGAGGCGGAGGACAGGGGTTGAGGCCAGGCCTGAAGCCCAGGGCCAGCACTGCTGCCCAGCTGGAGGCCCGCGAGGCCCAGCCCAGCAAGGACCCAGGAAGGAGAGGCCCCTCCACCTGCCCTCCTGTCCCCGTAGCCTCCAGGGCCCTGGTACGCGGCCCCTCTCCTCCGCAGCAGCTCTCGGGAGGGGCTCTGGCCCCAACACCACTGTCGAGGAAGTGGCCAGCAACAGCATGCACATGGGGAGCGGGCCACAGGCTCTAGCTAGCTGGGAGCAGCCTGGTAGCCCTGGTGCTGGAGCCTCCCGAAGACCTCCCAGGAAAGGGGCCCCGCACCTACCCCCAAGGTCCTTGATGATATCCAGAGTGGAGCTCCAGGAGAAGCGCTCCACGGCCCCCAGCTCCAGCTCAGCCAGGTCACCGGGCAGGGCCTCTAGCTCGTAGGCACCCCGCTTCTTCCAATAGAGAAACATGCTGAGGCCTGGGGAGGCCTCCCTGCTGGGCCTGAGCCCTCAGAGCAGGGCGACCCCAGGCACCTGAGTCCCCAAGGCCTGGGCACAGTGGGTGCAGGGCCTTGGAGGGGCTGCGGGGCCCCTAGGGTTGGCCTCAGGCAGCAAGCGAGGCCCTCCCTGGGGAGGGAGCATTCTGGGAGTGTCTGGGGGCCTATGAGCTGACCAATGGCCAGGGCCCTGGCCTGCACAAAGCGTCTTTCTTCCCCTCCTACAGACATTTTACAAATTTCAACTTCCCGGCCCCCTCGGAGCCCCCACCAAGGGGATGGGTCGGCTGTCTGGGGACAGCAGAGGCCCGGAAAAGAGCGCTATTGTTTCGTGGTCTCTTGGCTAAGATAAGTTTTCAGAGGAGGAAAATGTGCTGTCCCAGGAGCAATCCCAGCCCCCTGCCCCAACCTCTGACCCCAGCCCCCAGGCCCAGCTGGCTACTGCTGGACTTCCCAATGAGAAGAGAAAGCACCCATAGGGGTGCCGTCGGTGACCCCAGAGCTGTTCTCAGCTGCCTGACTGGGCCTCCTCCCCAGGGAGCTCAAGGCATGTCTCTCAGCTCTGCTGAGCAAAGGCTTGGAGGCCTCCAGGGGTCAAAGGGCAGGAACTGTGGCCAAGCCTTAGCCTCCTGGCTCTCTGGGCTCTGCCCGCTGGGCTCTCACTCACCAAGGGCCCCCCTCCTCCCTGGCTGGCCACACTTCACCAGGCTGCCCACCCACCTGCCTTCCTCCTCCGACTGCTTTATCCACCCCAAGGGCAGCACCAAGCATGCAGCCCTGGGCAGGCGAACCCATGCAGAGTATCACAGAGCTTCACTGCCCCCATCCGGCGGACCCATGGAGGGGGCTGGGGAGGAGGGTGGGGAGGGCTGGGCACGTGAAGGAGCTGCGGGGCACAGAGCCAGCCACAAAAAGAACCGTGACGAATAAAAACCCAGCCACACTGAAAATGACAGTCACCAGTCAGTTTATTCCGGAACCTAGTAAAAATTGCACGTTTTACCTAGCCAGAAAGTAAACACTAGAGGCTATGGCTGCCCTCTTGGGGGAAGACCTCTTCTGCACCCAGGAGAGCTGTGCCTTCAGCACGTTCCGGCCTTCCCACGGAGGGAGGACTACCCCCCTGCCACAGAAGAGGAGACTGGGGCTCAGCTAATAAGGAGCAGAACTTGGATTTGAACCCAGGACTGTCTGGCTTCAAATCCAGCTTGGGGGGAAGGCCAAGCGGTCAGAGGGCAGTGGGGCAGGTGCTCAGAAATCCACACTGGACAGGGGTAGGTCACCCTCCTGGGCCTGCCCACCACCCTCTGCCGTGTTGCCAGACCTCCTCTGTCTGACCCTGCCGTGGCTCTCCAGCCTGCCCAGGCCCCACAGGAGCCGCCTGGATGGGGGCAGAGCTGGGGCCGGGCCACGGCACCCCCCAACCAGATGCCTGGCCACAGAGAGGCGCAAGGCCCAGGCAGGGGAAGCTGGCAGCAGAGGCTCTGCTTTCAGGAGGTGGGGGGGGGCTCACCTAGAGCCATGCCGGGTGGAGGGTGGGAGGGGCAGCTGTCCAGGCAGCTCGCGTACCCCCAGCTGAGGGCTATGGGGCCAAGAGGCGGCTGAAGTATTTCAAACCATGTGCCCACCTGTCTGACCGCCTCCTCCACCCCGGTGCCCGGCCAGGGAGCAGCCGGTGCAGGCCCCTCCGTGCTTGCCCACTGGCACCCATGTGGCCTTGGCCCACAGAAAGCTAGCAGCACCCCTGCTTGTGGTTACAGGTGAGTGGCCGGCATGGAGGTGTCAGACCAAGCTCGGGGGAGTGAGAGGAGCCATCCGCACGGCTGCTTTCAGTGCCCCCCTAGCACAGGCCGGGGCTGCAGGGGGCGGGCCCGGAGCGGTTACCCAGCCCAGACCCAGACCTGGTGGGGGCCACACTGGGTCATGGTTTCAGAACAGGCAGCCCCACCCAAAAGGGAGAGATTCGTACCCTCGGCTGTGGGGTGCACAAGGAGCCCCTGCCCCATGCATGTGCCCCACCTGCAAAGGCCCCACTGGTGGGCTGCTTGGGCTCAGCGCCCCCAGTGCTGCAGAGGACAGGTCGGCTGTGCGCCTCCCTCCTCGGCTCTCCTGGGCGCACCAGGACTCCTCCCCAGGTTCTCTCTGTCCCCCTGCGCCTCCTGCTTCCCGCCTCCCTGCCTTGGCAGGGCCAGTCCTGCTGCATGGATGTTCTCCTCCAGCTCCCACGGCGAGTCGCCCACACCCCTTCTGTCCAGGCTAGAGGCCCCCTCCCCAGCCTTGCCTCGATCCTCCCTGAACAGCAGAGCGTGACGCAGCCTGGGGATCAAGGCAGGCCCAACCAGGCCAGGAAGGATCCCCCCACGGTGCTCCAAGGTGTGAGGCAGCCCCCGCCCCCGTGAGGCAGCCGGGGTCAAAGCAGAGGCGGACACTGGGCCTTTTCCTGGGGTCAGCGGTGAACCAGGAATCTGGACAGCAATGGTGCTGCTGACAAACGTGGGGGCTCTTCGCCGCGTGAGATGGCTAGGGTGCGGCATGTCCGTCTTGCATGCTCCTGTGTCCCGGGCCCCCAGACAGGCTCGGGGTGTGGACAGCGTAAGCGTGGCTGTCACCTACACTTAGAGTGGGCTGGGCGCCGTGCTGAGCACCACTATGCATTGTCTCCTCTACTCCCTGAGCCGGCCTGAGGCCAGGATGATCACCCCCACACAGGGTGGAGAGGCTGAGGCCAGGATGAGGCAGCTCGCGCAGGGCCGCATGGAACTAGAAGTGGACAAGGAGGGGAGCAAACCCCAGAGCTGTGCTCTCACTGCTGGGCCACACTGCCTGGCCCTCCAAGAGTCACTGCAAGGTATAGACAGGCAGCCCAAGGCCCAGAGGGACACAGAGTAGCCAGAGCTGGAAGCCCATCTTCCCGCTCCAGGGCTACGTCTCCTGCCCCACTCCCTGGGAACTTGTGACCTCTAGGCAGGATGATCCCTCCAGAGCAGGAAGATCAAGGGCTCCTGCCCCTCTCCTGGAAGGCCACTGGGGGCTGCAGCCTTGGCCCAGGCAGAGGAGACCCCATGCCTCTTGTCCCTGCTGCCATGAGCTCCCACTGTCCAGGTCCGAGCCTGAATAGACAGAGGGGCTGGGGACCCGGGGCTGCTTCAGGGAGTGCCTGGCAATGGTCTTGGATGTGGGGAAAGGTCGCGCCCTCTGCAAACTGCAGCTGTTTCCTTAAGAGCAGAAGTGCCATGTGAGGGCCTAAGCTGGAGCCCGAGAGGCCTGCTGAGTAAGGGGCTGAAAGAGGAAGAGGAGCAGATGGCCCGAGGCACCACCAACTCCCACACTGGCCGCCTCTCAACTAGCCACGGCCAACAGAGGCTTTGGCCCTGGGGTTATCTTTCCTGCCTGAGCTCATAGACTGGGGATCCCCAGGCCCACTAGGCACGTCTTTCCCCTCTGCCACCCTGGCTGACTCCTTTCCTACCATGCCAGGCCCTGCAGCTCCCTAAGGGGTAGGACCCTACCTCTGCCTCACTAGCTGGGCAGCCCACCTGCTGGGCAACACTTCCTGAAGCCTTAGATTGCACATTTCTGAGAGGGGTTAAAGAGAGAGTCCACCACTGTGTAATCACAAGATCCTGCCCACAGGGAGCTGAGCAGGGTGCCTGTCATGGAGTGAGTGCTTCCCCACGGGGATGAAGACCTGGGGAGTCCCTGCATTCCGCCAAGGGGCTAGGAGACTCTCCCTCCACTATGCCCTCTGTGGTCGCTTGAGCTCCCCACGTGACTACACCCCTTTCTCCTCCTTCTGGTGTTAGGGGAGGCCTGTCTGGAACTCCAGGGCAGCCCGGGAGTGCCAGTTGTGGTGGTTGGTGGGGGTGGCTACAAACAGAGTTGGCACTGCTGGGCTGTACCCAGTGTCGGCCGCCCACCTCTTGTGAGAAGCAGCCTCTTAGGCTGCACTGTGCCTAAGTGCCCCCGGGTCGGCTGCAGAGCGTATTAGGGGTTAAGTACAGCCATCAGGACAGAGGCCCGTTACATAACCTGGTGGGGGTAGACACTAGCCACACCCCAGCCCTCCTGCTCTCCTGCCTCTGCCCAATCAGCCAGGCCTGAGAGGACATGTGTCCCATGGACGCCCCCCAACCAGCCCTCCAGCTCTGGATAAAGAGGAGAATGTGTCTCCACCTGCCAGAGGCATAAGCTAAAACCACTCTGGGACCAGTGCCTGGTGGTGGCCCCAGGATGGGGTAGAAGCCAATGCTCAGCCAGCAGGCAGTGCACCTGGAGCTGGCACCCACAGAAGGGGTGAGAGTGGGGCCTGGCATGGGCAGCACACACCCTCCCCTGCAGAGTAAACCATTCTGAAGCCTGGACACGTGGATATGAAGCCTCAGCCATCTGCGGGTGCATCAGTTTGGAAGGTGCTGGTGGAAACATGGGCTGCAGCCATCTGGCCACAAGCCAGCTCAGCCCTCAAGCCTCAACCAGGCCCCAGCCACACACCCTCTCCCCAAACAGCTTCTCACAGCCCACAGCCTCTGTGTCCCAACACCCACCAGAGCAGGCTGCCCTTACCATGCCAGGAGGGGTCTCAAAGGTGACCCCCACACTCCTACCTGCCCACATGCCCCTTTCTCCAACCCTTGGGGGCCCAGGTGCTGGGACCAAGACACGTGAGATGTTGTCCAGGCACACATGGGTCCCAGAATGGGGTTTGCGGAGCCCGGGAGCGAGGCAGGCAGACCCCCGCAGTGGGTTTCTGCTCTATCCCCGAGTGGGCACTGCAGGATGCTTGCCCTCAGGGTCCCCGCAGCCGGGCTTCCCCAGCACTCAGTGTGTGAATGTGTGTGACCCATCACTGAGGCACTGTAGGGGCATCCTGTTGGCAAGGAGCCCTGTGCCAGGCCCAGCAGAGGTTGGGCCCTGCAGCCAGGTCAGGGGCTCCCACATAAACCCCTCAGAGGCTCCTGCTCAGCCAGGGACCCTGTCTCAGTCCTCTTTCTCCAGCTCCTGGCTGGGCACACAGTAGGGACACTAACATTGGCCAAGTTGCCCTGTGTGCCAGGCCCTGGACCACAGACTGTAAGGTGGGTATCCTGTCACTGTGTTATGTCACCCCCATTTGACAGAGCAGGAAGCTGAGGCTCAGAGGGGCCTAGAGACCCGCCCAGGCCAGCCAGGAGGTAGAGGGCTGTCGCCAGTCTGCCTGCCAACCTCTGTGCCACCCGCTGCTTCCTCCACAGCCAAGATACCCAAGTTCCACATGCCACCAGGGTCCAGTCAACAGCCCTTCATGCTCATCACTGCTCAGCTCCCTGAGCTGAGTCATAGGTTCAGGGGGCCCATCCCAGGTGACTTGAGTCCTAGGCCCTCACTTCCCCAGATGTGTCCCTGCCTCTGGCCTCTGGGAGCCCTTTAGGCTTGGACAAGCCTCCCTGACCTTTGAGCCTTCTGGCCATGGGCCTTAAGAAGATGGGCCCCTCCCTGTGCTCCCAGTGTGAGGGAGACAGCCAGGCATCCCCAGAGGTGATGGGTAGGAGGTCCAGTCACTGTGCAGCATCCGGTTTGACCATCATCTCCCCCACCCACCCATGTACTGCAGCCTGGGGCGGGCTGGCCAGGGACCAGCTGCCCACACACACCATTCTAAGCTCTGCCTCTAGAATGCCCTGGCCTGGCTCGGGCAACCACTGCCATGTGGACCCCTGCCTCACCCTTGTGCCCTCCAAGGTAACCTCCAGAATGCAGCCTGGCTCCTGGGCTCAGGTCCTAGCTCCTACCAGCTATGCTGCATTGGGCAAGTTGCTTAGCCTCTTTGGGCCTCAGCCCCCTCCTTATAGCAGAAATGCTCACACGGGATCAAATCAAATCAGTTCATCCATAAGAGCAGCCTTCGCACTCAGAGTCTGCTCCTGGTACGGGCTCTGCAGACAATGGTTTACAATCATGACAAGAATACAGTGAAAATCTTTGATTAAAAACCTGCTCCCCATCCTTGCTGGGCAAGTGGCCTGGCTGCTCAGACCCTTCTGGATCGGCCCCTACCCACTGCTCCCTGGCGGATGGGTGGTGCCATCCCCTAGCTGCTGGGCCAGGTCACCTTCTGGTCCTGCCTCTGGTGCAGGGGATCACACTGAAAAGATGGAGTCCAGGCTCCATCTAGACTGGGAGCACCTTGAAGCAACTACTGGCTTCATTCTCCCTCAGATGTGGGGCCCAGGCATGGCCAGAACAGGCTTGTTCACTTGAACTTGGGTAGATTTCACAGTCACAATCAGTTCTTGCTAGCACTGACTTCCGAATGCCTCAACGCTTGGTCTAGGCAGGCTCTGTGTCATCCTCGAAAGTAAAGATGGCAGGGCTCCCTGCCCCTGTGGAGGACCCCAGGTCAGAGGGCACCCACAGGCCTGGACACTCAGCCTGGGGTCAGATCTGGTTACCCCCTGGGAGGAGACGAGTGCCTGGCTAGACGCAGGTCCTCTATCAGCTAGGGTGCAGGGCTTTTCCCAGCCTGGGGGAGAGGGAGAGAATGAAATGGAGGCCTGGATTCCCAGGGCCATGTGGCAGCATGGCCACATTCCAGCCTCACTGTGGACTGCTGGCCACTGCAGACATTTAAACCTGGCCAGACAGACGGAGAGGCTGGGCCTCTCAAGGGCCAAGTCTGTCCGAGAAACAAAGGCTTCTGGGCCAGGTTCCCGACCACAGAAAAGACTGGCCAGGCTTCCAGAATAGATGGGATTCCAAAGTATCAAGCCCATTGTTGAAACACTGATCCCAATGGTTGGAAACTATCGTTATTATGCCCTTGGAATCAGCCAATCCAGCAGGGACTCAGATAACCCAGGCTAACCTAGACTCAGATAAACCAGGCTAACCAAGGACCCTTCCTTCGCCCAAGCCCAGGATGCAAGCTCGGATTACAGAGGTAGTTTCTGGGCAGGGCAGCTGCTTGGGCTTAGCCTGTCTTAGCTTTGTAGCATATGCTGGTGACCAAACGCCTTCCATATAGGCCTAGAGAGGTTGTCTGGGTCCTGATCATTTGTATCTCAAGAAAAATAAAGCAGGTAATAGACCGAGAGTGACCATGTGTGTGAGAGTGTGTGTGTGTGTGTGTATGCTCACATGCATGTTATGTTAGATACTTCCTCTCTAAGAAAGGTGACTTTAAGCAGAGACTGGAATGATGTGAGGGGGCTAGTCATGCAGATATCTGGGGAGAAGCGTATGAGGCTGAGAAAACAGCCAATCAAAGGCCCTGTGATGGGAACATATCTTGCGTTCGAGCTGAGGTGACCAACTGCTCCAGCTTCCCCAGACTGAGAGGATTCCCAGGACACAGGACATTCTGTTTTAAAGGCAGGATGAACTGGTCGCCCTAGTGAGGGAACCTCAAGGAGGCCAGGGGGACAGAGCAAGGTAATAAGCAAGGAGAGGAGATAAAAGTCAGAGACGTGACAAGGTATCAGGTCCCATCCCATAAGGACCTGAGGATTCTGCCTTTAATTCTGAGTGACACAGGAGCCAGTGGAGTTTTTTTTTAACAGAGCAGGAATGCAATACAACTTAGATGTTAAAAGGTTATTGTCACCCATTATTGTAATTATGGGTGAAATGGGAAGAGCTTAGGAACACAGGAGAATGTAAGGCAGCACAGTGGACCTCCTGACACTGTTGTGGCTCTTAGCTTGACACTGCAGAAAGCCTCTATCCTACCTATATTGTGAGCCTAACAAACTTTATTTTCTTGTGCTTTAAAAACATGGCACACGGAGCTCCAGGAAAATGGCGGCATGAGCAGGGTGGCGGAAATCTCCTCCCAAACACATATATATCTATGAAAATACAGTAAATACAACTATTCCTAAAAGAGAGACCAGAATACACAGGACAACACACAGCCTGCATCTGCACCTGAGATGACTCAGCACCCCGCGAGGCGGGTAAGATACAGAGCCCTGTCCTGGCGGGACCCAAACACTCTCCCACCCCAGCGCACCAGCGGGAGGAGAGGATTCAGAGCCGGGAGGGAGTGGAAGTATTCCCCGCAAAATAACCAGCCCTGGTGATCTGCGCCAGGAGCGCTGACACATATTGCGCAGTGTAGCGGAAATTGGAGAGGCAGAAGGTGCAGATTTTGAGCTGGGAAAGCGCCTGTGTCCGTGCAGCAGGCTCCCGGGACAAAAGAAAAGCACGCACTTTTTTCAGTGGTCTTACGATCATCCCAGCACATTCAGCCAAGCAGGCTGGGAGTCCTGACGAATTTCGGACCCCTTGCCTGCCGACTGGGAAAAAGTAGCCGCGCTGAAACTTTGCACGGAGAACAATAGCCTCCCATTTGCTCCCACCACGGCCAGAGCTGCAAACGGCCCAGCAGAATGGCGCGGCCAGGCTGCGGAATAGTGGAGCAACAGCGCCACCTACAGCATCCATACAGAAACTACTCTCATTGGGCTTTTTTTCTTTTTTTTCTCTTTTCTTTCTCTTCCAATTTTTTTTTTGTTTTTTGGGTTTTTTTTTCGTTTTTCTTTTTTTAAAGTCTTAAAGAGCCCACCTAACATACTTGGCACCTGCCAGCGACCACTCCTATCAACATGACAAGACAGAGGAATATGGTACAGACAAAGCTCACCCAGACAACACCAGAGAGGGAGCCTGAAGGATGGAAATACATAATCTTCCTGAAAAAGAATTCAGAATAAAAGTCATAACCATGATGATGGATCTACAGAGAAATATCCAAGAGCTGAGGGAGGAAGTGAGGGAAGTGAGGAAAGACAATGCAGAAATGAGACAAGCCATCAATGGGCTTAGCAGCAGACTGCATGAGATGCAAGAGACTGTTAATGCAATAGAAATCAGAGAACAGGAATACAGAGAAGCTGAGGCAGAGAGAGATAAAAGGATCTCTACGAATGAAAGCATATTAAGAGAACTGTGTGACCAATCCAAACGGAACAATATTCGCATTATAAGAGTACCAGAGGAAAAAGAGAGAGAAAAAGGGATAGAAAGTGTCTTTGAGGAAATAATTGCTGAAAACTTCCCCATGCTGGGGAAGGAAATAGTCTCGCAGTCCACGGAAGCCCACAGATCTCCCAACACAAGGGACCCAAGGAAGACAACACCAAGACACATAATAATTAAAATGGCAAAGACCAAAGATAAGGACAGAGTATTAAAGGCAGCTAGAGAGAGAAAAAAGATCACCTACAAAGGAAAACCGATCTATCATCAGACTTCTCAACAGAAACCCTACAGGCCAGAAGAGAATGGCATGAAATATTTAATGTAATGAAACATAAGGGCCTCGAACCAAGAATATTGTATCCAGCATGATTATCATTTAAATATGATGGAGGGACTAAACACTTTCCAGATAAGCAAAAGCTGAAAGAATTGGCCTCCCATAAACCACATATACAGGACATCTTAAAGGAACTGCTCTAGAGGGAAGCAGTCCTAAGGCTAAAAAGATGTCACCAGAGAAAATAAATTCATAGCAAAGAAAGCAGACCATCCAAATACTAACTAAAGACAAAGAATAAAACACCTAGTATATAAAGAATGGAGGAGGAAGAATAAGAAGGGAGAGAAATAAAGAAACATTAGACAGTGTTTACAATAACTTAACAAGAAAGTTAAGTTAGATTGTTAGATAGTAAAGAAGCAACCCTTGAACCCTTGGTAACCACGAATCTAAAGCCAGCAATGGCAATAAGTACATATCTATCAATAATCACCCTAAATGTAAATGGACTGAATGCACCAATCAAAAGACACAGAGTAACAGAATGGATAAAAAGCAAGACCCATCTATATGCTGCCTACAAGAAACTCACCTCAAATCCAAAGATATACACAGACTAAAAGTGAAGGGATGGAAAAAGATATTTCATGCAAACAACAAGGAGAAAAAAGCAGGTGTCGCAGTACTTGTATCAGACAAAATAGACTTCAAAACGAAAAAAGTAGCAAGAGATAAGGAAGGACATTATGTAATGATAGGGGTCAATCCAACAAGAGGATATAACCATTATAAATATATATGCACCCAACACGGGAGCGCTGGCATATGTGAAACAAATACTAACAGAATTAAAGGAGGAAATAGACAGCAATGCATTCATTTTAGGTAACTTCAACACATCACTCACTCCAAAGGGCAGATCAACGATACAGAAAATAAGTAAAGACACAGAGGCATTGAACAACACACTAGAACAGATGGACCTAACAGACATCTACAGAACTCTACACCCAAAAGCAACAGGATACACATTCTTCTCAAGTGCACATGGAACATTTTCCAGAATAGACCACATACTAGGCACAAAAACAACCTCAGTAAATTCAGAAAGATAGAAATTCTACCAACTAACTTCTCAGATCACAAAGGTATAAAACTAGAAATAAGTTTTAGAAAGATTTCAAAAAGGCTCACAAATACATGAAGACTTAACATTCTCCTAATTAATCAATGGGTTAATGACCAAATCAAAGAATATATGGAGACTAATGACAACACAAAGCCACAACTTCTGTGGGATGCAGCAAAGGCAGTTCTAAGAGGAAAGTATATTGTAATCCAGGCCTATTTAAAGAAGGAAGAACATTCCCAAATGAATAATCTAAAGACACAATTACTGAAATTGGAAAAAGAAGAACAAATGAGGCCCAAAGTCACCAGAAGGAGGGACATAATAAAGATCAGAGAAGAAATAAATAAAATTGAGAAGAATAAAACAATAGAAAAAATCAATAAAACCAAGAGCTGGTTCTTTGAAAAAATAAACAAAATAGATAACCCCCTAGCCAGACTCATTAAGAGAAAAAGAGAATCTACACACATAAACAGAATCAGAAATGAGAAAGGAAAAATCACGACTGACCCCACAGAAATACAAAGAATTATAAGAGAATATTACGAGAATCTATATGCTAACAAGCTGGAAAACCTAGAAGAAATGGACAACTTCTTAGAAAAATACAACCTTCCAAGACTGACCAAGCAAGAAACAGAAAAACTAAACAGACCAATCACCAGCAACGAAATTGAATCGGTAATCAAAAATTACTCAAGAACAAAACCCCCAGACCAGATGGATTCACCTCTGAATTCTACCAGACATATGGAGAAGAAATAACACCCATTCTCCTTAAAGTTTTCCCAAAAATAGAAGAGGAGGGAATACTTCCAAACTCATTCTATGAAGCCAGCAACATTCTAATACCAAAACCGGGCAAAGACCTCACCAAAAAAGAAAATTACAGACCAATATCCCTGATGAACGTAGATGCAAAAATACTCAACAAAATATTAGCAAATCGAATTCAAAAATACATCAAGAGGATCGTACACCATGATCAAGTGGGATTCATCCCAGGGATGCAAGGATGGTACAACATTCGAAAATCCATCAACATCATCTACCACATCAACAAAAAGAACAAAAACCACATGATCACCTCTATAGATGCTGAAAAAGCATTTGACAAAATTCAGCATCCATTCCTGATTAAAACTCTCAACAAAATGGGTATAGACGGCAAGTACCTCAACATCATAAAGACTATATATGACAAACCCACAGCTAACATCATACTTAACAGTGAGAAGCTGAAAGCTTTTCATCTAAAATTGGGAACAAGACTGGGATGCCCACTCTCTCCACTGTTATTCAGCATAGTACTGGAGGTCCTAGCCACGACAATCAGACAAAACAAAGAAATACAAGGCATCCAGATTGGTAAAGAAGAAGTCAAACTGTCACTGGTTGCAGATGACATGATATTGTACATTAAAAACCCTAAAGACTCCACTCCAAAACTACTAGAACTAATATCTGAATTCAGCAAAGTTGCAGGATACAAAATTAACACACAGAAATCTGTTGCTTTCCTATACACTAACGATGAGCTAACAAAAAGAGAAATCAGAAAAACAATTCCATTCACAATTACATCAAAAAGAATAAAATACCTAGGAATAAACCTAACGAAGGAAGTGAAAGACCTGTACTCTGAAAACTACAAGACACCCCTAAGAGAAATTAAAGAGGACACTAACAAATGGAAATCCATCCCATGCTCTTAGCTAGCTAGAATAAATATTGTCAAAATGGCTGTACTACCTAAAGCAATCTACAGATTCAACGCAATCCCTATCAAAATACCAACAGCTTTCTTCAATGACCTCGAACAAATAATTCTAAAATTCATATGGAACCACAAAAGACCCCGAATAGCCAAAGCACTCCTGAGAAGGAGGAATAAAACAGGGGGAATTACACTCCCTGACTTCAAGCTCTACTATAAAGCCACAGTAATCAAGACAATTTGGTATTGGCACAAAAACAGACTCACAGACCAGTTGAAGAGAACAGAAAATCCAACATTAACCCAAACATATACAGTCAATTAATATTTGATAAAGGAGCCTTGGATACACAATGGGGATATGACAGCCTCTTCAGCAGATGGTGTTCACAAAACTGGACAGCTACATGTAAGAGAATGAAACTGGACTACTGTCTAACCCCATACACAAAAGTCAACTCAAAATGGATCAAAGACCTGAATGTAAGTCATGAAACCATAAAACTCTTAGAAAAAAACATAGGCAAAAATCTCTTGGATATAAACATGAGCGACTTCTTCATGAACATATCTCCCTGAGCAACGGAAACAAAAGCAAAAATGAACAAGTGGGACTATATCAAGCTGAAAAGCTTCTGTACAGCAAAGGACACCATCAGTAGAACAAAAAGACACCCTACAGTATGGGAGAATATATTCATAAACGACATATCCAATAAGGGGTTGACATCCAAAATATATAAAGAACTCACAGATCTCAACAAACATAAAGTAAATAATCCAATTAAGAAATGGGCAGAGGACATGAATAGACACTTCTCCAAAGAAGAAACTCAGATAGCCAACAGGCACATGAAAAGATACTCCACATCACTAATCATCAGAGAAATGCAGATTAAAACCACAATGAGATATCACCTCACACCAGTGAGGATGGCCAACATCCAAAACACAAACAACAACAAATGCTGGCGAGGATGTGGAGAAAAGGGAACCCTCCTACACTGCTGGTGGGAATGCAAATTAGTTCAAGCATTGTGGAAAGCAGTATGGAGGTTCCTCAAAATACTCAAAATAGAAATACCATTTGACCCAGGAATCCCACTCCTAGGAATTTACCCTAAGGATGCAGCAGCGCAGTTTGAAAAAGACATATGCACCCCTATGTTTATCGCAGCACTATTTACAATAGCCAAGAAATGGAAGCAACCTAAGTGTCCATCAGGAGATGAAGTGATAAAGAAAATGTGGTACCTATACACAATGGAATATTATACAACCATAAGAAGAAAACAAATCCTACCACTTGTAATGACATGGATGGAGCTAGAGAGTATTATGCTCAGTGAAATAAGCCAAGGCGAAAAAGACAAGTACCAAATGATTTCACTCATATGTGGAGTATAAGAACAAAGAAAAAAAAACTGAAGTAACAAAACAGCAGCAGACTCACAGAACCCAAGAACGGACTAATAGTTACCAAAGAGAAAGGGACTGTGGAGGATGGGTGGGAAGGGAGGGACAAGGGGGAAAAGGGGCATTACAATTAACAGATGTAACGGGGAGGGCAGTACAACTCAGAGAAGACAAGTAGTGATTCTATAGCATCTCACTACACTGATGGACAGTGACTGTAATGGGGTTGGTGGGGGGAACCTGATGAAGGGGGTAGTTTAATCACCATAATATTGCACATGTAATTGTAGATTAATGATACTAAAATAAATTATATAAAAAAATAAAAAAAACATGCCACACTTTTGGCTATAACAGCTACAAAGAGACAATGTGCTAAATACTTTGAATATTTAGTTCTTTCAGTGGGGACTGACTCTGCTTTCTACAATGGTGGATTAGGTAGATCAGACCAACCTTCCCACTCAGGGCAACCACAAAAGCTGAATTTTAAAAAATTGATCTTAAAGACATCAAAGCAGTCAAGACTGGAAGAAACAGAAAGTCTGAACAGACCAATTACCAACAATGAAAATGAATTGGTAATCAAAACTCTCCAAAAAAAAAAATCCATGTCCAGACAGCTTCACAGCCGAATTCTACCATTTAAAAAAAAAGAGCTAATACCCATCCTTCTTAAACCATCCAAAAAGTAAAAGAATATGGAATACTCCCAAACTCATTCTATGAGGCCAACATCACTCTAATATCAAAACAAGACAAAGACACAATAAAAAAAGAAAATTACAGACCAATATCCCTGATGAACATTGATGCAGAAATCCTCAACAGAATATTAGCAAACTGAATCCAAAAATACATAAAAAAGATCATCCATTATGACCAAGTGGGATTTATTACAGGGATGCAAGGATGCTACAATATTCATAAATCCATCAATATCATACATCACATTAACAAAAAAAAAAGATAAAAACCACATGATCATCTTAATAGATGCTGAAAAAGCGTTTGACAAAATTCAACAGCCATTCACAATAAAAACTTTCAACAAAATGGGTACAGAGGGCAAGTACCTCAACATAATAAAGGCCATATACAACAAACCTACAACCAACATCATACTTCACAGCAAAAAGATGAACATTTTTCCTCTAAGACCTGGAACAGACAAGGATGCCCACTCTTACCACTTTTATTCAACACAGTACTGGAGGTCCTACTTACAGCAATCAGACAACACAAAGAAATAAAAGGCATCCAAACTGATAAGGAAGAAGCTAAACTCTATTTGCAGATGACATGATATTATACATAGAAAACCCTAAAGAATCCACCAAAAAAGTACTAGAATAAGTGAATTCAGCAAAGTTGCACGATACAAAATTAATAAGCAGAAATCTGTTGCATTCTTATATACTAACAACAAATTAGCAGAAAGAAAAATCAGGAAAACAACTCCATTTACAATTTTATTTTATCAAATTTTATCAAAAAGATAAAATACCTAGGAATAAAGCTAACCAGGAAGGTGAAAGATCTATACTCTGAAAACTACTAGACACTCATGACAGGAATTAAAGAAGAAACCAATAAATGGAAACACATCCATACTCATGGATAGGAAGAATTAATATTGTCAAAATGGCCATCCTGCCTAAAGCAATCTACAGATTCAATGCATCCCTATCAAAATACCAACAGCATTCTTCAATGAACTAGAACAAATGGTTCTAAAATTCATATGGAACCACAAAAGACCCCGAATTGTCAAAGCAATACTGAGAAGGAAGAATAAAGTGGGGGAAATTACGCTCCCTGACTTCAAGCTCTACTACAAAGCCACAGTAATCAAGACAATTTAGTACTGGCACAAGAACAGACCCATACACCAATGGAACAGACTAGAGAGCCCATATATAAACCCAAGAATATATGGTCAATTAATATATGATAGAGGAGCCATGGATATATAATGGGGAAATGACAGCCTCTTCAATAGCTGGTGTCGGCAAAACTGGATAGCTACATGTAAGAGAATGAAACTGGATTATTGTCTAACCCCATAAACAAAAGTAAACTTAAAATGGATCAAAGACCTGAATGTAAGTCATGAAACCATAAAACTCTTAGAAAAAAATATAGGCAAAAATCTCTTGGATATAAACATAAGCAACTTCTTCATGAACATACCTCCCTGAGCAAGAGAAACAAAAGCAAAAATGAACAAGTGGGACTATATCAAACTAAAAAGTTTCTGTACATCAAAGGACACCATCAGTAGAACAAAAAGACATCCTACAGCATGGGAGAATATATTCATAAATGACATATCAGATAAGGGGTTGACATCCAAATTATATAACGAGCTCACACACCTCAACAAACAAAAAGCAAATAAGCCAATTAAAAAATGGGCAGAGGAGCTGAACAGACACTTCTCCAAAGAAGAAATTCAGATGGCCAACAGGTACATGAAAAGATGCTCCACATCCCTAATCATCAGAGAAATGCAAATTAAAGCCACAATGAGATATCACCTCACACCAGTGAGGATGGCCAACATCCAAAACACAAACAACAACAAATGTTGGCGAGGATGTGGAGAAAGGGGAACCCTCCTACATTGCTGGTGGGAATGTAAATTAGTTCAACCATTGTGGAAAGCAGTATGGAGGTTCCTCAAAAAACTCAAAATAGAAATACCATTTGACCCAGGAATTCCACTCCTAGGAATTTACCCTAAGAATGCAGAAGCCCAGTTTGAAAAAGACATGTGCACCCCTATGTTTATCGCAGCACTATTTACAATAGCCAAGAAATGGAAGCAACTTAAGTGTCCATCAGTAGATGAATGGATAAAGAAGATGTGGTACGTATACACAATGGAATATCATTCTGCCATAAGAAGAAAACAAATCCAGACATTTGCAACATGGATGGAACTAGGGGGTATTATGCTCAGTGAAATAAGCCAGGCAGAGAAAGACAAGTATCAAATGATTTCACTGATCTGTGGAGTATAAGAACAAAGCAAAAACTGAAGGAACAAAACAGCAGCAGATTCACAGAACCCAAGAATGGACTAACAGCTACAAAAGGGAAAGGGACTGGGGAGGATGGGTGGGAAGGGAGGGATAAGGGGGAATAAGGGCCATTACAATTAGCACGTATAATGTAGCGGGGGACGGACGGACACAGGGACGGCAGTATAACACAGAGAAGACAAGTAATGACTCTATAGATCTTACTACACTCATGGACAGTGACTGTAATGGGGTATGTGGTGGGGAATTGATAAAAGGGGGAGTCTAGTAACCATAATGTTGTTCATGTAATTGTACGTTAATGATAGCAAAAAAAAAAAGAAATATCATTTGATCTCATAATTCCACTTCTTGGAATCTCCCCCAAGAAAAATCCCTGATTAGAAAAGATATATGCACCCCTTGTTTGTCGCCACAGTTATTTGCCAATACCTAAGATATGGAAGCAACCTAAGTGTCCATCAGTAGATGAATGGATAAAGAAGAAGTGGTACATATACACAATGGAATATTATTCAGCCATAAGAAGAAAACAAATCCTACCATTTGCAACAACATGGATGGAGCTAGAGGGTATTATACTCAGTGAAATAAGCCAGGCAGAGAAAGACAAATACGAAATGATTTCACTTACTTGTGGAATAAAAAAACAAATCAAAACAGAAAGAACAAAACAGCATTAGTCTCATAGACACTGAGAAGCACTAGTGGTTACCAAGGGGGAGGGCAGAGGGTGGGGTGGGGGCAGTGGGAGGGGGACTGCTGAACCACTGTGATAGACATTTGATGATAATAAAACCTCCATCAAACCAGTCAAAATGCAGAAGAGGAGGATCTAAGGGGAGTAAACTCAGATGGCTTTGCCCTCAGGGCATCTTTATGTCTGGACAGAAGTTGGGAAGCTGAGCTTCACTTTTAATGGACTTACGGACTAAGGGAACAAAGTTCAAAGTACAGGGAACCTCGCACTTCAATTTAGATTAAGGTCGTCCCAGACTAATTGTGCCTCCAGGCATGTGGCAGGAATACCTGAAAATCCTGTCATCCTAAGCCTCAAATAATTTAAAAAATACACTGCCCAACACAAGGTCACACATAGTCAAAGATAACTAGGCACACAAGTAAATAAGACCCCATGACTAAAAACCAAGAGAAACAGATCCACAAAAACCTGAGATACCAGGATTATCAGACACAGACTCAAATACCACCTCATGTGACTCTATGGTAACCCTAGGTGGTAGACAGTACTATTATCTCCACTTTAAAGATGACAAAACTGAAGCTCACAAGGCTAGTGACTTGCCTAAGGTCACCCAGCTAGTAAGAAAGAAAGCTGTGATTCGACACATGTCAGTTGACTCTATAATCCATGCTATTGAAAACTTACTACACAAGACGGCCCTTGGAAGAGAGAAATTAACAAGAAAGCTAAGAGAAGTATGTGTGGTGTGTCCTCTGTGCCCAACACCCTCAAAAGTCCTACAGGCATGACGTCAGAGCCTGCTGCCATCCTCCCACCTCAGCCAAGAGCTACAGCATTTCAGTAATGTGAGGGGACAGAAAAGAGGGACCTGGGGACCGTATAAGGGGACACCTGCCCAGCCGCCCACCCTCAGTCAGGGATGGGCTCCTGGAAGATGATGTCCACAAACACACACAAAGGACCAAAACACTACTGGGGGAGAATGAGTGGCTTTCTGATGACAATCTGGTAATAACTATTAAAATGCAAAACACTTCCACCCTTCCACTCAGCAATTCCACTTCCAGGAATTTATTCCATAGATGCTCTCCCACAAGTGCACAGAGATACAGTTATAAGGATGTTCATTCACTATGGCATCATTTACAAGAAGAAAAAACTGGAAACCCCAAATGTCCACTCAGAGAGTGTCAGCTTAAAAATTCAGGTATATCCATACATATCATAGAGTCATTAAAGAGAATGAGGTAGCTTATTAGGTATTGGTATATTTTAAATGTCCAAAATATAGTATTAATTGGAAAAAAGCAATTACAAAACTGTGTATTTTTTATTAATAATTTTGCATATACACACATACGTCGTAGGTAGGTGCATATGTATGTCTATTTGTAGAAAAAATTGGAAATTACAGTGAGTAGAAAATCAGAGGATCTGTATCTTCATTATCTATGTACTGTTTGAAAATTAATGAAACTGTCACTTGCATAAGCAGAACACAAAGAGGGCACGTATGCATTTGTTTATTTGTTAGCTAATTTTAAGGGCATCACTGCAGTAGCCTCTTGATTCTTCGGCTCTTTATTTGTCATGCTTTCCTCAACGTTCCTGAATCCTCTCTCCAAACTGCTTTCAAAATAATTTCCCTAAAATGCAAGTCTGAGCATGCTACCTGCCCTGCTAAAAATGCTTAAATTCTCATTGGCCCAAGGAAGAAATCTAATAATGCAAGATGTTCTACCAACTTCTGCACCATCTCTTTATGGCCCCCTTCCCACAGCTTTCCACACCCGTCCACCCATCAGTCATCCCATGACTGTCCCCACCTTGCTGCACTGCTTTCTTCCTGAGACCTTTCCACCCCATTCCCCTCTCCTCCCACACTGCTTCCACTTGACTTCAGTTTATCCATTAGGTAATGTCATTTCTTCAGAAACCCCCTATGATTGGTGTTCTAAGAGGAGTAGCTCTTACACAGGGACCCATTACCCCACAGTCACTGTATTTAACACACACCAAACTACTTTTCAATTCCCTGCTTACATGTCTGTATCACTTAGTAAGATTCTAGGATAGGCATTTATCCTGTTCACGCTTACCCCCAACTTCTGGCACGATGCCTGATGACAAGTGCTGATTAAATATTTACGTGATTATAACTATGACACATTCACACTTGTTAAACTCTAAAACTTGGGAATAAGGCAAAAGACTAACTAGCTCACTTTTAATGTCAAAAAAGAAAAAAGTAATAAAAGGTTTAAAGACAATTAAGCACACACCAAAGCAGGAAAGGTGGTCATTCCCTACCATCCATGTGGCAGGTATGATCTGGGGTCCTGCCAGGCCTGCAGCCACATTTCGCCCATGCCTGGACACAGTCTCCCCCTCAGTGAGTGAGCAGTGATGGACCTTGAGTTAACTCGACATCAGCCCCCGGGGGGCTGGTGCATTAATGTGATGGGCCGCCTAACTGGCATGGCACATGCTGGCCACTCCCAGCAGACAGGAGCTGATAGGTCAGTTTTGCCTGTGGGGGTGAGCCAGAGGGAAAGGTCAGCACAGAGCCCTCCCTGGGAGGGAGATTACCGTGCAATGTGGGCCTCTGTGGGAGTGAGGAGGAATTCCATACGACTCACTGTCGGCTTCATGAGCCTGTCTTGGACCAGCCACAGGTGTGGGGTGGGGGCGGTGCTGATAAAAGGTCAGTTGGGTGCTCTTACTTGAGCAGAGACCAGTGGCCAGCACACCCCAGGCCACTGCTCCTCGTCCAGGAATAGGGTGTTTCCAGGGCCTGGGCTCTGACTCTGGGATGCTGGAATGCTATTGGATTCCATGCACACTATTTCTGATCCTGCCATCCACCCCCACCAAAATGCATCACATTAGAAGGAATTTCATGGTCCTTCTTGACAGAGCTACAAAGACAAGGTTGGCAACCTGTTCCAGACCATCCTAGCAATGGGGACACAACTTTCATGCACAAAACATGACAGTTTGAAGGGTCTTGGGGCAACTTCTCCACCCACCTTCCATCTCACAGAAGAGGAAGCTGGAAACCCTCCCATCCCACAGGCCGCCCAACTCTGTGCTCTCAATTCATTAACTCACCAATTAACGAAGAACGTGCCCAGCTCCAGGATAGGTGTTCTTAAAGGGCCCAGACTAATTCAGCCAGCTGAGGGGGTTTGGTGGCCCCTGTGAGAACCATAAGGTCTCTTCTCACTTTGCTGTCAACCCTCCTTTCCGGACAAAAGAGGAAGGACTCACCAGTTCCTGGATGAAGGCTGAGCCAGCTGTGAGGTGGAGACCCACATTTTGTCAGGACTGAATTCATGTTTGACCTCTGGGTGGTGGCACCTTGCCTGGCCCTCAAGCCACGTGCTTCACCCACAGGTCCATCCTCTGCCCAGCTGCAGCCCCAACACTGGATGGCCTCGCCCAGACTCAGCCCAGTCTCCCAGTCTTAACTTCTCTCGCTGAAGACGTCTATACAGAAAACCACAGGGCTCTCAGCCCAGCCAACTTGCCTCCCCTCCATCACAGGCCCTCAAGCACTTGTATTTTAACATGTGGACTTTGTGGCCTCGATTTGCACTGTTTTCCTTGCTGGCGGTTTTCTCTTCTTGAATTTTCTATTCCCGGGTACCCACTCACTCTGAACCAGACTTCTTCCACTGCCACAGCCTTGGAAGGTGCCCTCCCTCCTCTCCTGGAAAGCAACGCATGAAGTCCCTTGCTCTCCACAATCCTACCAGCCAGCAGCAGCCCCCACTGGACCCTTGGCCAGGAAGCAGTCCTGAAAGTTTGGCTTATCCCTGCCCAGTTAACGTTAACAGCCCAGACACCAAGTGAGTTCCAAAGTGTTGGAAAAACCCAAGCCACAGTCCGCTGAGCCAGAGCAGCATGGGGGCCAGTTACCGTGGCAACCCCCAGTTTCCGGGCCCAACCCATTGCCTGCCGGCTCAGTTCTGCTTGGTGATTCCCAAGGTTTGCTTACTCAGCTCCCAGCACTTCCACATTGGCCCCGCTGCCCCTCAGCTCCAAATGCATCCCCAGCCCATCCTCTGCCCCACACTTTCCCTGGCAAAGCCTCTCTGAAGAGGCCTTGGACGCTACCTGGCTCCTTCCCCCTCACCGTACAGATGGACCACGTATTTATTTTAGCCACTGTTCAAGCTCTGCTGGTAGCTGAGTCTCCTCTGTGTGGCAGGCCCCACCAGGAAGAGCAGGCAGAGGAGCTGGGCTCCCTGCTGAGGGGCACTGTAGGCACAGGCCCTAGGGTGGGCCTTTAAAATCTGAACTCTTCTGGGAGCAAAATTCTTTTTCCTCACACACTCTCATGGACGGCACATAAAGAGCACAGCACTCTCCCGTACATCCTTGGGCCCAAACAAGAACTAAACTCCCATCACAATACTGAAATAGACACATGCGCAGGCATTTACTGGGGCTTCCTGTCTTCCCACAGAGCACCCGATTTCACTAGCCCCCTTCCAATGTCTTACTGCCCCCACTGTTTTTGCCATCATTTCTCCAGGCACCTAAATCATTTCCTGGAATAAAATGGCCTATCTATATACATATTACACAGTTACAATGATAGTCGCAAAAACATTTAATGACAAGGAAGTTCCTATGTTAGGTAAAAAGCTGAACAGAAGGCCATACATACACCAAGACACCAGTTTGTAAAACAGACACTTGCAATAACAGTGTCACAGCATTTACGGGGATTATCTATGTGTTGGTGGACTCAGGGCCATTTTCTACACAAGTTATTCATACAATTTTGAAAGCAGTATGTGGGTGTTTATGAAAAACCCCAGGAATAGGTACTCGATGGGAGGTGATGACCCTCCCTCTGGGGCCTCTGAAGACAGCACGCCTGGCTAGAAAACCACTTTTAAGGTAAACATGCCGAGGCAGGACAGACAAGACAGCTGCAGATTTCAACATTTAGCTTCTGCTTTGCCGCAGTGTGACCGTGAGGAACACTATGTTGGTCCCTGCCCTCTTTGTAGTTTACAGTCTAACCAGAGCCAGGCTACACGCTGAGCTATTTCTAGGCCTTTCCTACACACTCACGGACTCCTCACAGGGATCCTGGGGTAGGAGCTCCCAGCCTATCTCAAAGGACACAGGCTCAGGGTATAGGCACCCCCAAAGTCACACCACAAGCCTGTGGCCCAGACAGGATTTAAACGGAGCTTTAACATCCAAGCCTGCTGCCTTTACCACTCTACTGCCACATCCTAATCTAATAGACAATTTTTAAGAAATCACCATCTGATACAACAGAAGGAACCTGTCTGCACATCACCTGATTCCACACCATCCGTCAGGTCCCTTCCGTAACTGCCCAGAGGGGTCCCAGTGGAGGCGGCAGGCGACCTTGACAAGATGTCCTCTTCCGCAGGCCTCTTCCAGGTCTCTCCTCCAAAATCATAATCCACGGGACCTAAGGGCCAGCTTAAGTCTCCCTCTCCCCTTCCTTAAATCAGTTTCCACCCACAGACCATCTCAGGGTCACGGATTCCTGCCCCAGGCCTAACAGAGGACAGACACAACTGGGCTGTCTGTTTATAAAAATAAAATGAATCCCAGAATTTGAGAATCTTGTTCTTTATTTTCACATCTTCCTTTCCTATAAACAGATCTCTCTGAAAGGACTTTAAAGAGCCACAAAATCGGCGACTGAAGGTTTCCATGTGCTAAATTGTGTATTTTTTTCTTATAGTAAGCATGTACTGCTTTGGAAAGCACAAACACAAAAATGATTAAGAGTTTTTGTTAATAACTCCACTCTAGAACTTATTCCCCATTTTGAACCACAACAGACTTGTAGAAATGACAGAAAGCCCAAGCAACTGACTCTCATAATTAAAAAGGACAGACATCCCTGGGGCCAGTCTGACCAGGGACTCTGGAGCTGGCCAAGGAGTCTGTCGCTGGGAGAATGTCCTGTACAGGCTCCTGAGCGGCTTCCAGCCCCAGGTGGCCATCTGACCAGAGCTGACAGCTCCCTCTAGTGGCAATGCTTGTGTTCCTTCCTGAGGACTGAAGACGCATCCCTCCAGGCAACCAGATTAAGCTAAAGGCAAACCTGGATTTAAGGAAAATGCAAATGACAGGGCACCTCATTCCCGGCCCACTGGTAAAGACCAGGGAGAGCATTGCTGTGAAGATACACGGAGACAAAGCTGACAGTGGCACATTTTCTGCTAAAATTCCTTGCAAGACAGAAAAACGTGCACAAGCTAAATTTATATATAAATACGAGGCAACAGAGACCTGACATGGTCTCTGAGGCATCAAAATGAGTCCTTGGGGGGGTGATGAGATGCCAGCAGAGTACTGAAGCCCAGAAATGGTCTGACCCTGTCTGGCCATACTGTTTACCAACACCTCCAGCCCTGGAGGAGAAAGAATTGAAACCACCAGGGAGACGATCCAACAGCGTATTTTCATCCTTCCTCTCAAAGCCAGCCTCCTGTTCCCTCTCAAAGTGCTGAACGGCACACACCGGTGCACACGCACACGTCCAGGCCTGACTGCCCAGGGCAAGGGCGCTTTCTCCCCAGAGCCGCTCCGCGTCATTCCTCCAGCCAGCCTCGTGCCCAGTGCTACCGGCGTGTCTCCGTCCAGATTAGAACTCAGTAAGGACAAATCTAGTTTTAAAAAGGCTGCAGGAGAAGCTTCCTGGATTTCAGAGCAATTTTTGCAGTATAAAATCCTCATTTAAAAAAGAAAGAAGCAGCAGATATAGTGTTGGGGGTGCACGGGGAGGGCTGTACAACTCAGAGAAGACAAGGAGTGACTCTATAGCATCTCACTACGCTGATGGACAGTGACTGTAATGGGGTTGGTGGGGGGGACCTGATGAAGGGGGTAGTTTAATCACCATAATATTGCACATGTAATTGTAGATTAATGATACCAAAAAAAACTATAAAAAAAAAAAGAAGAGCTCTTGAGTCCAAACTTTCACCTTCAAGTCTTGATTAAATGTTAACAGACAAACACAGTCTTAACACTGGACCCATGGAAGAGACGAGAACTTGCATGGCATCAAATGAGCGGGGGATGCTGCCCTGCAGGAGCTGCCATTGCTACCCCCACATCCTGTTATGCTCACAATACCGCTAGCCAGCCTGCCTTCTTCCCTGGTATGTGTTTGTGGCCCCACTTTCCCTATTTTTATCCAGATTCCAACAACCAGGTTCTTAAAGATCTTTTGGAGGAATCAACTGTGTTTTCTGCTCTGGTGTTGTACAAACATCTCCTTGCTGCTTTATCCCTTGAGAAAACAAAGCAGTCAGCAAGTATGACTGGCTATACAGACGCCTAGGGCGGCACTCTAGGTCATGTAGCCTTATTAGAGAGTTGAATTTACCCTAAACATACTCGTGAGTTACAGGAAATACCACTTGCTATGCAAGTCCGTCCTTCACCACCAAAAGCCCCATTGTCTGCTGACGTCTGGCTGGAGACAGTCAAGCTTTCTGGTAGAAAAGTTCCTTCCCTTATTAAAGACATCAGCATCAGTTAATTTTTTGATAGAACTTAGGCCTGGGGTATAGTTTCTCTTCACAGTTTTCCTCAATTTCTCTTGCTCCAATTTTCTCTGATGCTCCAGGAAGTTTAAAATTGTAATCTGTTGTGATGTAAGGTATTGTCCCTTCGAGCCCACGCTGAAATGGAAACACAAGGAGAATCGTGGAAATACTCCAAATCCAACCAACAAAAGAGTCTGCATTGTTTTAATCCTTCCCCAGAAAACAGTGTTAAAAGTGAGAGTCTGATTAAGTCTTAGAAGACATTTGGTTCCCTTTCCCTCCAACGGCCCACTTAAAGCAACAAGCCCAGGGTCAAAGGGGACAGCCTCTTTCGTGGCCAGTTCAACCCCACATACACGTCAAACAGCATGAGAACAGGTGGGTGGAGGTGCGTGTTTCTCTCAGTAAGATAAAATAAGCAGGTCAGGAAGGCGGCTCGAAGGCCCGTAGTCTGGCACTGGGCCCACAGATGCCCTTGGCCATGGGACCTTCCCACGGGCGCACTGGGAGACCATCCTCAGGAAAGGTGATCCTGGGAGGCCATGGGACCTTCCCACGGACGCACCTGGAGACCACCCCCAGGGAAAGGTAGTCCCGGAGGCCATGGGACCTTCCCATGGGCGCACTTGGAGACCACCCCCAGGAGGCCATGGGACCTTCCCACGGGCGCACCTGGAGACTACCCCCAGGAGGCCGTGAGACCTTCCCACGGGCGCACCTGGAGACTACCCCCAGGAGGCCGTGGAACCTTCCCACAGGTGCACCTGAAGACCAACCCCAGGAAAGGTAGTCCCGGAGGCCATGGGACCTTCTCACGGGTGCACCTAGAGACCACTCTCAGGAAAGGTAGTCTTCGGAGGCCTTGGACCTTCCCATGGGTGCACCAGGAGACCACCCCCAGGAAAGGTTGTCCCGGGAGGTCGACTCTGCTCTCTTCTCCCAAAGCCTCCTTCGGCCACAAGGGTCTTGACCACGAGCAGTGGCGATCCTTGGCCTTAGCCTTTGAGGCGCACCCTGACACCCCACCTTGCCTCACTCAGCCTCTACAACAAAGCCTGAGTCTCCCAAGCAGTGACCTGTTTGTGGACCTCTGGCCCAGCTTCAGGTCACTCTCCACGATGCGCAGAGCGGAAACCTCCAGGGCTGTCCCTGGGAGCTGCACTCACCTGGCTCTTGAAGACACACTGTGGTATGGAAATGGCTCCGACCAGCAGACAATTCACATTTCTTAGCTCCTCTGGGGGCACAGGAGTGAGAATGTGGTAAAGCCTCTTCTCCATGTCAATGCCTCTACAAATTCCTTGAAGATACACAAACACAAAAATATTCCGTTCTAGAAGATATCAAACCCTCCTTACCATGCAGAATTGCTGAATGGCTAATTTCAACTGTATTTTGCTTTGGAAATACAAAGTGCCAAGAGATGGGGCATTTGAGGACTCTTGGTATCCTTCTCTGTGCTCAGCTGAGGAACCGCAGTGGTCCACACACCAAAGTTCTGGACTGCCAACAAAACATGCACAGGGAGAAAACCCACCTCGACCTCGCCCCATCACCCATCCCTTCTTTATGGTCAGTACTAAGGAACATAGTTTCTCTGGAAACACTTTTGAGTAGTACAGTATTGCACAAGTCAGAAACATGTATTTAATCACCTAAGGACTTTGCTAATTTTGGATTAGATAGGCCTAGCACACTTCCAGAAACATATACTGACATTCAGTGACCTCAGAGGGCTAGGGGAATGGTCACATAGGCTTGGTGAAGGAGCTAGGGGCCCCAGTTACATAGGGACTGGGCGAGCCATGGTCCTGCCCCAGGAGATGGGCACCCCAGGGCATGACACAATCAGGTCACTTCTGACTGGGGGCCAGTGCACAAAGGAAGGGAGCTCAGACTGATGTGGTGAGAATGGATGAGATGGGGGGGAATCTACAGATCTGGGAAATGGAAGCTTCCAGACTTGCTAGTGAGCTGGATGTGGTGAACAAAGGCAACAGAGTGCCAAGGAGGACCCACAGGTCTGGTGCCAATACCAGAGTGAACCTCTGAAGGATTGTTTACAGGCCTGGGATCAGGAGATGGTGTAAGTAGGAGGAAAGGAATTGGGAGACCAGGACCTTGGTCTTTGATAAAAGGGAGACATCCAGGTAGAGAAGGGCTTGGAACTCAGGCTCATGGTTGTGCTGGACAGATCCAGCAGGAAGTCAGCCTAAAGATGGCATTAGAGCCCCAGCAGTGAGCAAGATGGCTGGAGAAGGCCTGTCAAGTGAGAAGGGCAACCGGACCCTTGGGGTTCCCAGATGGGATGTAGAGAAGCTGGCAGGAACAGCTGACAAAGAGCTGCCTCCTCCCTGCCCTCCAGCCCCCAAGGCTTACCGTACAGAAGACACGCTCACTGACCACTCCAGCCCAGAATCAGCTATAAGGTCAAGGCCTTCCTTATATAGTTAAAGAAGTGATCCACTGCATTAGCTTCATAGATAAGCTTTACTCTTACTCACCGAACCCCACACAATCACAGATCGGAGTCTGGGCGAGCAGGATGGGCCCATTTGCATATCCTCTGACATCATCCAGGATTTTGCAAAGACCAACCCAGCTGGCATTCACAGCATATAATATATGGGTAGGAGCAACATCAGCGTGAGTAATTCGGAGTGCAACTGCATTGAAAGGGACCTGGAAAATAAAGTTGCATCTCCCTGTTCATTCTACTTGAAAGACTACTTTTTATAAGCTGACTAGGCAACCATCTTAAGTTATATCTGACAAACTGCCTGCTAAGAAGTATCTAAACATAACAGAAATGCTAATCAGCCGTTCTCACCATCAAGCCTGGGAGACAAGTCCTTTGCCATCCAGGTCCACTGCTCCTGCCTTAGGAGTGTTTCTTGAGGTAGGATTTGAAGACAAATTTATCTGGTGTCAGGCCTGTGTGACCACCTGACTGTGCCCTGTCTTCCAAGCTGTAAACAAAGAATGTGACAGCCTCTCCCTCACAGGGCTGTCCATGTGAAGCGCTGAGCAGAGCACCTGGCACACAGCGAGGACTCAGTACTGGACAGGCTGTACACCAGAGAGGAAACACTCTGGGCTCTAGAATCAGTCTGAGACCCAACTCTGACTCTGCCACTTTGGGTAAGCTGACTTAACGTCCCTGGACTCAACATCCAAAAGACAAGGAACAACAAATGCTGGCGAGGATGCAGATAAAGGGGAACCCTCCTATACTGTTGGTGGGAATGTAAATTAGTTCAACCATTGTGGAAAGCAATTTGGAGGTTCCTCAAAAAAACTAAAAATAGAAATACCATTTGACCCAGGAATCCCTCTCCTAGGAATTTACCCTAAGAATGCAGCAGCCCAGTTTGAAAAAGACATATGCACCCCTATGTTTATCGCAGCACTATTTACAATAGCCAAGAAATGGAAGCAACCTAAGTGTCCATCAGTAGATGAATGGATAAAGAAGATGTGGTACATATACACAATGGGATATTATTCAGCCAGAAGAAGAAAACAAATCCTACCATTTGCAACAACATGGATGGAGCTGGAGGGTATTATGCTCAGTGAAATAAGCCAGGTGGAAAAAGACAAGTACCAAATGATTTCACTCATCTGTGGAGTATAACAACAAAGCAAAACTGAAGGAACAAAACAGCAGCAGACTCACAGACTCCAAGAAGGGACTAGCGGTTACGAAAGGGGAGGGGTGTGGGAGGGCAGGTGGGGAGGGAGGGAGAAGGGGATTCAGGGGTATTATGATTGGCACACATAATGTAGCAGGGTCACAGGGAAGGCAGTGCAGCACAGAGAAGACAAGTAGTGACTCTATAGCATCTTACTACGCTGATGGACAGTGACTGCAATGGGGTGGTGGTCGGGGGGGCTTGATAATGGGGAGGAATGTAGTAACCACAATGTTGCTCAAGTGAAACCTTTGTAAGATTATATATCAATGATACCTTAATAAAAAATACGTCCCTGGCCTCAGTTTTATCATCTATAAAATGGGAATAACAGGACCACCATGACCTATGAAGGGGTTAACACAGGGCACAACTGACTGAGCACTCAGGAAATATACCTGTTGCTTTTTTATGCTCTCATCATCTGAAATCTTAAAATTATGGTGGTTTCTTCCCAAAATAATTCTTAAGAACTTGGATTCCAAGATGCAAGTACTCAAGTACTCTGGTGCTAGAATCTACTTCTGGTAACACAAAGTGCTCTCTGGATGCACCACTCTAACACTCACTGAATTCTCATGGCCACGCTATGCAGTCTGGTATGGCCTCCCCTGCTACAGCTGGGAAACTGAGTCACACACAGCTAGTCAGCAGAAGCGCTGGGGCCGAACTGCCTGGGTATAATCCCAATGCCACCTCTGGGATTAGGGAGAACATTCAGTAGTGCCCAGCAGAGCACAGCCGTTCAGAGCAGACTATGGCACTGGACAGCATGGGTCTGATGCCAGCTCTGCGCCTCCACTCGGTTTCTCAGCCTCTCCTCTGTAAAATGGGGATAGCTACGGACCCTACACCCAGAACTGTTCTGAGGATTAAATGAGCAAAGAATTACAAGGGGCCGAGAAGGGCTCTTGGCACACAAAGACAAGGAGTGTTTAAGTAAACAACATAAAGATGATATTGTTTAGTTTAAGTTACCTGATAGGGTATCAGACCATGTAGGGGAGAAAGTGTTTGTGGCACTGGGGGCTGCAGCTGGCCGAGGTAACCCAGCACCGCCAAATCACGCAGGACTTTGTTATGTGAGTCTCTGAAAAGTCAATCAGAATGAGGTAAATAGAGATCCAACCCTCAAGTCCACCTCGCACTCAGGAAGAGTCCATTTATCACTACCCTAGATTCACCAGAGCATGTTTCCACCTCCACATGTGCAGACCCTGTCTTTCTACAAGCCCACTGGAAAAACATGAAGCATAAAGACTCTTCTTCAAGTCAAAGCTCCTGGCAACCAGAGGGGCAGGCCACATTGGGATACAGATCTTCCTCAACTTACAATGGAGTCGTGTCCCAGTATATTCATCATAAATTGAAAATATCGTTGTCAAAATGCATCTAATGTACATAACCTACAGACATCATCATAGCTTAGCCTGCCTTAAATGTGCTCAGAACACTTACATTAGCCTGCAGTTAGACAAATTCATCCAACACAAAGCCCATTTTAAAATAAAATTGTCAAATATCTCACTTAATTTATTGAATACTGTACTGTGAGAAACAGAATGACTGTGCATGGGTGCAGGATGGTTCCTTCAACTGTGTACCCCCATGGTCACATTAGCCAGCTGGGAGCTGCGGCTCCCTGCTGCTGACCAGCGTCACAAGGGTGTTGGACCATATATTGCTAGCCGCAGAACAGACCAACACTCAAATTTCCAAGTATACATTCTAATGAATACATACTGTTTTCACACAATCATAAAGTTGAAAAATCATTAAGCCAAACCTTTTTAAGTTGGAGAAAACCTGTATCTTTGTTCAGAAAAATGTGTATATATATGTGTGTACGTGTACATAGATTATACATGTATATATATATTATCTATCTGTATATATATGTAGAACGGTTCAGAAAATAGCTATTCTCTTTCATAAATATACAGATGTGATAGACATTAACATTTTTAGAACTTACTCCCTTTAAGGTACTGAGGACAGAAGATGTTGTTAAGCTGAAGAAAACAATTCTCCAGCCATGATATTTACCTATTTCTTGGAGTTTTTCTATTAACAAAATCCGACTGGACACACATCAGTTTATGTCCAATAAACACAAGTGGACTCTCCTTTTCTTCGTCAGCAAATTCCAAATTATCTGCAAATTCTGCCAGCTGGTAACCTCTGTTTCTGACTTTGGCCTTGCTTTTTGTGTACAGGCCATCCATGCTGTCTACATAGTCAGGGGTGAGATCTGGCATGTAACTACTTCGGCCAAAACTGAACTGAACAACATGGCTGGGAGCCAGCAATCGGATCAGATCAATGAGAAGCAAAAGCCCTTTGTCTATGAGGAAACAGACGACATGAACACAGTTAGTGCCCTAATAAACGAGTGACACACTCCTATGAGAAAATGGTACACTTACCCTGAGACAAAGAAATGGTAAGAAACGCCAGGCCACAGCGGTAATGCCTGAGAGCCAGGCTCACTCACTGACCGTCCTCGTCTGCAGCGGGGCCCCCACATTCCTACCTGTCACCCAGCCCATCGTGTTGACGATAAGAGGGGACTCTCTCTTGTAGGAGCTGAACACATACTTTATTATCTCGATATAATTCTCATGGTTGTTTTTACAAGCAGGCTTCCCATAATAAACCATTTTCTGTGGTGTCCTTTGCTGGGTGAAAGGTGGTCCTAAGAAGAATAAGAGCAGTCAATCTATGAGTACTTAAAAGGTGGCACGTCATCACTGACAGTGGTCCCAGGGAGACCAGAGTCTACCCACCACTGAGAAGAGTTGTGCTCCCATTTTCAGAAATCTAAGGTTTCAACTTATTACAAAGACATGCTTGCTTTTGCAATATGGTTAATTCTAACTACGTCCTAATATGGCCATTCACTCAACACATTACTGAGCGCGGGGCATTGTACCGGGTACTTAGGATATATCTGTGAACAAACATTCCTGTCCTTGCAGGGCTTACACACTAATGAAAGGGCGACTAGTAACAACCCAGTCAGTTACTGGAACATAGCACTTATTGTGTTCTAGTTACTTTAAAGGTGGTGTCTAATTTTCATAAAAACCTGACAAAGTGGGTAGTATTAGTATCCACATTTTTACAGACAAGGAAATTGAGATACTAACTTGACCAAGAAATTATCAATGGGGCTTGAACTGAAGTGACCCAACTCCAGAGGTGACTGTCCTAATAGGTCCAGCCCAAGCACTGCCCGTCTCCCCTGGTTGGGGCTGTGGCCAGGGCCAAGGCCAGCATGCTCAGTGGGGTCACCCAGGCCATGTGGTAACACGGTCAGCAGGGCAAAAGCCTTGGTCAATGTGGTTGATGCAAGGCCACCTGGGATAGGGTTGGCAAGGCTCCCTCTAGGTTGGGGCCAGGGAATTTGGAGCACCCACAGCTGAGGGGGTGGCCTGCATAGTAGAGGGATTGAATAAATAAAAAGGAATGGAGCAAATACATAAATTTATTGAGAATAAACACAGCCAGGGTTCTTATCACCAGAGAAGGAACTTATAAATACGGAAGGATGAAGACTAACTAGAATGATCCTAGGTGTTACATTGGAATCAGAGTGACAGGTATAAACCCATGGCTCAATAATAAATAGGGAGACAATACACAGAAAGAGATAAAGATGTGTGTGTGTATATGCATATGCATATATGCACATGTATGGCATGTGTGGATTTAAACATCCTTGTATTTCTAGCTCTGTCCAGTGAGAGCATCTAGAAGCAATGACATCCCAGAATAAATAACACACTTAGTTACACTAAGAGTGGAAAACCCTAACAAATGCTATCCTAACCAAGTGATCAAAGCTGACATCTCCAGTGACAGGACAAACTGGCAGCATGTTGACATGACACAACAGTGTTACTTTTAAATTGAGTTAGGAAGGACAGCCTAGAAATGCACTGTTTAAAACTGACAAGGTCAGAAAGATAAGAAAAGCCAGAGGAACTGATCCTGACTGAAGGAAACTAAAGTTTTGAAAGTATACACAGGACCTACACAGATGCTGGGACACTGGAAAAGACTCAAGTAACAGTGCTCCTGCAGGGCCACTATCCTGCTTTTGGTGGTTGTATTGTGATGATGTAGCAGTGTCCTTGTTTTTAGAAACACCCACTGAAAATTAAGGAGTAAAAAGGGAAAAGAAAACTAAACAGACTAGAGAAGATGTAAAAGGAATAAAAAGGAACACTGAAACCAGCTAAAGAACCAAGTTTTACACAATGATTTCTGATAGAGCTGTAAAACAATGTAAATGTTTTATGACTTCCTACTGACAAAGTCTATTAAATCCTTAATGTATCTAGTAACCTAATGTATCATCATCTGCTTTTTTAAAAAGTCAACTAAAAAGAAATCACACAATTATGTCACAGACACAGAAAATTCATTTGACAAAACCCAACGTCCTTTCATGATAAAAAGATTCCACATACTAGGAATAGAAGGCAGCTTCTTCAACCTGACAAAGGCCAACCACGGAAAACCCAGTTAACATCAAACGGTGAAAGGCTGGATGCATTCCATCTAAGACCAGGAACAAGAAAAGGATGTTTCCATCCACTCAACATTGTAGTGGAGGTTCCAACCAGAACTATTAGACAAGAAAAATGAATGAAAGGCAGCCAAATTGGAAAGGAAGAGGTAACTATCTCTATTTGTAAATGTCATGATCTTATATATAGAAAACCCAAAGAATCCACAAGAAATCTACTAGAGGTAATAAAGGAATCCAGCAAAGTATACAACAGTAACACATAAAATCACTTGTGTCTCTATACACCAGTATAATCAGAAAAGGGTGTTAGGAAAATGATTCCACTTACAGTAACAGCTAAAAGAATTCAATCCTTAGGAACAAATCTAACCAAGGAAATAAGACTGACACACTAAAAACCATAAAATAAAGCTAAAAGAAATTAAAGATCAAACAATTGGAAACATATCCCACATTCATGGACAGAAAGACATACATTGTTGTCAATATTATCTGAAGTGATCTAGATATTCAACATAATCCCTATCAAAACTCTAACAGCCTTTTTCACAGAAATGGAAAAGCTGATCCTCAAATTCATATGGAATTGCAGGGGATCCCAGAAGGCCAAAACAATCTTGAAAGATAATAAGGTGGGAGGACTCACATTTCCCAACTCATGTTTCTCTTTTAGTGTGGGACTGGCATAAGGACTGACATATAGACCAATGAAATAAAATAGGCCAGAAATAAACCCTCACACATAGGGTCAAATGATTTTCAATAAGGCTGCCAAGACCATTCAATGGGAAAAGGACAGTCTTTTTAACAAACAGTGACTGGAAAACTGGATATCCATGTGCAAAAGAATGAAGTTGAACCCTTTTCTTATATCATATACAAAAATTAATTCAATATGGATCAAAGACCAAAATGTAAAAGCTAAAACTTATAAAACTCTTAGAAGAAAACATTACAGAAAATCTTTGTGACATTAGATTTGGCAACAACTTCATGGATATGACACCAAAAGCATAGGCAGCAAAAGAAAACACAGATAAATTATACTTCATAAAAATTAAGAACTTTTGTGCCTCAAAGGGGGTACCAAGAAAACAAGAAGACAACCTACAGAAAAGAGCATTTGCAAATAATATATCTGATAATAAAAATAATAAAGAACATACAGAGAACTACAAAAACTCAACAAAACAAACAACTCAATTTAAAAACAGACCAATGACCCTCCTACACTGCTGGTGGGAATGTAAATTAGTTCAACCATTCTGGAAAGCAATATGGAGGTTCCTCAAAATACTCAAAATAGAAATACCATTTGATCCAGGAATTCCACTCCTAGGAATTTACCCTAAGAATACAGCAGCCCAGTTTGAAAAAGACATATGCACCCCTATGTTTATCGCAGCACTATTTACAATAGCCAAGAAATGGAAGCAACCTAAGTGTCCATCAGTAGATGAATGGATAAAGAAGATGTGGTACATATACACAATGGAATACTATTCAACCATAAGAAGAAAACAACAAAAAGCTACATCAACTACTCTTGAAAGAGCAACGGAAAAGAGGACGGCAACAAAATGCATACACCTGGAGACAAGAGCAACCCTCACAGAAAAGGGTAACATACTAAAGCTGTGGTCCAGCAGGATCCAAGCCCTTCCCCCACCCCAGCTCACCAGTGGGAGGAACAGGAACGGAGCAGGGAGGGAGTGGAGATGTGGGACTGCTGAATACCTAACTCTGTAGATCTGCTCTGAGAGCACAAACCTACATTTCATGGTGCTTCAATGATACTCTTGTAATTAGGGGGTTGGAAAGCTAAGACAGGCAGAATTCCTGGAGAGACTGAGAATCCAGCTGCTTCTGAAAGCAGGGATCCATACCCAGCTGCTCGGGGACAAAAGAAGGGCGGGCAGTCTGAGAGACTTGCTAACAAAGAAGCCCTTAGCAAGAGAGCTGCTAAAGGGGCAAGGATTGTACGGAGCTTACTGCTCAGGAGAAAGGACAGGCAGACAAAATTGTCCGGATGCACTCTGCCCAGCAGGTTGGGAGCTTTCACGATCTTCAGGTGCTCCAGCGCCCGGGCTGCCTACACAGCTCCAAGAACCCCTTCTGTGACAGGCAGACTTGTGCGCCTTTCTTCTGGCCAGCCCCACCGGGCCTGCAAACCGGGAAATCCTTCCCTGGTGTTAGGCCAGCCAGAGAGAAGATCTGTCTATAGCAACTAAAAACACAAAGCACAGAGGCTTATACCTGTATGCTCAGCCCACTGGTTCAGGCAGTGGAGACAGGCATAGCAGCCAGGAACCAACAAACACCCCTTTCCTCCCCGGAGGCACCAATACCACTCCCCTACAATCCCTGCATTGCTTCAGGGACTGAGCAGCTCCAGAGAGTAGAGCTTCTGGACACTAAAGGGCGCCATACACAAATATGAAACGCCAAAGGAACCTGGTCCAGAGTAAAATTATGAACACAACTCCTGAGAAAGATTTAAATGATATGGACCTTATGACTCTCCCTGAAAGGGAGTACAAAATAAAAATCATTAACATGCTCATGGAGGTACGGAAAGATATTCAAGAACTCAGGAATGAATTCTGGTCAGAGATCCAATCATTGAATAACACAATGGATGGTATTAAAAGCAGATTGGATACGGTGGAGGAGACAATAAATGAAATAGGAACTAGAGAAAAGGAATATAAAGAAGCTGAGGCACAGAGAGAAAAAAGGATCTCAGAGAATGAAAGAATATTGAGAGAACTGTGTGACCAATCCAAACGGAACAATATTCGCATTATAAGGGTACCAGAGGAAGAAGAGAGAGAAAAAGGGATAGAAAGCGTCTTTGAGGAGGTGATTGCTGAAAACTTCCCCAATCTGGGGAAGGAGATAGTCTCTCAGGCCATGGAGGTGCGCAGACCTCCCAACACAAGGGACCCAATAAAGACAACAGCAAGACATATAGTAATTAAAATGGCAAAGATCAAGGATAAGGACAGACTATTAGAAGCAGCCAGAGAGAGAAATAGGATCATATACAAAGGAAAACCCATCAGGCTATCATCAGACTTCTCAGCAGAAACCTTACAGGCCAGAAGGGAGTGGCATGATGTATTTAATGCAATGAAGCAGAAGGGCCTTGAACCAAGATTAGTTTATCCGGCAAGATTATCATTTAAATTTGAAGGAGGGATTAAACAATTCCCAGATAAGCAAAAGCTGAGAGAATTTTCCTCCCACAAACCATCTCTACAGTGTATTTTGGAGGGACTGCTATAGATAGAAGTGTTCCTACAGATTAATAGCTGTCACCAGAGGTAATAAAACCACGGTAAAGAAAATAGAACAGCTAATTACTAAGAAAATGCAAAATTAAATTAACTATTACCAAAGTCAATCAAGGGATAGACAAACAGTACAGAATATGATACCTAATATATAAAGAATGAAATAGAAAGAAAAAGGAGAAAACAAACAAACAAACAAAGAACCTTTAGATTATGTTTGTAATAGCATATTAAGTTAGTTGTTAAGACTTTTAGATAGTAGGGAAGTTAACCTTGAACCTTTGGTAACGACGAATCTGAAGCCTGCAATGCCAATAAGTACATACCTATCCATAATCACCCTAAATGTAAATGGACTGAATGCACCAGTCAAAAGACAGAGAGTCACTGAATGGATAAAAAAACAAGACCCATTTATATGCTGCCTTCAAGAGACTCACCTTAAACCCAAAGACATACACAGACTAAAAGTGAAGGGATGGAAAAAGATATTTCATGCAAACAACAAGGAGAAAAAAAGCAGGTGTTGCAGTACTTGTATCAGACAAAATAGACTTCAAAACGAAGAAAGTAGCAAGAGATAAAGAAGGACATTACATAATGATAAAGGGGTCAGTCCAACAAGAAGATATAACCATTATAAATATATATGCACCCAACACAGGAGCGCCAGCATATGTGAAACAAATACTAACAGAATTAAAGGAGGAAATAGAAAGCAATGCATTCATTTTAGGAGACTTCAACACACCACTCTCTCCAAAGGACAGAAAACCAGACAGAGAATAAGTAAAGACACAGAGGCACTGAACAACACATTAGAACACATGGACCTAACAGATATCTACAGAACTCGGCACCCAAAAGCAACAGGATACACATTTTTCTCAGTTGCACATGGAACATTTTCCAGAATAGACCACATACTAGGCCACAAAAAGAACCTCAGTAAAGTCAAAAAGACTGAAATTCTACCAGCCAACTTCTCAGATCACAAAGGTATAAAACTAGAAATAAATTTCAGAAAGAAAACAAAAAGGCTCACAAATACATGGAGACTTAACAACATTCTTCTAATTAATCAATGGGTCAATGACCAAATCAAAACAGAAATCAAAGAGTATATGGAGACTAATGACAACAACAACACAAAGCCACAGTTTCTATGGGACGCAGCAAAGGCAGTTCTAAGAGGAAAGTATATTGCAATCCAGGCCTATCTAAAGAAAGAAGAACATTCCCAAATGAATAGCCTAAAGACACAATTACTGAAATTGGAAAAAGAACAACAAATGAGACCCAAAGTCACCAGAAGGAGGGACATAATAAAGATCAGAGAAGAAATAAATAAAATTGAGAAGAACAGAACAATAGAAAAAAATCAATGAAACCAAGAGCTGGTTCTTTGAAAAAATAAACAAAATAGATAAACCCCTAGCCAGACTCATTAAGAGAAAAAGAGAATCTACACACATAAACACAATCAGAAATGGGAAAGGAAAAATCACGACGGACCCCACAGAAATACAAAGAATCATAAGAGACTATTATGAGAATCTATATGCTAACAAGCTGGAAAACAGAGAAGAAATGGACGACTTCTTAGAAAAATACAACCTTCCAAGACTGACCAAGCAAGAAACAGAAAACCTAAACAGACCAATCACCAGCAAAGAAATTGAATCAGTAATCAAAAAACTACCCAAGAACAAAACCCCCGGACCTGATGGATTCACCTCTGAATTCAACCAGACATATAGAGAAGAAATAACACCCATTCTCCTTAAAGTTTTTCAAAAAATAGAAGAGGAGGGAATACTTCCAAACTCATTCTATGAAGCCAGCATCACTCTAATACCAAAACCTGGCAAAGACCTCACCAAAAAAGAAAATTACAGACCAATATCCCTGATGAACGTAGATGCAAAAATACTAAACAAAATATTAGCAAACCGAATTCAAAAATACATCAAGAGGATCATACACCATGATCAAGTGGGATTCAACCCAGGGATGCAAGGATGGTACAACATTCGAAAATCCATCAACATCATCCACCACATCAACAAAAAGAAGAACAAAAACCACATGATCATCTCCATAGATGCTGAAAAAGCATTGACAAAATTCAGCATCCATTCATGATTAAAACTCTCAAC
>JAVSCE010007588.1:0-39121 GCA_032199065.1 Smutsia gigantea
GAAGGCTCTTACCCAACCTCATATTAGTGACCTCCTGAGATGCTCACATATGTTTTCTCGTCCTTGGTCTCAGCTGATTTCCTCCGCTGTCTGGGAAACCCACTCCTCCTTCCCAAATGTTCTTTTTCTCTGTAGCTCAGACTACCTCTCATTCTACGGGCCCTCCTTGGTTCACTCCAGCCTTGCAACCTCACTCCATCGGCTTGGGCTGGCCCCAGGGATCTTTAAACCAGGGCGCAGACACATCTCTTTCTCTCTCAGGTTGCCAACTGGACCGCCACCAGACCACAGGTCTGCCCCAAGGACAGGGCACAGAGGAGTGGGCCCCGCCAGCCCCTCCAGCCCTCGGTGCAGCTGGCCACTGGGAGAGCGGGCCCCGTCTGTCTGCATGTGGCCTGGACCCACTCAGTGGTTCGCTCCTTTTCCGTCTTTCAACACCTCCCAGAAACGCAACCTCATTACATGGTCCCATGCTGGTTCACTTGAGAAATAAAACTCAGAAACAAATTAAATGGCAATTTTGGTTTAAACAGGAGAGGGGCCAGGCTTCAGGAATACCAGGCCAACATCCTTTGGTTCCGACTCCTGGGGGCCACTTCCCCCGTTGGCTCTGGCGGTATTAAAGCCAGGGCTCCATGTGGTTTGCACCAGCAATGATTTTGCATTTAATTTCCTTTGTTTTTCCTCCCTGAATGTTTGCTCTGACCCGAGTCCCTTTTATCGAGACTTTGGTAATAAAATGCAAAACCCTCCTTGGGACCACAGGCCGAGTGGCATGCAACTACACAGAAGCATGCAGAGAAGTGGCAGGCCAGAGCTGGCAGAGTCCCGTCACCTCTCTGTCTCCTCTGCTGCCTTCTCTCCTTTGTCCCTTGTGCAGGCCGGGGACACGGCAACCTAAGGGCATCAGGATGGAGACCGAGCAACCTACTCAAGCTGGTGCAAACTGGTGGTCTCCCCACTATGTGCCCAGAGAGACTCAAATAAAACTGCCAAGCTCTTTCTAACTGAGGACTTCAAACCAATTCTCTCACAGGTCCCAGAGGCCACCAATTAACATACCATGTCCTGCCCCGCAGTGCCCCTACTTCTCAGCTGCTCCAAAACACATAACCCAGGGCTCCAAAGAGCTAGTCCCAATTACACACCAAATTAAGTTTTAAGCTATATATATATATATATAATATATATATAGGGCTGGTGCCTGTAACTAAAATAAAAAATAAACCCACTCTAGTTTTTTTTCTGTGAGTGATTCTGTCTAACCTCAGGGCTAAACCTCAGTCTGCTTTTATTATGACAGATGACGTCAGCCAGCCATAAAAACCCACGCTTAGGAAAAGGGACTTTGCCGTCCATCCAGATGGGCAGACGAGGGTGACATGACCAGTCCAGGCGGACTGCCGCGTCGCATCCAGCTGAAACTGAGACGGGGATTTAAGTGGTTTGTACAGATCACTCACACACCCAGGCAGGTATCAGAAGCTGAAGGCCATCTCCAACACGGACTGGCAGATGTGGATCCTGTTCTCAGGGGCCCCCTTTGCCAGGTTCTACAAGGAAGGAAGGAGAGAGGGAGAGAAGGAGGTGGAAGGAAGGAAAGAAGATGGAAAAATATTCTCTCCATACACCATGAAGACTCACTCCTGAACCCCTGATGACAAAATCTCTGTGGGACTATACTCTCCACTGTGAACCACAAATTCTGGTGATTTTCTTTATACCAGTGATTTTGTGAAAGTATTCAGGCTTCTGAATACTAACTTGAGTCACTCCTAAAGCACTGTTCTCCAAACCACATTCTGCAGAGCACGAACTCTAAAAGGACTCTCAAAGGAAGAGCCCAATATGTCTGGGAAGTAGTGTGTTCTCTGTTCCCTCTCAGGGATATTTATGATCAGTACATTAAAGGCTCTGATAAGTCCTATAATCTGGAAATGTGTTTAACTTGGTCTGAACCAAGCTCATTTGAAGCCAGACCCTTTTTCTGTATAAAACCGATCACAACTTCTTGTAGAATCCTGCTTTGGAGATACAGAGAGATAGTCATTAATAGGGGATGTCTCCATTGGGTGCTTACGGCCAGTGACTTAGGCAGCCACATGTGTTTGCCAAACACTGTTTCTTTTTCCTCTTGGGCACACAGCCAAACTGTATTTCCCAGCCTCCCTTGCAGGTGGTGGGGGCTTCAAGACTGAGTTCTGGCCGGCAGAATGTGAGTAGGTGCAATGTATGTCACTTTCAGACAAGGCCTGTACGTCCTCTGTGCCTTGTGACCACTACACGGAGGCAATAGTAAGGACGAGGGGAGGACAGAGCCACAAGAGCTGCGAATCTGGACTCCTGAGCCTCCCCATGGAAAAGGGCCACCCAGTAGTGCCGTCCAGGGGCAATACCATTGCTGGACTGTTGAGTCACTAAGAAATACATCTTCATTGAGTTAACATGGCCATTTGGGTGTGGTTGTTAAAGCAGCTGCCCACTCTGGCTAATAGATGTCTCGAGTGAGAGCCAGGCTCCTCAGGAAGGAAGGGAGGGAGGGAGTCAATATTTATGAAGCCTCTGCCAGGCACAGTCAGAATCACTTAAATCCACTTAATCCTCATGGCGACGGGGGAGTGGCAGTGTGTTCTGTGTGAATGAGGAAACTGAGTCTCAGAGCAAGGAAGTGACTGGCGGTACAGCTGAGAGAAGAATGTGGCCTCATCTCTGCAAGCCTAGGCTCTCTCCGCAGCACCACGCTGGGCTGGCTGAACCCCTTCCAAGCAAATGCCTTACTGAAGAATCTTTATAAAGAATCTGTTTCATGCCCAGGTTGGCTCAACTGCAGAATAAAGGCTGACTGGGTGTTTTGTCCCCAGACATAGGTGAACAGGCCTAACAAGAATCAGCTTGACCTCTTGGGTTCAGCTGTTTCTTAAAAAGGAGATTAAAAGCACTCAACTTCATACATTCCTTATCTGTAAAATGGGGTCAATGGGTAGTGCCTCACCCACGAGGTTGGGAGGACAGAGTAAGATAACATGTGACGTGCCAGCATGAACCCTGGCACCTGTTAGTTCCGTAAAGGAACTGCTGCCATCACCATTCCTCAGTGCTGATATTTCCCCATGGTGTGGTCCTCAGACCAACCGTTAGTCCCATGAGATGCACTCCAAAACGGGGGTGTGTGCATGGCCATTTTGGTGGACGTTATAGTGGCAGGTAGTTGCTGGGCCATGTGAGGGGCCATGGACACTGTACCGTCTCAATGGAGCTGTACATGGCATATCAAAGGCTCTGACAGCACTGTCCATCAGAACTTTGTGCAGTGATAGAAACATCTATCTGCCCTGTCCAACACCATAGCCACTAGACACAATGTCACTGAGAGCCCTTGAAATGTGGAGAGTGCCACTGCAGAACTGAATTTGTAATGTTATTGAATTCTTTTTTTTAAGTTTATTTTGATATCATTAATCTACAATTAAATGAGTAATATTATGGTGATTACACTACCCCCTCCATCAGGTCCCCCCTGTTATTGAATTCTAATTAGTTTAAACTTATATAGCTACATGTAGTTAGTTCATACATAGTAATGAGATAATTTAAGGATATTCCCATGTACAGTGATGGGTAAGACACTCGGAGGTTCTACTGCATTAAGGCACTTCTGCTGAAATAAGAAATGGCACTATAACCGGATTAGGTATGCTAACTTCTCATGCCAAAGTCTCTTTTCTATTCTGAATTTGAATAAAAAACTAGCCAATAGTAGATTGTTTTCACCACCTACCAACTGACTTTAAGGCATAACTGGTTCATATACCAGTCTTTAGGCTGATTTAAGGAACCAAGGAGAAGCAAGGGGTACCTATAAAATAATAGGTAAACTTAAAGAATCCCATCTCTTCTAGGAGAATCTACCAGGATGAATGACTGGCCTCCCCATCTAATCTAACCTTCTTAGCAGGAAATGAGAGCTCCAAGACGCTCTGCCACAAATTAACGCAAGTCATTTCAGGGACATAAATTAAAGCAAATCTATGCCTTTACAAAAAAGGCTTCAAAACCTATGCCCATTCTAAGCCAAACCTCCATGGGCCATGACGTCCACAATGTTGGACTACATGGCTAAACTGAAAGCTGAGAGATTTCACACCCCGAATTTATATCTGAGTCATGCCCATTCATGCCTTGCTGGCTTGCAGGCTTTTGACAGTTTGATTTCAGTAGAAAGTCCATGCTATCACTTTTCTTCATATGCCCTTTAGGAAAGTAAGACAAGATATATTAGATGTACCTTCAGTTCTGAACATACCCTGGAAACAAGGCCATTAAAAAGACTTTAAACTTTATAAACATTTTATTTCTAGAAGTGAAATAATAATGGGACTGAAAAAAAAAATCTCACCTAATGACTTTAGTTCATTAAAAAAGTGGACTGATTTGGGAGGACAAGGGGCATTTACCTAAACAGCACCACGATAAAGTGGGAGACAGTAGTTTTATAATCAGTACATGTATTGATATATAATAGAATAATTTTTGTCCCTTTAAACAATCAACCTGGAGTTATGTCAGAAGCCATTCTTTAAAATGAAGTTTGAAAATCTCAAGCAATGAGGCAGCCACCTATTAAAAGCAGCAGAAAAAAAAATCAACCCAACCAGCTGAGGAAAATAACTATAATGGTGAATTTAGAAACCAACAGAATTTATATTAAACTGATTAATTTAAGCTAATTCACATTTTAAGAATAATACCCACATACCTTTAATTTATAAAGTTAGAAAATGATGTTAATCACAAGTATTGGGGTTTTATCATAAAGGAGAAAATTTTAAAAAACTGAGCAAAAGAAAAATGGAAGTACAGCATAATATATAAAATGAGACTATTTACTGGGAGAAGAAAATTTCTTCCAACCAATTTTTTGAATTCCTTTTAGAAGATTTTGGTAAATACATCAGGTTTGCCAAATGAAATTTTTTGTAAAGCTGTCTAAATAATAATAATAGCAGCAGCAGCAGCAATAATAATAATAGTAACAATAATAATCACAGTAGGAGATGAGCATTCACATTTATTTTCCATAACTATTTGCCATTCCTACTCCAGGATTTTGGAAATGCTTTCGGAAACTAGTCACTGAAATCTACCCACTTCCTTAGTGAGCTGGTAGAAAGAAGTAAGAGTAGAAGTCTACTCGCACATCTCCAATCCCAAAACTGACACAAGGCAGAGAGGATACTTGTCCAAGGACACAAATGACTTCCTACCACATCAGAGCCAGCACAAAATTACTGGGAATATGAGAGGAAGCAATTTGCTAACCCAGTTTCGTGGGGACGGAGTGCCCTAGTCAATGGGATGCCATGCTTGACTGACAGGCAGGGAAGAAGCACTGTCTTACCTCACCCTTGTACAGGATATCAGAAACTGGGCACACCACACAGGCCGTCCCGGAGCCGAACATCTCCCTCACTCGGTTCCCCTCCACGGCTGCTGTCAAGTCATCCATGGTGAGGTACCTCTCCGACACCTTAAATTCACCCTATTTGGACGTTTAAAAAGTAAGATATGTGTATTTTCAAGGAAAAAGCAAAGCAAAATCAGCCCTACACTATGTACTCTCCTACTTTACGTTCAGACTGAACTCAGATGAGGTCATCACCACCCTCCCTTTGAGGGAAAGCTGGAGGGATCACATCACCCTACTGGTAGGCGCACTGAGGGGTCAAGCAACCGCCTCCAAGGTCACAGCATCTCTAAGTGAGATGGTTGGGATTTAACATACAAGGCTGTCACTGTAAAACACATATATTTTAATACACGCCTGTGTTTTTTTGCCTTTTATTTGTTGACATGGCTAAAGTCTCACAAGTTGATGTACCTTGAGTGCTACTTTTAATGTGTGTTCTACGTTAACAGTCTTAACGTGTATTTATTGTAAAAGAGAATATATTATTACATAATATTAATACTTATAGCTACCATTCATTGAGCACCCTTTGCATGCCAAGTTCTTTTATCTGTAAGGTGGGTCTAGCGCCCTCATTTTACAGATGAGGGGATTAAGGTTCCAGGCAGTTGGGTGATAGCCCTAAGGCCACACAGCTAGTAAATGGCCCCAACGGGATTTGAACTCTGGTCTGTCTGATATGACTGCATTCTACAGTGTCTTTTACAGAGTAAAAACTTAGGCTGAGTTTAACTATCTGAAATAATTCATTATTTTAAAAGTGAAAGTGTACTTGGAAAGCATATATAGGAAAGTATATCTGAAAAATTACAGTGTGTGTGTGTATATATATATATATGCACATCCACATGTGTATATATATATATTATATATATTTAGTATACATATATGAATATATGTGTAGATATGTATAAATGTATATATATATTTATTTCTAAATTCACTGATTCTGTTGACTTCACAGCAGTAATCCTCTTCCTCTCTTCCTTCTCTTTAATGTGTTAGGCTTAGTTTCATCATAGAATTATTGGTATAACCTCAGTGACTTACACTGAACTATTTGTGCGTTTTATTTGCTCAAGGGATAGGAAACAAAAACATTCTGATGCTCTTAACCTGTTTCATATGCATTGTTTAATCTGTTTAATCCTCATTCTTTTATGTTAGTGGTTAAAGTTCAGAATTTGTCAACAGGCTGTTTAAATTATGAGCAACAAAGAATGGATAGGTTTCTTTAAATGAGAGTATTTTTTAAAACCTATAAATCCACCATAGGTAAAAGTGGAAATTAGAGCCCTTGACAAAATTCAAAACGTTAGATGAAGAATGTATCATGCTATAATATATTTGGAAGGGTACAAAAATACGCCTACAATAGAAATATGGCTTTTTGCAAGTTTCAATTTATCTCAGTCGGCAATTTTACAGTTACGTTGCTCAGGCGTAAATAAATAAATTCCAGAAAAATCAGCCAAATTAACCGAAAACAAATGGAGCTCTAAGTTCTGGAAAAAAAAAATTCTCTTGTAAATAAACAGAATTGTTTTTATTCTGTTCACCCTTACTTATCTTTGGACAATTTCCCCTGTCTGGCAAGTAATGGTAACCCCCCACATGCCTCTTGGCAATTATGTCTCACTGTTTTAAAATAGCTTTTGGAATAAATTACAGCTAAGGAGTCAAGAAGAACTTCCTCCATAATAACCTATTTTTCATGCTTGTAGATTGTTAGTGTGGGAAAGCATTTCCACTTGCAACTTGTCATCAAACCTTCTGCACTTGGTTGATTTTTTTCTTTAATAAAACAAAAATTACTGAGCTTCGAAAATACATCTTTCCAACTGCAAACATATTCAGGACAGGGCAAGCTGTTTGAAATTATACCAACAGTTTGTAAATGTCATGCCCAATGTGCCAGCCAGCATGTGGCAGTTGGGTCTTGTCTACTTCAGGGTTTTGTAGATTTATTTATAGCATATTTCCTGTATTTCCAAGTCTATTCCAGAAAAACGGTGCTAGTACTCTCCTAGGTAAAGTGTGTGTTTCTAAACATTTGTCCTATTAGCACTGTTTGACCACAGTATGCTCAAAGCTTTTTTATGTCCCCTGAAGACTATTGTCACTCAGGGGTCAAAAGTTCCACCCGGGAACCTTGGCCAGATAACAAATTCATTCAATATTCATCTTGGGTATGTTATATATAATGTCATGTCTAATACCAAATGATTTAACATGCTTACTGAGTCACATAGACCGGAAAGTCTACAGAAAACAACTTTACATTTGCTTGGGTGTTTTGATTTTAATATCAGCATGTATGTATGTGAATTTGGGAGGAGGGGCAGGAAGGAAGAAGAAAGTAAGTGGCCAAACTAATAAAGTTATAAACATTTATATGCCAGTAAAATTTTTAAATATCTATGACGAGCATGGTGATGCTGGAACAAACAGAAGAAAAGAACGATGAATCACTGCCATTTGGAAACAGGGCACTTAGGCTTGCAAAGCTACGGACTGGCTAAGTGCAAGCACACGAAGTATACACCAGGTGAGTTGGTAGAAGATACCTGGTTACAGAGCTTGAGACTAGCGTTAGAAGACTTCTTCATGAAGAACTTGCCAAACTGGTTTCTCTCTGCCCTCCCCATAAACAAAACTCATTTGATAGAGTTGCCTGAGACAGTCTTTCCAGAAGACTTCTTGGCATTCAAGTTAAGATTTAAAGATTAGATAGCATTGGTTATACGGAATATTATTTCAGCACTAAGCTGGGCTTATTGTGATTGCTTTTTGTTTCAGGCTTCTAAAAGTGATGTATGTCAAAGGTACCCACCCACTTGTTGGCCAGGTCCAGAATGCTCTGCCTTGTCACTCCTGGAAGAATGATGCCATCTAGCGGAGGAGTTGCCAGTTCTTCTTCTGTCAATTAGAAATTGGAATATTTTCAAATCTTAGCTATATTAGCTATGCTTTCTATCAAAAGCCATTAGAAAGAAACATGTATCAAAAGTTTGTAAACATGAGGATGATGGCATTGTTCTCCACTGTCAAATTTCTAAACCATTTCACACTTTAGATAGATCTTTATTTTAAAAAAGGAAAGAGAAAAAGAGCCACTAACCATCTTCCACTGATCCTCAACCAGTAAAATATGAGATGGTTTTCCCTAACAAACAGTAGGAGATACAGGACATGTACACTCTAAAGTCAAACTTTACTTTAGGGGACTGGAGCTGGCTATTAATTAGAATAATGTAGATAGGATCTTACTCAGGAACACTGGTCACTGCCACACCTTCAAAGAGTACTCCAGAGGGACCCATCCCCAGAAGTGTATGTGCCTTCAGCCTGTCTATACTGATTTTAAAAACTGGCAGAGTATCCACATCAAATATGGAAATGCCAGCTTTACCTTCCGAGATTCAAATGTAATGGATTCAGGATGGACTCAAGCATGTATGTGGCTAACAGGAAAAAGAAAGGAGGATGAGAAAAAGAAATACAAAGAAAAAAACTCCATAGGTGACTACAGACAGCCACCACCAAGACACTGGTCTATTAAGAGAATGACTGAAGGCACTCCTAACTACCTGGGGGGCTGGAGTGATGATCCGACTGTAAGAGTCAGCATGCTCGTCAACCATGCAAGCTCTCCTCCGGACACCTCTGGTACTCAATGCCCCCTTCTCTCCCCACCTTTGGCACCTAAGAATCTAAATCTAGGGAGAAACTCAAACCTTAAGTCCTCACTTTTGAAAGATGTTGAACCCTATAACAGATGATGTATTGCCCAGTATTGTATTTGCAGATGAATTAGCAATGTATGCTTGAAAGGATCACCAGGTAGCAAAAACTGTGGAAATCACACTGGTATCTTTGAGCTCCCCTAAACCATCTTCTGCAGCTAAAAAGGACTTTAGAAGTCACCTAGTGCAATCTTCAGTTTACAGAAGAAACTGAGGCCCTATAAAGATAAGTGACTAAAAAGGTTGGTGACCCTGGGGGACAGTCAGGACCTAAGCTGAAGTGTCCCAACACTGGGGCCACTACCCTTCCCCTTTGTATTCTATGGCCTAGGCTCACCTGCTCCACTGGTGTTACATCAGACGAGGCAGCAAGCAAACTGTATGGAAGACCAAAACTCTGTATTTACTCCTGAGTTCTCAAAGCTCAGCATCATGCCCTGCCCAGACTGGTAATATAATAAGTGCTTCTGAATTAAAAAAATAAATGAATAATCCTCTTTGCTGGGCTATAGCAGTATGGTTTTTGGAATTTTGTTTCTACAAATCATCTGCTGAAAACCGCTTTCCGGAAAGAAGAAAATTTGTTCTTGGCAATGTTGTTAGGGCTACTTTTTATCATGCTTAGAAGTGTTGATCTCAAAATAAACCTGTGTTTTGCAATAGCTAGCTAGCTGGATACATAAATGTATGGATCTTTATGCATGGTGTGCATATGCACACGCACACCAACACAGAGACAAGCATACTTCAAGTGCCCCCCAACTGGACCTTGCCTATGGCTGCTGAAACTAAGACGACATGAAGTTAAATAAAAACAGCAGCTCCGCATGTGCAAGTGCAGTTTTGTGAAATATATTTAACACCCAACACTGCAACCACTAGCCTGAGGTCAAGGAACAGAACATCTGCTTCTCTGGTTGCCAGACCGAGATGATGACATGACAACATTTGGGTGAGAAATATTCATTTTCCTCTGCAACCACAAACATACTTAGAAGAGCCAGAACTAGCTCCAGATTGCCCAACATGAGGGAAACAGCCTACAAATGCAACTTGTTTTTGACAGAGAGATCATTTTTAGGAGATGAAGAATTCGGAAGCGTAACAGCAGGATTTATCTGCAACATCCCCAAGTCAAGCCCTCTTGGGAACCAGGAATGTGGGTTTGCATAAGTGCCCTAAACACCACTGTCATGATTATCATTTATTCAACAAATACCCATTTGGGTGCCTACCATGTGCAGTTGGCTTATTGATGCACTATGGATACAGCAGTGAACAAAACTGACAGAATGCCTGCTTACTTTCTAATACGCAAAGGTAAACATTATTGTGTTCAAGAGTATGTCAGACTATAGGGGAAAAAGAGAAGTGGGAAGGTGAGGGGGAATGATAGCAGGGTGGAGGGGAAGGAAGTTTGCAATTTTTATCAAGGTGCTCAAGGGAAGCCTTACTGAGAAAAGCATGCCATGTAAGACACCTGAGAGAAGAGGGCTCCAGGCCAAGTCGGGGTAAATGCCTGATGTCCGAGAAGGCTCCTGGGGGTCTGAGTGGACTGAACAACGTCCATGTCACGGCCAGATGGTTCTACCAGACGAGCCCTGAACTCAACCAGAACAACGAGCTCTTGCTCTCAGGGCAGTTCCAGTGTGCAGTACAAGGTAAAATGGTTTGTTCCAACAGTGAGAAGCAAGTGTGTTTCGCTCATCCACAGAGTGCAAGAGAGAATCAGGACTGTGTGATCCTGCAGCCAGGACTGCTGTTACTAGAATGAAGACCCACAGGGGTTACAGGCCAAGTGCCACACCCGGTTTCTGTGCACAGCACCATGCCGTGCACACCAACTACCTACTTTATCTACCATTCCGGGGCAGCCATCTGTCCAACAGGAGCAGATGCAGGAGCATGGTGGCTCATGGATGATGGCGGGTTATCCCTGAAAGGTCCCTGCTTATCCCTCCCCTGGGCAAAGTTTGTGAAAATCAGTATTTTGCTGATTTTCAATATATTATTCCTTGTATTTTCCTAAAGCCACAGGGTATAAATCAAAGGTACCATAGAGTTGCTTCAGTGTCCTTTGCTTTCAGCTGAAAGGTTATCCTGACAGTCTACTGACTTCTCTAATAGTACTGTCCACACATTTATTCCATTTCCTTTCTCCTTATTTCAAATTTTATTTGATCTGTTAGGTCAACATCCTCAAATTGAAGGACCACATCACGTTGAAACTAAGGCTACCTCAGGCGAGCATAATACGAATAGTAACTCTTAAGGTCTTGTATTTTTTCTAAGAGCCAGAAGACAAATTCACTCATTTCTATTCTGACCTTTAAGAGCCATGGTGGAAATGGTCCATGATTATTGTTTGGATGAGGGGTCATTTTTCACCAGGACAGTTTCTGGTATTTCTGGCTAAATCATGTAGCTCTGATTCAGACTGTGCTTAAATTCTGGCAACTCCCACCCATAAATAATGATGGGGCCACTTCTGTATGACGTAACTGTTTTTGTTTGAGGTTGTGGGGGCTGAAGTGAGCAGGTGGGAAGAATGAGTTGAATCCATCTATTATTTCCTAAATGCAGAGTTCAACACTGGCTGTCATCATTCAAGCACAGCTTTTGATACACGTCATATGCCATAACTCAAAATTAGAAATCACAAATATTCCAGTATAAATTTTGTTCTTAAGTAGTACCAAGGACAAACAACAGGAATGGAAAAATGAGCATAATCTGTATCTGGCTTCTAATATGCCAAGGATTACCAGTGGCCAGCCCCAGAATGAGTGTACTCACACATCTTCTGTTCATCCTAATTCTGACTGGAACATAAAGCTCATCTCATTAGTAACTAATGCTCAAAATAGATGTATGTAGCTCTGAAGTTAGCCACATCTGAATCACTACTTTCCTCTATTTGTAGCCCATTAACAAAAGAGCAATAAAGGCTACTGTAGGTTACTTTAAAATAAAAATTTCACTTAGAAAAAGTAAAACCAATACCTAGGCCTTATAAGTATTTGGAAACTTATTTTATATTTCTAGTCTCGGTAATGTGAACTGAACAGTCTAAGGACAGAAGCAAGCCTAAAAATGTTTAAAATTTTTGTGATTATTAAAATTATAATGGAAGTAAATGTATGTATCTGTATTTTTCCCCGATATTAGTTCTTGGCCATTTAGTCTAATACCACAGATGTTGCCAGCACTTCACTGAACCCCTATGGTCTCTGCCAACGAATAAAGAAAATAGCAAAGAGAGATAATGAGCATACAGGATATTAAAGGTAATAAAGTACTTATTTTTAGGGTAGATATATATTAATGGCCTTGAATGAACCAGAGTCTCAGTACAATCCCAAGAGAGATGCATCTGTCCTTCAAGATAGTGTTCTTTCATCAAATTGAGCTCCAGAGTAAGTCTGGAAGGCTTCTGATGTATTATCAAAGTACATAGAAAGGGCAACAATTGTTGAAAAGAATACATTAAATGTCTTATCAGTAGAATCAGTAGACTATGCTTATTACTATAGCATTTTATACATATAATATATGGTTAATGACCACTGAATTGATCTGAGACCTATCTCCACATGCAAGGGATTTTGAATAGGAAAACTGTAAGAAGATAGCGAAACAGATAAAGCATCAAATCCTCAAATCATGGAGATTTAAATTCCTTAAGTTGACACCTCGATAAGTACATCCAGAGCCAAAAGGCAAAACCTTTGTAAATTCTGAAATTCAAACTCAATTCTTCTTGACTAGCAAAAAGCATAGCAGCTCTCACTTTGTGCTTCTTATCCTCTTGTTCTAAAGTTCTAGTTCTTTTCTACCCAGTCCCACTGAAAATGACTAAAAAATAGCAAAGAGCTGAAATCTAAGTGGATTACCTCCATCTTCATTTATCCAGTACAGAAAAAGATTCATAGTTCCAACTTCAGTTATCTGATTATCCTCTCCATAGAGCCATAGAACCTGCTGACACCCATTATCCAGTGCTTCACATTGGGCAAAGAGAGATGAGCCATAATTCCTTTGAAGAAAGAGAAAACATACTTATTATGAGTCTACCATCCCCACACTGCACACTAAAATCTCAAGTCTTTAATTTGCATTGGATGTAGTCCGTGTGCTATGTTACATATATTCACACGCACCCATATGTATACATGTATGGAGATGTGTATTCTCTAGATAACTGCATAATATTAAAGAAACTCATTAGAGAACCTATATGACTTAATTGCACTCATGTGAGAGAAAGTGCAAACACAACTGTGGAATCCTAACTTAAAAAGTAGAGACACTAGAACAGAGGTAAATAACCAAGTTAGTAACAGTTAAAAGTTATTAAATATTTTTCTTCACATACCAAGGAATTTTCTCTGAATTATCAATACTATGAGTTATACACTATGATTATTTCCATAGTTCAGATGAGAAACTGAGGATTGGAGAATAACTTGGATCAATTTATTCTAATCAAGTGGCAGAGCACCAAGTCTATGCTCTTAATTGAGACTTTCAAAACACCCAAGAAACATCTAATGTCCAATGTCTAAATTCTCCACAAGGTGCAACAGAATGTTAAAAATCTTGGTTTTAACCAAAAAGTACTCTAAATGCCCATTTTTCTAACCTATGATCCTATGTTATTCAAAATCAAAGGAACATAGCACATTTTCTTGAAATAACAATTTAGTTTAATAATATTGTGAAAGTATTATCTTTAATCAAACTTAAATGGGAAAATTATAGGGTATATTACAAAACATGGGTGAATGTTTAAATAAAACATGAGAGTTCTCAAAGGTGATGTTTGCTTGCCTCACTAAGCCTCTGGTTGTATAATTTGCCATCCTCAGCTTTCAGAAGACATCAGCAAATGAGTTTAAGAAGTACTGCCAAATGACAGTCAGGACTAGGGAATAAATCCTAGGCCCATCCCTGGACTATGCAGCCTTCAGAAGTACATAGAAACAGTCAAACATACAACAATAACTACTACAAAGCATTACTGGCACACTCCACAAAATACCTCCATAGGCCTTTGAAATTATCTCATTTACATCTAGACAAGATTAAATGTGTAGAATTGTCTAAGTCAAGGTGTAAGTGAGGCATGAGAGCCATAAACTATAATGGTCATTTGCCATTTTGATCTGCACAACTTCCCTTTCCACTATATTTTCTTTGCTCTTCCTACAGAGCCAGGTCATTGTGCTGGCATTGACAGTCAGAGCACCTTGCCCCAGACTATTGAACTGAAGTGTGGACATGTCATCTAAGTTGCTCATGTAAGTCCTTCTTTGAGTCATTCACTCATTCATTTTAGTGTATGGAACCTAAAAGTGGGATTTTCTCCCTTTGGGGAGAGGGGCAGCTTTTTTGCTACAGGTAAGCCAGGGTCTATTGGGTTCATGATCTCACCACCCTTCACAGGAGAAAGCATATGAAGTAGGAGGGCCCTGGGCTAATAGAACCAGAAGCTGCAAAAGAGATGGAGTGAGGAGGAAAGGGGGACAGTGGGACACCTTCAAGGGCAAAAGAAACTTGGCAACAATGACTTGAGCCCCTCATGGATCCACTTCTACCACCTCACTTACATGAGCCAATCAATCTCTTTGCTGCTTAAGAGGGTTTGAGTTGGTTTTCTGATTTGCAACCAAAAGAATATTGACTGGCCACTAAAATATTCTGGAAAGCTATGGGAAATAGGCATTATATTATATGCCTAGAGAAACCTGAGGTTTACTCACATAAAGGTAATGTAAGATTCATTAAAAGACCTCCAAAATGCAGATACTAAAGTGTAAATTATTGGCCAGTCTGGAGATGCTAGAATTCTGCTATATAGGAGGTTTTTGTTTAATGACCATAAAAAGTCAGATAACCTTTATGCACAATTGATGGTAAAGAAGCAATAACTGAGTTGAATTATGAACACTTTTTATTAATGAGGATAATCCTGACTTTAGGGGCGAATCCAGTAGAAAGAGCATGGGTTTGGGACCATCAGGCCTAGGTACAGCTCTTATGCTTCCACTGTTGGGCTCCATGTGAACTTAAAGCATCAAGTTCTGATTTTTTCCTCACTGAATTCATCTGGCAAATAAAAATACTTGCTTTATATACCACAGAGAGTTGTTTGAAAAGATAAAATAATAATAAGCCACAGGTTATATAAGCCAATTATATAGTAATGAAATTTTTTTAAATAACTATTTTAACTGACTTTTTTCTAGTTCATAGACACAGCTTGAGATTTCACCATATTGGAAAATAAAGATGATTTCTCTCATTAAGTAAAATGCCCTTTATTAAAAACAGAGAATTTTTGAAGAAGCTCTGAAAAACAAACATGCACACACTTTTGACAGTGTGGCTGAGTTAAAACCATGATTCTTTAGCATCACGAAGCTGCCTGGGCAGGAAAGAGAATAAATGATTACAGCTGTTTCAGTGCATTGAAATGAAAAGGGGATTATGGGAAAAAGATGGCAGCATGAGAAGAGAGGCAGAAACCTCCTCCCAAAATCACATAAAACAAGAAAATACAGCAAATACAACTAATCCTGAAAAAGCAACCTGAATACTGCAGAACAGATTGCTGCATTCTGGGGAAAAGAGAAGACCTCACAGAAAAGGGTAAAGTAGGAAAGCCATAATCTGGCAGGACCCAAGCCCTCTCCCAACCCCATTCCACAGGTGGGAAGAAGAGAAATGGAGAAGAAAGGGAGTAGAAGCCCAGGACTGCTGAACACCCAGACCTAGAGATCTTCTCTGGGAGCATGAACCCAATATTACATGGTACTCTGGAGATTAATGGAGTTGGAAAGTAATGACAGGCAAATACTTGGAGAGATTGAGATTTCAACCACTTGTTGAGAACAGGTATGAAAAACTGGCCCCCTGGGACAAAAGATTGGTAGGCATTTTGAAAAACTTCCCAATAGCAAGAAGGGTGCTAAAGGGACAAAGATAACACAAAGCTTGCATCTCAGGAGAAAGGGCACGTAGATAAAATCATCCTGGCAAGTTCAGCCCAGCAGGTGGGGAACTCTCAGGAGCTTCAGATGCTTCAAACCCTTCACTGTCAATGCAGCCCCAAGACCCCCCCCCCAGTGATACGTAGCCCGCCACTCCTTCCTCCCAGCAGGCACCGGTCCTGCTCACCCACTGGTCCTGCCATTATGCCAGGCCCCACCTACAACAGCTCCAGGAACATAGCACAGAGGTTCCTACCTGCAAGCATGACCCACCAGACCTGGCAGTAGAGGCAGGCGTTACAGCTGGGAAGGCAGAAAACCCTCCCAGTCAAGCTCTTTCCTCCTGGCAGGCACTGGTTCCACTCACCTGTGACACCCACCATTGCTGCAGGTATTTGGGAGCTCCAGAGTAGAGCCTGGGCACTAGAGGGTGCTGCCTACAAAAAGTTCCTTAGAAAACAGGAAAAAAATGAAACAACAAAGGAATTTGGTCTAAACAAAACTATAGGAAAAAAAAATGCCAGAGAGAGCACTTGGTGAAACTGAAATCACCAATCTTCTTGATAAAGATTTCAAAATAAAAGTCATAAACAACCTCATGGAGCTACAGAAAGATATTCAAGATCTCAGGGAGGACTTCAACAAAGAGATGGAAACTTTGAAAAATACAGTATCTGAAATGAGACATACAATGGAAGGATTTAAAAGCAGATTAAATGAGGTAGAGGAGAATGTAAATGAAACAGAAATTAGAGAACAGGAAAACAAAGAAGATGAGGCACAGAGAGAAAAGAGGATCCCTAGGAATGAAAGAATAATAAGAAAGCTGTGTGACCAATCCAAATGGAACAATATTTGCATTATAGGGGTGCCAGAAGAAGAAGAGAGAGAAAAAGGAATAGAAAGTCTCTTTGAGGAAATAATTGCTGAAAACTTCTCCAATCTGGGGAAGGAAATAGTCCCTCAGGTGACCTAAGTGCAGAGATCTCCCAACACAAGGAGCCCTAGGAAGGCAAAAAAAAAGACACATAATAATTAAAATGGCAAAGATCAAGGACAAGGAGTATTGAAAGAAACAAGAGAGGAAAAAGACCACTTATAAAGGACACCACATCAGGCTATCTGCAGACTTCTCAGCAGAAACCTTACAAGCCAGAAGGGAGTGGCATGATATATTTAATGCAATGAAACAGAAGGGCCTCCAACTAAGAATACTCTACCTGGAAAGATTATCATTTAAATTTGAAGCAGGGATTAAACAATTTCCAGATGAGCAAAAGTTGAGGGACTTCACCACCCACAAACCATCTCTATACTATATCTTAAAGGGACTGCTCTAGATGGAAGCACTCCTAAGGCTAAATAGCTGTCTCCAGAGAAAATAAAACCACATTAAAGGAAGTAGACCAATTAATTACTAAGCAAATACAAAATTAAATCAACTACTCACAAAGTTAGTCAAGGTATACACAAAGAGTAAAAAATATAACACCTCATATATAAAGAGTGCAGGAGGAAAAAGAAGGGGAGAGAAAAAAGAACCTTTAGATTGTGTTTAAAATAGTGTAATAATCAAGTTAAGACAGACTATTAGATAGTAAGGAAGCCACCCTTGAACCTTTGGTAGCCACGAATCTAAAGCCTGCAATGGCAATTAGTATATATTTACTGATAATCACCCTAAATGTAAATGGACTGAATGCACCAATCAAAAGACACAGAATTACAGAATGGATTAAAAAACAAGACCCATCTATACGATGCCTACAAGAGACTCACTTCAAACCCAAAGACATACACAGACTAAAAATGAGAGATGGGGAAAGATATTTTGTGCAAATAATAGGGAGAAAAAAACAGGAGTTGCAGTACTTGTATCAGACAAAATAGATTTCAAAACAAAGAAAGTAACAAGAGAAAAAAAAAGATATTACATAATGATAAAGAGGATATAGCCATTATAAATACCTATGCACCCAACATAGGAGCACCTAAATATGTGAAACAAATACTAAAAGAATTACAGGGGGAAACAAAATGCAATGCATTCATTTTAGGAGACTTCAACACACCACTCACAACAAAAGACAGATCAATCAGAAAGAAAATAAATAAAGAGACAGAAGCACTGAACAACACATTAGAACAGATGGACCTAACAGACATCTACAGAACACTCCACCCAAAAGCAGCAGGATACACATTCTTCTCAAGTGTACATGGAACATTTCCCAGAAGAGGTCACATATTAGGTCACAAGAAGAGCCTCGGTAAATTCAAAAAGGTTCAGATTGTGCCAGCCAGCTTCTCAGACCACAAACATATGAAACTAGAAATAAATTATGCAAAGAAAACAAAAAGCCCACAAACACATGGAGGCTTAACAACCTGTTCCTAAATAATCAATGAATCAATGACTAAATTAAAATGGAGATCAAGCAATATATGGAGACAAATGAAAACTCAACAGCCCAAAACCGGGGGATGCAGCAAAGGCAGTTCTAAGAGGAAAGTATACTGCAATACAGGCTTACCTCAAAAAGAAGAACAATCCCAAATGAACAGTCTAAATTCATAATTAATGAAACTAGAAAAAGAAGAACAAATGAGGCCCAAGGTGAGTAGAAGGAGGGACATAATAAAGATCAGAGCAGAAATAAATAAAATAGAGAAGAATGAAACAATAGAAAGAATCAATGAAAGCAGGAGCTGGTTCTTTGAGAAAATAAACAAAATATATAAACCCCTTACTAGACTTATCAAGAAGAAAAGAGAGTGTACACGCATAAACATAATCAGAAATGAGAAAGGAAAAATCACTATGGACACCACAGAAACACATAGAGAATACTATGAAAAATTATGACAACAAATTGGATAACCTAGAAGAAATGGACTTTCTAGAAAAATAGAACCTTCTGAGACTGACCCAGGAAGAAACAGAAAATCTGAATAGACCAATTAACAGCAATGAAATCAAATTGGTAATCAAAAAACTACCTAAGAATAAAATATCTGGTCTGGATGGCTTCACCACTGAATTTTTTCAAACATTTAAAGAAGAGCTAATACCCATCCTCCTCAAAGTTTCCCAAAAAGTAGAAGAGGGAATACTTCCAAACTCATTCTGTGAGGCCAGCATCACTCTAATACCAAACCCAGACAAAGACACCACAATAAAAGAAAATTACAGACCCAATATCCCTGATGAACACAGATGCAAAAATCCTCAACAAAATATTAGCAAACCGAATAAAAAATACATCAAAAAGATCATCGATCATGACCAAGTGGGATTTATTCCAGGGATGCAAGGATGGTACAAAATTTGAAAATCAATCAACATCATGCACATTAACAAAATTGTAAACTCCATTTAAAATTGCATCAAAAAGAATAAAATACCTAGGAGTAAACCTAACCAAGGAGGGGAAAGACCCATTATGCCCTGAAAACTACAGGACATTCATGAAAGAAAATTAAGAAAATACCAATAAATGGAAATACATCCCATGCTCATGGATAGGAAGAATTTATATTGTCAAAATGCCCATCCTGCCTAAAGCAATCTACAGATTCAATGCAATCCCTCACAAAATACCAGCAGCATTCTTCAACGAACTTGAACAAATAGTTCTAAAATTCATATGGAACCACAGAAGACCCTGAATAGCCAAAGCAATCCTGAGAAGGAAGAAAAAAGCTGGGGGGATTACGCTCCCTAACTTCAAGCTCTTCCATAAAGCCACAGTAAGTACCAAATTGTTTTGGTACTGTCACAAGAACAGACCCATAGATCAATGAACAGAACAGAGAGCCCAGATATAAACCCACACATATATGGCCAATTAATACATGATGAAGAAGCCATGGATACAAAATGGGGAAAAGACAGCCTCTTCAACAAATAGTGTTGGCAAAACTGGAGAACTCTATGTAAGAGAAAGAAAGTGGACTATTGTCTAACCCTATATACAAAAGTAAACTCGAAATGGATCAAAGACCTGAATTAAGTCATGAAACCATAAACTCTTAGAAGAAAACATAGGCAAAAATCTCTTGAATATAAACATGAGCAACATTTTCCTGAACACATCTCCTCAGGGAAGGGAAACAAAAGCAAAGGGGACTACATCAAACTAAAAAACTTCTGTACAGCAAAGGACACCATCAGCAGAACAAGAAGGCATCCTACAGTATGGGAGAATACATTCATAAATGACATATCCATCAAGGGGTTAACATCCAAAATATACAAAGAACTAACATGCCTCAACACCCAAAAAACAAATAACCCGATTAAAAAATGGGCATAGGATATGAACAGACACTTCTCCAAAGAAGATATTCAGATGGCCAACAGGCACATGAAAAGATGCTCCACATCACTAATTATGAGGGAAATGCAATTAAAAGCACAATGAGATATCACCTCACACCAGTTAGGATGGCCAACATCCTAAAGACAAGAAACAACAAATGTTGGCAAAGATGTGGAGAAAGAGGAACCCTCCTACACTGCTGGAGGGGATGTAAATTAGTTCAACCATTGTGGAAAGCAATGTGGAGGTTCCTCAAAAAGCTAAAAATAGAAATACCATTTGACCCAGGAATTCCACTCCTAGGAATTTACCCAAAGAATACAACTTCTCAGATTCAAAAAGACATATGCACCCCTATGTTTATCGCAGCACTATTTACAATAGCCAAGATATGGAAGCAACCTAAGTGTCCACCAGTAGATGAATGGATAAAGATGTGGTACATATACACAATGGAATACTATTCAGCCATAAGAAGAAAACAAATCCTACCATTTGCAACAACATGGATGGACATAGAGGGTATTATGCTCAGTGAAATAAGCCAGGTAGAGAAAGACAAGTACCAAATGATTTTACTCATTTGTGGAGTGTAACAACAAAGCAAAACTGAAGGAGCAAAACAGCAGCAGACTCATGGACTCGGAGAAGAGACTAGCGGTTACCAAAGGGAAGGGGTTTGGGAGGGCGGGTGGGGAGGGAGAAGGGGATTAAGGGGCACTATAATTCACACTCACAATATAGGCGGGTCACAGGGAAGGCAGCACAGCACAGGGAAGACAAGTGATGACTCGACAGCGTCTTATCGCGGATGGACAGTGACTGCAGTGGGGTGTGGGGGGCTGAGGACTTGATAATATGGGTGAATGTTGAAACCACAATGTTTCTCATGTGAAACCTCTGCAAGATTGTATATCAATGACACTTTAATTTTTAAAAAAAAGGAAAAATGGTTTTTATTTTCTTGGTGTGTATCTGACTCATTATTATAGTCTATGGGTAGTTTTTTCCTCATCACAAGTTTTGCCTCAAAATCCCTTCATGTGTAAATTGTATTATTAATGCCCCCAGGGTAATTAATACCTTAGAAATATAGTTGGGTTCCCTCCCACATGCTGCCAATATTCAGAAGAGAAATGGCTTTTGAGTTAAGAGAAAAAGAGGAAGTAGGAAAACTGTCTACATAGAAAAACTTAAATATATTTTTAAATAGAATTAGTATCTGGAAAAAGATACTACATACATCTCTCTAAAAGAGTAAATTGTGTTGTGTGAAATCCAACTGATAAAAGAGTCCAGGAGATGAAACAGGAATGAAAGAAAGCTTCATAACACTAACTATTGTCTGGTCTGTAGAGAGGATATACCTGCCAGGCAGGGTACTAAGTACTTAACCCCATTATTTCACTGAATCATCTCAACACAACCCTAGACTTCGTTATACTTTTAAGGGTTTGCAGGAAGAGAAGACTCAATTATGTCAGATCATGTATGACTCCCAGATATATCTGACTCCCCAGCCCATTCTTTTAACTACTAGGTTATAACCTCACATTTACTGAAAGCTTTCCATTTGCCAATCACGGTCCGAGGCATTTTATCTCACTTAATTCTCACAGGTAAAGACTTCAGAAATGCAGAACAGCAGTTAAGTCACATGCCCAAGTTAGGTTTTTAAGGCAGGTCTTTCTGCCTTCAAAGCTTCTGCTCAAGTGCAGAAAGAGAATCCCAGGAAAAAGAGGAAAAAAAAATTAAAAGAGAAAGAGAGGGATAAAGAGTGGGAGAGATAGGCAGGCCTTATTTCTCCCAAATACACGAAGAAACTAAGAAATTGCCTGGGGATAACAATGTGCTTATGATGAAAGACCTTCTAACTTAGTGCTTCTCAACTTTGGCTGCACATTAAAAAGATTCTGATCCTCAGGGTACAACCAGACCAAATAACCCAGAATCCCTAGCGGTGGGACCCAGACGTTTGTAGTAAAGCTGGTAAAGCTCCCAGGTCATTTCAGTTTGTAACCACAGCTGAGAGTCACTGTGCTGGACTCTCTTTCAGCTGTGTGTCACTGTCTTATATTTCTCACTTGTGTATATTCAGAAATAGAAGATTATATTATCTCTGATGGTTTCAAAATACTGGCATTATGTTAGAATTAAAAAAAAATTCTTCTCCTTGCCTCAGATTCACTTAGATAACAGAAAGTTCTTGAGATTATGAGAATCAGTAGCTATTTAATAAATGCCAATTGACTACAGAGGTCCTAAAAAAAAAGGCTTGGGAGGTTAAGTGTTCAATTAATTAGGGTTAGTGAAGAAGCAATAATATAAAAATCTAAGGTTGCTGCCAAAAGTCCCTGCCAATTAAATAGTTTGATACAAAATGCAGAACGATTTGCTTCTCTTGCACTTCTCCAGGTTGGAAGTACAGGAGTAGAGAGGTTTAGACCTTCTTGGAAACCGCAGGCAGATGGGGTAAAAGCCCATCCTTTTGGTTACTGCCTCCCTGCTCGCTATTTTTGCTTTTATTTATGAGATTAAAGCCCTCTCTGAGGGCTCCCTGAAGCTACACGTTTGGTCAGAGCCCAGAAGATAGCCACTGAGTCACCCTCCAGGACTGCTGGTCCTGGACATGGAACACACATCGGCACCTGATAAGAGCCCACACCGGCTAATCAAGCTATTCCTGTTCAGCCATAGGGCCATTCTCATATCTGTCTAACACTTTCCAAATGCTCTTTTATTTCCAGCCAGCTACATATGGCCTATGAGACCAGCCTGACAGAGCCAAGGTAGGGCTGTCCCTTGGCCAGTTGGCAGCAGGGATGGCTAGAGCCTGTGGGAATGAAGGCAGCACTTCAGTGAAGCAGGCACCTTCCCCAGGCAGGCCTCCTTGGAGCCAGCGGGAGCCTCGGCCCCAGCATCGGATGCTCTTTAATGCCAACTGGCAGCCTGCAGGCAGAGCACCAGCATCAAGGGGCCGTTCATTCAAAGCACGTATTTTATTCCTGCTCTAGCTACTTATTTTAGTTATTGACTATGTATAATGTTCAATGTTTCTCCCTGAAAAGGGGCCCATGGTCAGCCTCTGAACAACTCATACATTTAAAACACTGGCAACTAAACACGAAACTAAAGTGAGCATTACAATTTGAATATTAATATATGTTCTTGCATTGAAGTGAAACGGCAATAACCAGTCATGAGGGACTCCTTTTAGGCAGAAACACAAGCTGACTTACCCTCCCATCTTGCAGTCCCCAGTTCCACCTTTCCAGGCTCTTACATACTTCGGATTAGCCCACAGGGACACTGGATTAAAGGTTCCACTTGCAAAATAAGGTCCCACAGGGCTTAAGATGACAAAGAGCAACGCTTTGGTAGGCTTCTTGACTCCCAGAGAAGGCTGCAATAAAATTAAAGGACACACAACTGTTAACTGAAAATGCAGACGCCAGTCTAAAGTCTAGAATAGATGTGTAATTACCTCCCAGAGGGGACACCTAAGGACAGGCGCTGGTACTTCCAAAGCTGAGTTACACAGAGCCTGATGGGCTTCTAAGAAGAAAACCACTGCACTTTGCTTTCTGAGCTGTTATGATTTGAGAGAAAAAAACAAACTTGTCAAACTTTTGGTTGGTAGGGAATTTAGAGGAGACGTTACGTCTTGAACAACTAGCTACATGGCACCTCTCAGCTGGCTTGATTGGGAACTGATAAAAGGAAGAACTCAGATGTGATTTTTGTCTTTGGGGGAAAAATATAATATTTGCTTCTCTCACTTCCCCTTCTGTTTCCACAGACCATTGAGCATTTCAGGACAGGGCAGGCCTCCAGCAGGGGGCGTACAGGAGAATGTGCCATCATGGGACCTGACTGGAGGGCATCAGACACCAAGAGTGGGGCTTTGTGAGAGGCACAAGACAAGGTGAATATCCCCCCAGAAAGGCAGAGGATGAAGGACACAGGAATTTGTGTCACAAATGACAGCAATAGAAGATGGCCTTCCGCACAAACACTGGAAAATTATAAGCCAAAAATGCAAAATCATCCCAATTCCTGCAGCACAAAAGCTGTTACATGTAATTACTGTCAGCTGTCTATGAAGGAGGGAAACTGAGAGACTGAGAGTTTTGAGGGTTCCGTGTGATAAAGGCAAAAATGGTCCCTGAGCTCTCTGGTGTGATTCAAGACCACAGGAAGGAAGAAAAGATGTCAGGACTAGTGCCCTGAGAGCCTCGGGGTATCTAATGCTGTGCGACCCGGACCAGAGCCTGGTCTTGCAGGGCAGGGACAGGAATCTAGTGAGTTTCCTCTGAATTTCAATTCTTTTTATTACCAAGGCCCCTCACTCACTACTTATGCCCAGATCATCAAGAATCAGGTAGGTAAAATATTGGTGAGCATTAAAAAATGTGTGTATGGGCACACAGATGCCATCCAAAAAGCAAATGCAACCCTTAGGAAACCCAAAACGGTAACTCCATTTGTATTCCATGTGAACACGACCGAGCAGGGCTTGGGTGGCTGCAGAGCAAACGGAAAATGGATGACACATAATCAAGGTAAAACAATTAGGCAGAAGCAACCAGGAGGCTTTGGGTTTTTGCTCCTTTGTGTTTGTCCCTGAGTGGCAGCTGAATAGGACTCCCTGGACCAATAAAGAGTGAAGAGACTTAAAACTTCATTTGCTTTTTTTGGCTTCACTGTTTGGGAGAGAAAACCTCAAAATAATATACATATCTGCCTTTCTTCCTAGCTTGGATAAAAACTGACTATCTTTCTCCACACTTTTACTTACTATCAGTTAAGCAAGTACAGTGATACCTTCATATCAAAGATCCTTGAAGCTTAATTTAAAAAATTACAGACCCTAAGAAAAGCTTCTTAACATAATTTAGAAATATATACTTCTGAGTCAAACAGGTTATTTATAGATAAAAGGATAAGCATTTTATTAGCTATCATATGAATGCCTGGATTTTTTCACTCTGAAACACATGTATTGCTTGCAACCTGTATTTTATTAAAACAGGTGAAAGTAACTCATTATCATGGAAATATTTTTCTGAGATAAATTTCATCTTACTCATTTCCTTCCCGATTTTAATTGACAGGTAAATTTGCATGTATTCCACTAGGTGGTGCTACAGAGAACACACATGGAAAACAGGAAATAATTCTATGCATTAAATCTATTTGGGTGGAAGAAAAAAATCTCAATAAACCTTTAAGTAAGAATACTTTTTATTCTTAGCAAGAAGGTAAATTATAGACCAGAACTGTTCAATGCTGAGAGAAAATGCATTTATGTGCACTAACATTTTATTTTTTTTAATGTAAGCAAGGCCAACTCGTATGTTTTATAAGTACTCAAGGACCGGTGTTGTTCACAGCTTAGTCACTTTCATCCTTATATGATTACTTATGTTGATTGTCTTTTCATGCAAAGAACTCGGTGACCTTGAAAATGGTCACACTGCTTCGAGAGTGAGAATGAAGAAAACTGAACTGCATCACGGACGGAGCTTGGTGGTTTGCACTGTTTCTACTCTCAGGAACCATCATGTGTTCCTTTGTCTTAATTCTCCCTTCTGTCCTGGAAAGTAATGTAACTTCTGTGCTTCTGCTATAGTTAACAGTACTTTATTATATAATATCAATCAAAAGGCAGCAAACAATTCTATGACAAGGTCAGGCTTCTGATCAAATAAAGCAAAAGTCACATAAGCAAAGAGAAAACATGAAAAAGCACAGCTGATATGTTGTGTAAATCAGTGTCCTTATAATTAGTCTCATTTGCTTATAAAGTCTATGAATGATTTTTTTGTTCTTCACTATTTCTTGGATTGGCTCAACGTAAAGAATTAAAGAGGGCTTTTAAAAAAACACAAGGAAAAAGGAGGAATATAAAGCCTCAGATGCAATGCATAAAACTTCTCAAGAGACCACACTGAGTTAGAAGTTGAAATTCTGGTGTGTACAAAAAGATATTCTTCTTTCTTTATAGTATGCCTAACAAATATATACATAAGGGTATTAAATACATACATATTTTCACAGAATAACAAGATACTTGGGTGTGATGGTAAATAAAGACCCCTGTTACAGTGAAAATTACTGCTTTGTCCGAGTCAGTCAGAAAATCAAGTTTATAAATAAGCAAGGTTTCAGAGGTTCTCTGAGCAATGGCAGAAAGCTCAGAGAGCTGAAAAAAGGTACCGTTAGTCCATGTTTTGGGCTGGAAGGAGGAGAAGGACAGCAGCAATGTGGAGATGTAAGAATAATTCTGCCTAGGTGAGGGAGATAAGAGACAGAGAAGCGAAATAACTAGGATAACAAGAAAACATTTCTCAAAAAGAATGGCAGGCCTTTTTTTTTTAATCCCAAGAATAGTCTAGTTTGGTTTTTTTTTGTTTTTTTTCTGTTTGTTTTTTTTAACCCTGCCAGTTCTTTTAAAAGATTAGGGGGTAAAATGGTAAAGGATATTTGACTGAGGGGCGCTGGGAGAGATGTGGAGGGGACCAGCGGTCCACACAGGGCCTTGCCTGTGTGAGTCATGAAAGGGAGGGGTAACAAAACCATGAAGTGTTTTTGTACCAAAAACTTGCTGAACGATTAAAAAAATAATCCTCTGTAATTAGGCCATACTTTTTGGTTTCTAAGACATTTCATAGGCCCAAACCCAAGAAGTTAAGGGCTATAATTCCTACGTGGGAGAAAGTGAGGCTCAACGCAGATTATTTTGCCCAAGGTTCCCATTATTAAGCCCCAGATCTTCTATACTTAAACAAGAGCTCTTTTTATGATGTCATAGTTAAAATAAAAAAAAAATCAATGAAATTCCCAAGATTTCCTGAGGAGAGTTCAGCAGAGGCCCAGCTTCCTGCCTCCTCAGGCTCCACTGAAGCCCTGCACTCTGTGTGCCTCATGCTCAACCCACACGGAACCCTTTCCACTCCTCCTCACTTCCTCACCACCCAACATTTCCCTGTCCTACTGCCTCTTACCCAGAGCACTCTCTTCCCATCCCCCATACAGACTGAAATGTGCCTGCCCCCAAAAGTTATATGGCAGAGCCCTAATGTGACTGCATTCAGAGATAAGGCCTCTAAAGAGGAAATTACGGTTAAATGAGACCAAAAGGGTGGAGCCCGAATCCAACAGGACTGGTGTCCTTATGAGAAGAGGCGGCACCAGAGCATAAGCTCTCCACTCCCCCCACTGAAGGACAGAGCAAGGAGATGCCCATCTTCAGGAAGGTCTAATCAGAACCAAACCCTGTTGGCACTTTATCTTGGAAGTCCAGCTTCCAGAACTGTGAGAAAATAAATTCTGACGTTTAAGACAGCTAGTCTTGAGACCAATATCGCTGATGAACATAGGTGCAAAAATCCTCAACACAATATCAGCAAACTGAATTCAAAAATATATCAAAAGGATCATCCATCATGATCAATTGGGATTTAACCCAGGGATGCAAGGATGGTACAATATATATAAATCAATCAACATGATTCACCACATTAACCAGAAAAAAGGATAAAAACACAGTCATCTCAATAGATGCTGAAAAACCATTTGACAAAATTCAACAAAATGGGTATAGAGGAAACATACCTCAACATAATAAAGGCCATATACAACAAACCCACAGCTAACATCATACTCAATGGTAAAAAGTTGAAAGCTTTTCCTGTAAGATCAGGAACAAGACAAGGATGTCCACACTCAACACTCTTATTCAATATAATACTGGTGGTCCTAGCCATGGCAATCAGACAAGACAAAAAGATAAGAGGCATCCAAATTGGCAAGGAAGAAGTTAAATTGTCACTGTATGCAGATGACATGACATTATGCATAGAAAACCCTAAAGAATCCACCAAAAAACTATCAGAACTAATAACTGGATTCAACAAAGTTGCAGGATACAAAATTAATACACAGAAATCTGTTGCATTCCTATATACTAACAACAAACTAGCAGAAAGAGAAATTAGGAAAACAATTCCATCAAAAAGAATAAAATACTTATGAATAAACCTAACCAAGGAAGTCAAAGGCCTATATTCTGAAAACCGTAAGACACTCATGAGAGAAATTAAAGAAGACACAAGTAAGTGGAAATCTATGGATTTCCATAGATTGGAAGGTTTAATATTGGATAGGAAGGTTTATGGATAGGAAGAATTAATATTATCAAAACGACCATCCTGCCCAAAGCAATTTACAGATTCAATGCAATCCCTATCAAAATTCCAAAAGCATTTTTCAATGAACTAGAACAAATGGTCCTAAAATTCATATGAAACCACAAAAGACTCTGAATACTAAAGCAATCCTGAGAAAGAAGAACAAAGCTGGGGGTATTATGCTCCCAGACTTCAAGCTATACTATAAAGCTACAGTAATCAAAACAGTATGGTACCAGCACAAGAACAGACCCATAGATCAATGGAACAAAATAGAGAGCCCAGAAATAGACCCACACCTATATGGTTAATTAATATATGACAGGGGCAAAAATATACAATGGGAAAAAGACAGCCTCTTCAATAACTGGTGTTGGCAAAATTGGATAGCTATGAAAACTGGATAAGAGCATGAAACTGGATTACTGAGTAACTCCATACACAAAAGTAAACCCAAAATGGATTAAAGACCTAAATATAAGACATGAAACCATAGATCTCTTAGAAGAAAACAGGCAAAAATCTCTTGAACATAAGTGTGACCAATTTTTTCTGGACACATTTCCCAAGGCAAGGGAAACAAAATAAAAAATGAAAAGTGGGACTACATCAAACTAAAAAGCTTTTGTACAGCAAAGGACACCATCAACAGAACAAAAAGGCAAGAATGGGAGAATATATCCAAAAATAATTTATCCAATAAGGGGTTAACATCCAAAATAAATAAAGAATTTATATGTCTCAACACAAAACAAATACCCTGATAAAAAAATGGGCAGAAAAATCTGAACATTTTTCCAAAGAAGAAATACAGATGGCCAACAGGCACATGAAAGGATGCTCCACATTGCTAATTATCAGGGAAATGCAAATCAAAACTACAATGAGATATCACCTCACACCAGTTAGGATGGCCACTAACTAAAAGACAAGAAATATCAAGTGTTAGTGCGGATGTGGAGAAAAGGAAACTCTCCTACACTGTAGATGGGAATGTAAATTGGTGAAGCCCCTATGGAAAGCAGCATGGAGGTTACTCAAAAAATTTAAAATAGAAATGCTATACAACCCAGTAATCCCACTCCTAAGAATTTACCCAAAGAAAACAAAATCCCTGATTCAAAAACATATATGCACCCCTAGATTTATCACCACATTATTTACAACAGCCAAGATGTGGAAGCAATGTAAGTGTCCATCCATAGATGAATGGATAAAGATGATGTGGTACGTACATACACACAATGGAATATTATTTGGCCATAAAAAAGAAAATCCTACCATCTGTAACAATATGGATGGACCTAGAGGGTATTATGCTCAGTGAAATAAGTGAGGTGGAGAAAGACAAATACCATTGATTTCACTTAATTTGGGGCTCTAAAAACAAAACAAAACAAAATGAACAAAAGAGCAGTCAACTCATAGACAATGGGAAGTGACTGGTGGTTATGACCATGGGGAAGGTACTGGGGTAGACTGATGGTGAATGTGAGGGGGATAAAGGGGCACAAAAGTCTCAGTCATAATGTAAGCTGGTCACAGGGATGGAAGTGCAGCATGGAGACTATGGCCAGTGATTCTGTAACATCTTCCTATGTTGACAGATAGTAACTATACTAGTTGGGGTGAGGATTTAATAATGTGTATAACTGTTGAACCACTCTGTTACATACTTGAAACAATTTAATATTGTGTATCAACTATACTTCAATTTTAAAAAAAGACAAAAAAACACATAACCTAAAAGTGAAAAAAAAAAAAAAAGACAGCCAGTCAGTGGTTTTCTGTTACGGTGGCTGGAGCAGGCTAAGACATCCCGTCCTGGCAATGTCTTAGTCCTAAATCATGCCTTACTCCTAAGTAATTTAAACCCTGCAATGTCAGTTTGAACGTCACTTCAGAAAATGAGCTCTTTTGACAAGGTTAGGTGCTTTGTTCCAGCTATTATAGCATTTTGCAGTTCCTTAAGTTCACATAAAATGCCCCTCACACTTTCTTACAATTGCTTACTTAATTCTCTGCCTCTTGCTAATCCCTACACTCCATGGAGTACGAGACCATTTTTGAACTGCACACATAGCATCATATATTGTTTTGCCAGGCTTATTAAATATCTGTTGAATGACTGTCCATTTCAGTAAAATTTATAGAAAAGGGCTGTGAAAAGCACCTAGATGACTATTCACTATACTTGAATTATTTTGATTTAAAAATTTTCTGATGCTAATCCTGGTATACTGCACGGACACCACAGAGAGGAGGTTCCTTTGTCACTTGCCTGATTTCCTACAGTGCTGGTGTCTAGTCTAACAGGTAATTAACAGGTAGGCCTTGCAAGAATATCACAGGGGAAGGGAAAGTCCAGAATTCTCTGAGGCTGGCTATAAAATGAGTAGAGGATAGGGCTGAGTTTTGTTTGTTTCTCAGCCCTATTCAAAAAGAAAGATACTATAAATTTAATACTTGAAAAAAGGCTGAGCGCTCAACTCCTTTTTAGTTTTTAAATAAGAATGATTCTGAAATTAAAAAAAAAATAGTTAAAAGAAAGCTAGAGATAAGGTGAAAGAAACTAAAAAAAGTCTTAAACCTAACATTATATAAAGGCGCAGTAATGGCTGCTCACAGTTACTATAAGCATTAAATGAGCTATTCTGTGGAAAGTACCCCAGGGCCTGATCTTTTTCAGGCATTTAACAAATAGCACTTTTTATTATATTTATAAATAATAATTGGTAATAGTAATTGTGACCAATACGTACCAATACACAGACCATTAAGATGCTATTAAGATGACTGCACCTATGACTAGAAGTATATTCGGTGTTGAAATTCAATGGTGGAATTAGTAAGTACTTGGGAAAACACAAGGATTATTATACCAATGGCCTGGGAAATACATGTTGGTAAATTTGGAATAAATCCTAAATAGAAGTTTTAGCATGAACTATTAAACGAGTGGACAAGCATATTTGATGGGACAGTATTCAGGAGGAGCCAGAATGAATCACTCAGAAAAATCCATGTTTCAATTTCCCTTTCTGGAAGGACTCTAGACTTCAGCCTGCTTCCTGCTTTTCAAAAACTTTTCTTAGAACATGCGCATGCATTCACTACACGTTGGCTATTGCTCTTTTTGCACCACAAAGGCAGCGTCCAGTTGCTACCTGGCCCTTCACAGAAAAAGTCTGCCAGTTCCTTCTCTAGATGGCAGGAAAATGCTACAGGAGGGTTTCCTTGTATCCAGAACGGCCTCCAAACCAGGATCTCCTCCCTGACCTCCCTCAGCACTCAGACCTGTGACTGTTTGCAGTTGACTGGGCCAAGCATAGGGCTGGGCCTGGACCAGAGGGACAAATAAGACCAACATAAGTTGCTGACAGTTGCAATGAGGGTGCACCCCAAATGGGGAAGGCCCACCCCAACAAGCTATAGATGCCAAGGACCCGTTCCCCCCCAAATGCAACATATGAGCTGTAAACAATCAAGGCCCAAGACTCAGAAAGACACTCTGACCCCCCTGCCCCACAACCACAGAAAAAGAATTCAGAGTATCACTGTAAACAACTACATTACAGTATAAACTAGGTGTGGTAGAGAAGGATGTGGCTAAAATCCCTCTCCGTGCCCCCTTGTTTCTGTGTGCCCAGCCATACTTGTTTAACAAACATTTACTTTCATATTCCCGTGAAGTGTTTCCCCTTCCTTTGAAGGGCCGGACTCCCACCCCCTTCTCCTTATTGCAGGAGGACATACAGACCTCACTGTCCGTCTTTGGATTCTATGTTTGCAGATACCCCACACGCAGGCAACTAAATTTTTTTTTTCTCTTGTTATCCGTCTCATGTCAATCTGATTCTTAAACCAACTAGAAGAACCTCTAGGGGCAAAGGAAATTTCTTCCTCCCCAACATAACCAAGTGAGGAGAAGACCCTGAGGGGGCTGATGCAGGAGAAAGGACATTACACTGAGGCGAGAGCCTTTCTGAGGACAGTGGTGTCAGTGGAACAGTGCATGTGGGGAACTCCGAGATAGAGGGCAAGGTGGGGGTCTGGATGTCCCTCCCCCTGGTTACAGGATCACTGCCTACCCACACTACCACTCCCAGAAGTAGAGCCATGACAGAAGTAGATTTGGGGAAATCTTCTGAATATTTTACTGATCATTTCCCTTTTCTTCTGGATCATTTACATCACCTTAGAAATATGCTGCAGTATCTCTAAAACAAACCCACTCCTTTAGCACACATCTCGCTCCAGGACATCCAATTCTCTGCTCCACTATACAGAACTCCTCATAAAATGTCTGTGTACTCACCATGATAAACCTCCCCTTCTCTCATTTTCTCTAGAACTGACCCCATCACCCCACTGGAATATACTTTTCAAGATCACCAAGGACCTCCGTGTTGCCAGATCCAACGGCCAGTTCTTAGGCTTCATCTCACTGGTCCTCTGGGTGGGATTTGCCACAACTGATCATTGCTTCCATCCTGGTCACCTGGCTGGGTCACCGATCTTGTTCTCTTAGTAGCTCACAGGCTGCTGCTTCTCAGATTTACAGATTCCTCTTCAACTCCCTTTCTTCTAAATGAGGGCCCACCCTGGGGCTTAGTTGGTCCTTGCCTTCTTTTCATCATTATCTACAGTTCTTCCCTTGAAAACTTCATCTTTACATTAAACGCTAGAGTGTATCACTTAAACTCCAACCTCTTCCCCAAATTCCAGACTTGTACATCTACCCACCTTCCTTACATCACTGGTTTAAATGACCCCGTCCAAAACTGAACTCTTGAGTCCACCCATCATCCCTACCACAAAACAACACAAACCCATCCCCCTCACTCTTCCCCATCCCCCAGAACGGTCACTTTCCAGTTGCTTTGGCCCAAAGGGAAACCTGACACCTCCTCTCGTACGCACGTCCAATCAATCAGCAAACTGTGTGAGCAGCAATAAAAAGTCTTGACTGTGTGTCTTTATGTGCACTAGGAGATGTGTCTATAGCATAAATTTCTTGCAGAACAAGCCTGCATTTTTAAGATTCCAAAATGTAATATTCCTGCTTTCCTCAATTTACTAATAACAGTTCTTATGTTTATTATAGCAACAGGACACTAGTTTTATAAATTATGCTATGTTTCATAGATACCAAGATGTCTTTTTTTTTATTTTCACAGTTCACGTGTCTGAAATCTGGACTCAGCATTTTTACAATTGCTATTGGCAAAGCAGCCGACTTGGAATTAGCTGTTCACACTGATGGTATTTCCAATGGCTCGTGGGCAACAGTGATGCTCTACATGTTGAGTCTGCCATTTAAAATGTCTTCAAAAAGTTATAGTGTGATTTGGCACTGAAATAAAAAGTTATTGCATAGAAGGGTGCAAAAACAAGAGCAGGATATGTGTGTGATATTAGTGAAGTAAATATTTATTGTAACATGAAACAAATGTAATTCAGTATTTTCCCACAAAGCAACAACCAAGCCTTCCAATGGAACCCCAGTAGGAAGAAATCCATAGGAAGATAAAGCTGTTGTTAGCTTTTGTTATTAAGATACATGTAAAGATGAATGTGCCTATCACAAGCCAAGCAGTACAAGTGGTGGCAGAAGAAATTGCAGATTTCCTCAGAGAACATCTAAAAAATAAGAGGCTGTTATGACTAATTCACTGATCACTCATGATTATCAGGAAAGTACTGTATTGTGGTTTAACTCACAAAGTTTTTCCACTTCCGTGCTTAAAATAATGCTGCATCTTAGAATGTATAGCATTAGGTATTCGGTTAAGTACAGTATAGCTGTCGATGGACTACCTTACAGCTAGGAAAATGGAAAAAAATATGCGGGATGCAAGGATCTCCAAGACAAATTGCAAGTGCAAAATTGTTCATAGTATGACTATCACTTATTAAAAAAAAAAATTAAGAAGAGACAACAAGTACCATTCGGGAGCCAGGAACAAGCTTCTTCTATGGAAACTTGACATTATCAACAGCTCACCTTGTAAATCTGGGAAGAAAGGATGGGCTACTCAGAATAGTCATGGACCAACTTGGTATCCATGTGGAGAAAAAGAAAAAGAGAAAATAAATTTAATACAGTGAAATTAAGTACTTCTCTTTACCAAATGATACCGACCAAGGAGAGCAAAAAGGCATGACACAGATACAAAGGCACAGACTAGAAATCTAACTGCAGTCTGGTCCTCTGACAAAGGACTTGCCACAGACTGGGGAGGCATTTGTGTACACATATCTGACAAGGAATTTATATCCAGAACATATAAAGACTCCAAGAAAATTAAAAAGAAAAGGATTCTTTTGATTGGCAAAAGACTTGGCAAGTCACTTCATACAAGGATTTCCAGTAGCCAGTAAGCAGCGAAAGGTACTCAACAGAATGAATCCTCTGGGAAATGAAAACTAAAGCCACAAGGATCTAAAACTGCACAGATCACAATGGGCAAAATTAATAAGACGATGCCAGCCCTAAGCAAGGATACGAAGCAAATGGCACTTCCATACATACTGGTTGAGAGTAAACTAGTATATGCATTTTGGAAACCTGTTTGGCAGTTATCTAATAAAGCAAAAGGTATGTATACCCTTCTACTCAACTCCTAGGTAAATACCAAAGAGAAGTACATAGGTCCGCCATAAGGCTCGTGTGAGGATGTGCACGCAGCTAACCCAAATGTCCTCCTGTAGTAAAACAGTGCCATTACTTGAGATGGGGAAGTAAGAATGAACTGCACACCTACCCACAACAACATGGTTGCCTCTACTGGGGTGGGAAGGAGAGTCGACAGGGAATGCACACAAAGCGCTTGCACTGTACAAGCCATGTTCTAATCTTCACTGGGTCTTGTGTCCACGGGTTTTCCTTTTAACTCTTTCTTCATGTTGTGTGTGTGTGTAGATTTGAAAATCTTTGAGTTAGGGCAAAAATGGGCAAAGGATTACTGACATTTTGGTAAAAAGAAAGATAATATTTAATGTACATACACATGTGAGCAGGCAAGGATGTGTGTACTTATCAATATGTAAGATAAAAGAGACACTGGCAACAGGAATTGCTTGAGAGGAGGCAAACTGTGGAGCCCTGGGTCAGAGTGAGAGTGGGAAGGAAACTTCCCTTCCATATTATACGTTTGGTACTCACTGAATTTGTTACCAGATATTTTTCCCCACACCAAAATACCAAAATCCCTCCTTGAATATCCCAGAAATATCCATACGCACTCTTGGTGGGAATGTAAATTGGTGCAACCACTGTGGAAAGAGTTTAGCAGTTTCTTCCACAATTAAAAGCAGAACCTTACCATATGATCCAGCTATTCCACTTATGGGCATTTATTTGAAGGAAATTAAAACACTAACTTGAAAAGATACATACATCCCATATTCACTGCAATAGCCAAGGTATGGAAACAACCTGTGTCCATTGATAGATGAATGGATAAAGAGATGTGGCATATACACGTATATATATGATGAATGTTACTTAGCTATTAAAATTAAAAAAGAAAGAAATTGTTCCATTTGTGACAACATGGATGGACTCAAGGGAATTATGGTAAGTGAAATAAGTCAGAAAATGATAAATACCATATGTCCAAAATCTAAAAAACAATCTAAAAAGCTAAAAACAAGTTCATAGACACAGAGAACAGATTGGCTCTGGGTAGAGGTGGGGTGGAAGAAATGGGTGAAGAGCTAAAAAGGTACAAACTTCCAGTTATTAAATAAATAAGTCACAGGGATGTAAGTACAGCAGGGTGACTATAGTTAATAATACTGTATTGCATATTTGAAAGTTGCTAAGAGAATTTTGAAATCTCTCATCACAAGAAAAAAATGTTTTAACAGATGTTAACTAAACACATTACAGTGATCAGTTTGCAACATATACAAGAATAAAATCATCTTGTACACTTGCAACTAATATACTGTTACATGTCATTTATACCTCAACTTAAAAATATTAAAAGATAAAAATAAATAAAATCCCAGAAATATATTGTCAAGTTTGCATGTGAAAACTAATATTTCTAAACGTTTGTTTTGAACTAAAGTTCAGAAGTATTGACTGAACTTGAGACTTAGTGTGACAGTGTTATGTATAACTTATAATACATATTACATAGTAGAAAATATGTGATATGCTATATAAAATCTGGAGTGATTATGTCAAATATAATTGAGAGCCGGAAAGCTGTAGCTCAGAGATGGAAAAGACATAGACATGAAGACAGACTTAAAGTAGAACAAGACGGAAAGAACTTGGAAGCCCCCGCCTAAGTTATGTTTCCACACCGACCACACGCCATTTCTTCACAGCCCTGACCCCCATCTGTCAGTACACATCCATTTCAAGGGTTTCTACTATGAACGTGTGACCTCCCGCACCAGACACTGAGCCCCATGAGGGCAGAGAGGTGGCTTTTGCTCGGCACTGTATCCCCAGACACAGCTCACTTGAGATGCTACAGAGCAGAGGTGAAGAGCAAAGTGGTTCTTAGTTCACCCCTGTGGGCCTTTGTCTCCTCCACTCCAAAATGAGGCCGGGAGCACCTCCTCACAGGCTGGTTGTCACCACACAGGAAGCACCAAGCACAATGCCCAGCACTGGGGAGAGTTTCATAATGCTGGGTGATGGTGATGACGACGGGCAGGTGATGCATTTCACCAAGGAGAACGAGGACTTCGCTGAAAAGCAGCAGTGCCTTCTCAGGATGGAAAAGTAGGATGAGGACAGAGCATCTTGCTAGGAAGCAATAATGCTTTCAGTGATTCCCTGGTTTGTGTATTTGCAAACTGCTCATTGCAGTGTTGTATAAGGTAACAGGGCAATGCAATCCCAGTAAGGGAACTGGGACAGGGTGGTAGGCGTCCAGCATGGAGAATGAGGCAGCACTTAGAAGTGAAGGATTGCCCATATACAGTAACAGGGACAGAAATGCAAAATACGGAGCTGAGGGGAACAGTTAGGCACAGTGAAATCTGTAGGACAAAATACTTTATGTCAATTACAATTATAGGCATACAAAGGAGTAAGAGACACTTAAAAACATATACAAACCAAAAGAATATTCATTCAATATACTAGAACGATTTCTGATGGGGGAACAGGTGGTGAGCCATGGGAAATGAAAATAGAAGGGAATAAAAACAACAAGGAGAGGAACCTCCGATGCCCCATGATGGGTCAGTTAATTATACAATATGTAAAGAGGCAGACCACCTTTTGTAAGCGTAATGAAATTCATCAGCTGGTAGCCAGGCCTCTCTAATTATACAGCAGCTACTAAATCTTATTACTGAGTGTGAGAAGCAATAATTAATATTAAACTGTCATATCATGGCCCACAAAAGTGAAAACAACACCTTGCTCTTAAGATGAAGTTTGGCTTTGAAAAGGTATAAATATTTCCATCTTGGTGCCAGTTTGCAATCCCTGGAGTAGACAGAGCATTAAAGACTGCTAGACATATATTTAATGCTTCAAAAGATGTTGGGACGGTGATTCTCTTGAACATATAAGAAATCTCTAGAGAGTTTGGGTATCTTATCCTAGCTCCCCAAATTTAGATTATTTGGGTTGGGGTTAGAGCCCATGACATATATGTCTATTGTAGAATCCTGAATATTCTATACATGCAAGCGAGCACCCTAACAGGGAATAGACTAAGCACATGTGACCAACTGGGTGTTTATATCACTTAATTAGTTATCCTGACATACATTTGTTTTATTCAGAGAATTCAAAATACCTCTTGGATGAAGACCTACTTAACCACTTAATCTGACTATGAAAAGAATACGAAAGAAAAACATGGACGTTAGTCAAGGGCAGGTAAGACCAAACATCAGACAGATGACTGATACAGAGGTGAGCCTGCAGTAACTGACAGTCATCATGAAACTGAGTAACATAAGCAGGCAAGTGAAAGTTAAGTCATCTTGATGAAAGAATATCAGGCAACTGGAAGCCACTGGCTCCAATCCTCCGGCCAGTATCTCACATATCAAATGTAGCCACCATGAAAAAGCAATTCGTGATATTACCGGATGGGATGGTATAATGCTTGTGTGGTGCCCCAGTAGTCCACATGTTTTATTTATAATGTTACCTGTGTCATGCTCTTTTCCAAATTACAGGTGGTTGTTTTTCCTGCCTTATCGTTAGTAAATTCTAGTTGATACAAACATACCAACCAAGTGTAAATAACGCTGATTCACCAAATGGTATCAGTTATTCCCTTAAATTCTTATCTTACTACTTGGAAAGCAGGTCCGAAGCACAAATCAAGTATGTAAGCTCATGGACTGTAGTGGGAAAGACCGACTTGGCGGGGTTCTCATCACTAAGGTTCCTGAATCTTCGCGGGCATTA
>JAVSCE010007589.1:0-28073 GCA_032199065.1 Smutsia gigantea
GTTAGTGTATAGGAAAGCAACAGATTTCTGTGTGTTAATTTTGTATCCTGCAACATTGCTGAATTCAGATATTAGTTCTATTAGTTTTGGAGTGGATTCTTTAGCATTTTTTATGTACAATATCATGTCATCTGCAAATAGTGACAATTTGACTTCTTCTTTACCAATCTGGATGCCTTGTATGTCTTTGTTTTGTCTGATTGCCGTGGCCAAGACCTCCAGTACTATGTTAAATAACAGAGGAGAGAGTGGGCATCGCAGTCTTGTTCCCGATCTTAGATGAAAAGCTTTCAGCCTCTCACTGTTAAGTATGATGTCAGCTGTGGGTATGTCATACATGGCCTTTATGGTGTTGAGGTACTTGCTGTCTATACCCATTTTGTTGAGAGTTTTTATCATGAATGGATGTTGAATCATGTCAAATGCTTTTTCAGCATCTATGGAGATGATCATGTGATTTCTGTCCTTTTTGTTGATGTGGTGGATGGTGTTGATGGATTTTCAAATGTTATACCATCCTTGCATCCCTGGAATAAATCCTACTTGATCATGATGGATGATCCTTTTGATGTATTTTTGAATTCAGTTTGCTAATATTTTGTTGAGTATTTTTGCACCTATGTTCATCAGGAATACTGGTTTGTAATTTTCTTTTTTTGTGTTGTCTTTGCCTGGTTTTGGTATTAGAGTGATGCTGGCCTCATAGCATGAGTTTGGAAGCATTCCCTCTTCTACTCTTTGGAAAACTTTGAGGAGGATGGGTATTAGGTATTCACTAAATGTTTGATTAAATTCAGTGGTGAAGCCATCTGGTCCAGGCGTTTTGTTCTTAGGTAGGTTTTTGAATACCAGTTCAATTTCGTTGCTGGTAATTGGTCTGCTCAGATTTTCTGTTTCTTTCTGGGTCAGCCTTGGAAGGTTGTATTTTTCTAGAAAGTTGTTCCTTTCTTCTAGGTTATCCAGTTTGTTAGCACATAATTTTTCATAGTATTCTCTAATAATTCTTTGTATTTCTGTGGTATCCATAGTTATTTTTCCTTTCTCATTTCTGATTCTGTTTATGTGAGTAGACTTTTTTTTAGGTCTGGCTAGGGCTTTATATATTTTGTTTATTTTCTCAAAGAACCAGCTCTTGCTTACATTGATTCTTTCTATTGTTTTATTCTTCTTGATTTTATTTATTTCTGCTCTAATCTTTATTATGTCCCTCCTTCTACTGACTTTGGGCCTCATTTGTTCTTCTTTTTCTAGTTTCGTTAATTGTGAGTTTAGACTGCTCATATGGGATTGTTCTTCTTTTCTGAGGTAGGCCTGTATTGCAATACACTTTCCTCTGAGCACGCCCTTCGCTACATCCCACAGACTTTGCGGTGTTGAATTATTGTTGTCATTTGCCTCTATATACTGCCTGATCTCTGTTTTTATTTGGCCATTGATCGATTGGTTATTTAGGAGCATGTTGTGAAGCCTCCATGTGTTTGTGGGATTTTTCATTTTCTTTGCGTAATTTATTTCTAGTTTCATACCTTTGTGGCCTGAGAAACAGGTTGGTACAATCTCAATCTTTTTGAATTAACCAAGGCTCTTTTTGTGGCCTAGCATATGATCTATTCTTGAAAATGTTCCATGTGCACTTGAGAAGAATGTGTATTTTGCTGCTTTTGGGTGTAGAGTTCTGTAGATGTCTGTTAGGTCCATTTGTTCTATTGGGTTGTTCAGTGCCTCTGTCTCCTTATTTATTTTCTGTGTGGTTGATCTGTCCTTCGGAGTGAATGGAGTGATGAAGTCTCGTAGAATGAATGCATTGCTGTCTATTTCCTCCTTTAATTCTGTTAGTATTTGTTTCACATATGCTGGCGCTCCGGTGTTGGGTGCATATATATTTATAAAGGTTATATCTTCTTGTTGGACTGATGCTTTATCATTATGTAATGTCCTTATCTCTTGCTACTTTCTTCGTTTTGTTTTTTATTAATAATTTATTTTGGTATCATTAATCTGCAATTACATGTGCAATATTACGGTTATTAAACAACCCCCTTCATCAGGTCCCCCCCCACCAACCCCATTACAGTCACTGTCCATCATCATGGTCAGATGCTACAGAATCACTACTTGTCTTCTCTGAGTTGTACAGTCCTCCCCATGCGCCCCCAACATTACATCTGCTAATCGTAATGCCCCTTTTTCCCTCTTATCCCTCCCTTCCCATCCATGTTCCCCAGTCCCTTTCCCTTTGGTATCTATAAGTGCATTCTTGGGTTCTGTGAGTCTGCTGCTGTTTTGTTCCTTCAGTTTTTTTCTATGTTCTTATATTCCATAAATGAGTGAAATCATTTGATACTTGTCTTTTTCCGCTTGGCTTATTTCACTGAGCATAATACCCTCTAGCTCCATCCATGTTGTTGCAAATGGTAGGATTCGTTTTCTTCTTATGGCTGAATAATATTCCATTGTGATATGTACCACATCTTCTTTATCCATTCATCTACTGATGGACACTTAGGTTGCTTCCATTTCTTGGCTATTGTAAACAGTGCTGCGATAAACATAGGGTTGCATGTCTTTTTCAAATTGGGCTGCTGCATTCTTAGGGTAAATTCCTAGGAGTGGAATTCCTGGGTCTAATGGTATTTCTATTTTGAGTTTTTTGAGGAACCTCCATACTGCTTTCCACAATGGTTGAACTAATTTGCAGTCCCACCAGCAGTGTAGGAGGGTTCCCTTTTCTCCACATCCTCGCCAACATTTGTTGTTGTTTGTGTTTTGGATGTTGGCCATCCTCACTGGTGTGAGGTGATATCTCATTGTGGTTTTCATCTGCATTTCTCTGATGATTAGTGATGTGGAGCATCTTTTCATGTGCCTGTTGGCCATCTGAATTTCTTCTTTGGAGAAGTGTCTATTCATGTCCCCTGCCCATTTCTTAATTGTATTATTTGTTTTCTGTTTGTTGAGGTGCGTGAGTTCTTTATATATTTTGGATGTCAATCCCTTATCGGATATATAATTTATGAATATATTCTCCCATACTGTAGGATGTCCTTTTGTTCTACTGATGGTGTCCTTTGCTGTACAGAAGCTTTTCAGCCTGATATAGTCCCACTTGTTCATTTTTGCTTTTGTTTCCCTTGCCCGGGGAGATATGTTCATGAAGAAGTTGCTCATGTTTATGTCCAAGAGATTTTTGCCTATGTTTTTTTCTAAGAGTTTTATGGTTTCATGACTTACATTCAGGTCTTTGATCCACCTTGAGTTTACCTTTGTGTATGGGGCTAGACAGTAGTCCAGTTTCATTCTCTTACATGTAGCTGTCCAGTTTTTCCAACACCAGCTGCTGAAGAGGCTGTCATCTCCCCATTGTATATCCAAGGCACTTTTATCAAATATTAATTGACTGTATATGTTTGGGTTAATGTTTGGATTTTGTATTCTGTTCCCCTGGTCTGTGGGTCTGTTTTTGTGCCAATACCAAATTGTCTTGATTACTGTGGCTTTGTAGTAGAGCTTGAAGTCAGGGAGCGTGATTCCCTGTTTTATTCCTCCTCCTCAGGATTGCTTTGGCTATTCGGGGTCTTTTGTGGTTCCATATGAATTTTAGAATTATTTACTCCAGTTCATTGAAGAATGGTGTTGGTAGTTTGATAGGGATTGCATTGAATCTGTAGATTGCTTTAGGTAGTATAGCTATTTTGATAATATTTATTCTTCTTAGCCAAGAGCATGGGATGCATTTCCATTTGATAGTGTCCTCTTTAATTTCTCTTAGGAGTGTCTTGTAGTTTTCAGAGTACAGGTCTTTCACTTCCTTCGTTAGGTTTATTCCTAGGTATTTGATTCTTTTTGATGCAATTGTGAATGGAATTGTTTCCCTGATTTCTCTTTCTGTTAGCTCATCATTAGCGTATAGGAAAGCAACAGATTTCTGTGTGTTAATTCTGTATCCTGCATTTTGCTGAATTCATATATTAGTTCTAGTAGTTTTGGAGTGGAGTCTTTAGGGTTTTTTATGTACAGTATCATGTCATCTGCAAATAGTGACAATTTGACTTCTTCTTTACCAATCTGGATGCCTTGTATGTCTTTGTTTTGTCTGATTGCCATGGCTAGGACGTCCAGTACTATGTTGAATAACAGTGGAGAGAGTGAGCATCCCTGTCTTGTTCCCGATCTTAGATGAAAAGCTTTCAGCTTCTCGCTGTTAAGTATGATGTTAGCTGTGGGTTTGTCATATATGGCCTTTATGATGTTGAGGTACTTGCTGTCTATACCCATTTTGTTGAGAGTTTTATTCAGGAATGGATGCTGAATTTTGTCAAATGCTTTTTCAGCATCTATGGAGATGATCATGTGGTTTTTGTTCTCCTTTTTGTTGATGTGGTGGATGATATTGATGGCTTTTCGAATGTTGTACCATCCTTGCATTCCTGGGATGAATCCCACTTGATCATGGTGTATGATCCTCTTGATATATTTTTGAATTCGGTTTGCTAATATTTTGTTGAGTATTTTTGCATCTACGTTCATCAGGGATATTGGTCTGTAATTTTCTTTTTGGTGAGGTCTTTGCCCGGTTTTGGTATTAGAGTGATGCTGGCTTCATAGAATGAGTTTGGAAGTATTCCCTCCTCCTCTATTTTTTGAAAAACTTTAAGGAGAATGGGTGTTATTTCTTCTCTATATGTCTGGTAGAATTCAGAGGTGAATCCGTCTCGTCCAGGGGTTTTGTTTTGGGTAGTTTTTTGATTACCGATTCAATTTCATTGCTGGTGATTGGTCTGTTTAGGTTTTGTTTATTGCGTGGTCAGTCTTGGAAGGTTGTATTTTTCTAAGAAGTTGTCCATTTGTTCTAGGTTTTCCAGCTTGTTAGCATATACATTCTCATAATATTCTCTTAGAATTCTATGTATTTCTGTGGGGTCCATTGTGATTTTTCCTTTCTCATTTCTGATTCTGTTTATGTGTGTAGATTCTCTTTTTCTCTTAACGAGTCTGGCTAGGGGGTTATCTATTTTGTTTATTTTTTCAAAGAACCATCTCTTGGTTTCATTGATTTTTTTCTATTGTTTTATTCTTCTCAATTTTATTTATTTCTTCTCTGATCTTTATTATGTCCCTCCTTCTGGTGACTTTGGGCCTCATTTGTTCTTCTTTTTCCAATTTCAGTAATTGTGTCTTTAGCCTATTCATTTGGGAATGTTCTTCTTTCTTTAAATAGGCCTGGATTGCAATATACTTTCCTCTTAGAACTGCCTTTGCTGCGTCCCACAGAAGTTGTGGCTTTGTGTTGTTTTTGTCATTAGTCTCCATATATTCTTTGATTTCTGTTTTGATTTGGTCCTTAACCCATTGATTAATTAGGAGAATGTTGTTCAGTCTCCATGTATTTGTGAGCCTTTTTGATTTCTTTCTAAAATTTATTTCTAGTTTTATACCTTGGTGATCTGAGAAGTTGGTTGGTAGGATTTAAATATTTTTGAATTTTCTGAGGTTCTTTTTGTGGCCTAGTTTGTGGTCTATTCTGGAAAATGTTCCATGTGCACTTGAGAAGAATGTGTATCCTGCTGCTTTTGGGTGCAGAGTTCTGTAGATGTCTGTTAGGTCCATCTGTTCTACTGTGTTGTTCAGTGCCTCTGTGTCTTTACTTATTCTCTGTCTGGTGGATCTGTCCGTTGGAGTGAGTGGTGTGTTGAAGTCTCCTAAAATGAATGCATTGCTGTCTACTTTCTCCTTTAATTCTGTTAGTATTTGTTTCACATATGCTGGCTCTCCTGTGTTGGGTGCATATATATTTATAATGGTTATATCTTCTTGTTGGACTGACCCCTTTATCATTATGTAATGTCCTTCTTTATCTCTTGCTACTTTCTTCGTTTTGAAGTCTATTTTGTCTGATACAAGTACTGCCACACCTGCTTTTTTCTCTTTGTTGTTTGCATGAAATATCTTTTTCCATCCCTTCAGTTTTAGTCTGTGTATATCTTTGGTTTTGAGGTGAGTGTCTTGTAAGCAGCATATAGGTGGGTCTTGCTTTTTTATCCATTCTGTTATTCTGTGTCTTTTGATTGGTTCATTCAGTCCATTTACATTTAGGGTGATTATTGATAGATATGTACTTATTGTCATTGCTGGCTTTAGATTCATGGCTACCAAGGTTCAAGGGTTGCTTCTTTACTATCTAACAATCTAACTTAACTTTCTTGTTAAGTTATTGTAAACACCATCTGATGTTTCTTTATTTCTCTCCCTTCTTAATCTTCTTACTCCATTCTTTATATACTAGGTGTTTTATTCTTTGCTTTTAGTTAGTATTTGGATGGTCTGCTTTCTTTGCTATGATTTTATTTTCTCTGGTGACATCTTTTTAGTCTTAGGGTTTCTTCCTTCTAGAGCAGTCCATTTAAGATATCCTGTAGTGGTGGTTTATGAGAGGCAAAGTCTCTCAACTTTCGTTTGTCTGGAAATTGTTTGATCCCTCCGTCATATTTAAATGATAATCGTGCTCGATACAATATTCTTAGTTCGAGGCCCTTCTGTTTCATTACGTTAAATATATCATGCCATTCTCTTCTGTCCTGTAAGGTTTCTGTTGAGAAGTCTGATGATAGTCTGATGGGTTTTCCTCTGTAGGTGATCTTTTTTCTCTCTCTAGCTGCCTTTAATACCTGTCTTTATCTTTGATCTTTGCCATTTTAATTATTATGTGTCTTGGTGTTGTCTTCCTTGGGTCCCCTGTGTTGGGAGATCTGTGGGTTCTGTGGATTGCGGGACTATTTCCTTCCCTAGCGTGGGAAAGTTTTCAGCAATTATTTCTTCAAAGACACTTTCTATCCCTTTTTCTCTGTCTCCTTCTTCTGGTACCCCTATTATGCAAATATTGTTCCATTTGGATTTGTCACACAGTTCTCTCAATATTCTTTCATTCTTGGAGATCCTTTTTTCTCTCTGTGCCTCAGCTTCTTTGTATTCCTCTTCTCTAGTTTCTATTTCATTTATCTTCTCCTCCACCGTATCCAATCTGCTTTTAATATCCTCCATTGTGCTCTTCAACGATTGCATCTCCGTGCGGAATTCGTTCCTGAGTTCTTGAATATCTTTCCGTACCACCATGAGCATGTTAATGATTTTTATTTTGAACTCCCTTTCAGGAAGAGTCATGAGGTTGATGTCATTTAATTCTTTCTCAGGAGTTGTATTAATAATTTCACTCTGAACCGTGTTCATTTGGCATTTCATATTTGTATATGGCGCCCTCTAGTGCCCAGAAGCTCTACTTCCTGGAGCTGCTCAGCCCCTGAAGCAATGCCAGGGGTCACAGGGGAGTGGTATTGGTGCCTGGGGGGAGGAAAGAGGTGTTTCCTGCTTCCCGGCTGCTATGCCTGTCTCCACTGCCTGAACCAGTGGGCAGAGCACACAGGTATAAGACTCTATGCTTTGTGTTTGTAGTTGCTGTAGACAGATTTTCCCTCTGGCTGGCCTAACATCAGGGTAGGATTTGGTGGTTTGTGAGCCAGGAGGGGCTGGCTGGGAAAGGCGCAGTAGGGTATGTATCACAGAGGGGGTCGTTGGAGCTGTGTAGACAGCCAGGGAGCCTGAGCAACTGAAGATCATCTAAGGAGGAAGATTTCTTTTTCCTCCTTAAATATGACAGTCTATATGGCAAAGCTCCCAGCCTGCTGGGCAGAGTGCACCTGGACAATTTTGTCTACCTGTCCTCTCTCCTGAGCAGTAAGCTCGGTGCAATCCTTGCCCCTTAGTAGCTCTCTTGCTAAGGGCTTCCTTGTTAGGAAGTCTCTCAGACTGCCCGCCTTTCTTTTGTTCCAGAGCAGCCACATATGGTTCCCTGCTTTCCACAAGCAGCTGGAATCTCAGTCTCTCCAGGAATTCTCCCTGTCTTAGCTTTCCAACCCCGTAATCATGAGAGTATCATCCAAGCACCATGAAATGTAGGTTTGTGCTCCCAGAGCAGATCTCCGGAGCTGCTATTCAGCAGTCTCAGGCCTCCACTCCCTCCCTGCTCCGTTTCTCTTCCTCCCGCTGGTGAACTGTGGTGGGGGAATGGCTTGGGTCCCACCGGGGCACAGCTTTGGTACGTTATCCTGTTCTGTGAGGTCTGCTCTTTTCTCCAGGTGTATGCAGTCTGGCGCAGTCCTCTTTCCTGCTCCTCTTTCAGGATTAGTTGTATTAATTATGTTTTCATATTATATGCAGTTTTAGGAGGAAGCCTGTGTCTCACCTCTCACGCTGCTATCTTTTTCACAAGTACATACTATTAACTGTCCCACAGAGATAGTCTTGACAAATCTGTTCCACTCAACTGAATAGATACATCAGTTAGCAGTGGGAGATGAGGGAAGAAAGGTAGAAACATTTTATAGGATCTACTTTTAGCCTTGACACTATACATTTCAAAGAAATACAAGAGAGCCAGATGCTGAATCGTTTCCCCCAAAAAGGGAAACAGAAACCTCTGTTAGGAGGTCAAGAAGAAAGTCTTGGTAGAATATTTCATTTAGAGCAATGTTTTTAAAATTTTGGTTAGAAAAAAAAAGCACTATGTTTACATAATTAGGGAATGAAATTGGGAGAAGAGAGATTTTGCATTTATCTCATACATTCTGCAATGTCTGAAAACTACCCCAAATATATATTATTAAAAATGTTAAGTGATTTCAGATTTCTATTAAGTTCCAGGCTATATTCCAAAGTTATAAATTCAGAAGACAAGTACTATAGCCTCCAGACAGCTATGAAGTAACAGTTCATATGATTATTTCTAGGCAAGAATTTACCTGTTTATATGAAAATGTTTTGTTTTTCAAATCACAGTCTAAGTAGCTTAGTATATTTCATCTGAGAAAATGAATTCACTTTTTCTTATAGTCCACAAAACTAGACATAACTTCTCTTTTCCCTCATTTAGCAGTCTTTAAACTTTCTTTTCCACAAGATTAATAGACAATAAGGAGTACTATGCAATAACATTTCTACCTGACCTAACAAGAACCTCATAAAGATTTAACTGAAACTCCTTCCTTGCCTAAAATATCAATTACAACTTTACATGAAAGATGAGACGAAAAAGAAAACCATGGTTGCCTTTTAGTTCTTATCAGTATGTACCATTAAAATGCAAGTTCTCTGAAAGCAGGACTATTTTTATTCTTCTTGTGCCCCTTCTGTGCCCATGCAGTTCTGTGCCACAGGTATTCCAATGTTTGCTGGCCTGGGTACCTCTCTTATATTTCTACTCCAATGTCACCTACCCTAACAACTACCTAATATTTCAACAACTCTTTCTCCCTTCTCCTCATAGATCACAGGACTGTCCTTCATTTGCCTGGTCTCCTCGATTAGAAGGTAAGCTTTAGGAGGGCAGGAGGTTTTGCCTATTTTGTTCACTGTTGCACCCACAACTCTTAGAACCATGCCTGGCACAGTCATGCAGAACGATTCTTACTTAAGGGTTTTGCATCAGTAGAATAATAATGCAGCACATCTAAGACAAGGGGTGTCTCCATCCTCTTGAAAGCCATCTGTGAGGTAAGAAAGCGCAGGCTGCCTCTAATCCTCCTGATATCCACATGGATTCACTACAGGAATTAGCAGAATTTTCAACAAAGCACTTCCTTGGTTAACTGCCTTCCCATCAGCAACGTACTATACTAAAAAGTCAGATTTTCCAAATATCAAAAAAAGCTACCTACATTTCTAACTCTGTTTTAAGAAGACACAAATGACTGACAAAGCTGCTTTTCTAAGTTATAAATGAACAACCATCACGACCTGAAAAGTGATACACGAAACAGACAAATTTGGGATTAGCATTGGTATTTCAGTAATCATTCAACAAACCAATTCAATATCCTGCTATCTCGCTGTCATTGTATTATCTACACAAAAGTTCAAGAAGAGAAATTAAATATTAAAGGACAAAAAACAGTATTTTATTTTACAAAGAATGCAAGCCACTGTGACCCAACAATTTTAGGGATGCCATCTTTCATTAAAGTTCAAGATGATACCTACATAGGAAAGAAATGTGTGGGTTTTAAAGACTAGTAATTGTTAAAAATATATCATTCTCAAATACGAATTTGCTTATTCCACTACTTAGGTACTACCTAAAATATTTCAAATCCATCCAAGACCCAACAAATTTCATATTTCACCACAGCAATTCTGGAGTGTATGGTTAGAATATAATTTGAATCTCAGTTTTGTCACTTACTATAGCTGTAAAAACTTACATATGTTACTTCCCACCTTCTCTCAGCTTCAGTTTCTTCCATCTGTAAAACAGCAATGTTAATGCCACTATGTTGCTGTGAAGAACTGCTGAGATAAAATGAAAAGTAGACCTAACCTTATACTCCCAGTGAAAGTTTTCTCAACCACTGTAAGCACCAGGTAGATCACGGGGCCATATTCACACAACTAAGCAAATATAAGAATCCTACTTAATGCCACTGTAACGCACGTTGTGTGAAATTAAAAAAAAAAAAGACCTTCATGACCATATGAATGGGGACAATATTTAAGAAAACAAACTACAGAGACACAACACTAATTACACAGTACTACTGTATGGCAAAAAAAATCCCACTGAAGAAGTCTCTAGAATGATCAACTAGCTGAAAAGGCAAAGGGGAGAGAGATCTGAAATTCTATTTCCATTTTAAAACATGCAGTAAATACCTACTATGGGGCCACAATGTCACAGACACTGAAGACATCATAACAAATTAGAAATTTGCCTCTCAGGAGTTTACAGTCACATTAGGGAGGCTACCATCAACATATGCAAAACTTCAGTACAATTCAGAGCAATATGTATGAGTACCAAATTGGTGACATAAAGTTTCACCACTGCCTACTAAATACATCCTAAACTCTTCTAGACCCTCCCTCACCTATATCAGCAGCTTACATTTATTTATTTAGGTATCATTGATATACACTCTTGTGAAGATTTCACATGAAAAACAATGTGGTTACTACTTTCACCCATATTATCAGTTGTCCCCCATACCCCACTGAAGTCACTGTCCATCAGTGTAGTAAGATGCCACAGAGTCACTACTTATCTTCTCTGTGCTGCACTGTCATCCCCATGACCCCCCACACCATGTGTACTAATCATAATACCCCTCAATCCCCTTCTCCCTCCCTCCCTCCCCACCCGCCCTTCCCTACCCCTCCCCTTTGGTAACCACTAGTCCCTTCTTGGAGTCTGTGAATAGCAGCTTACATTTAATGAATGCTTATTATGTATCTGGCAATACCCTAAGCACTTTGTATCTATTGACTCATTTAATTCTCACAACCCTAAAAGATAGGTATTTCCATTATTCTCCTTTTCTAGATATATTTTTTAAAAAGTCAAGTATCTTATCAAAAGCCACTCAGCTAATAACTGAAATAAGTAGACTCAAATCCAAATCTAAGCAGATTCTGAAGCTGGTGTTCTCAGTCACTACCCCTTGTGGCAACTCCAGGAGGGTTCTCGATCATTTCCACCCCCCCCACCCCTCCGCCCGCCATCATCTCATACACAACTCCTACAACTCCTAACTATATAATTCTGTGTTGCAAGGGATCTAGACTATTTATTCCCCAAGTATGGTCCCCAAATCACAGCCAGACTGCTTTAGAGTGGGGTCAATGTCTTTCCCAATGTTGTATCCTCTATCAAGCCTCTATCAAGAATACCCATGGGTAATGAAAAATTTGGGCCATAAAGGGTCAACTCAAATAACTCCTTCTCCACGAAGTTATCCCTAGAAAGGAATTATGGTATCAAGCAGGGGTCAGCACATTTTTTTCTGTAAAGGGCAAGACAGTAATATTTTAGACCCTACAGTCTGTCTGTTCTCTGATGCGACTACTCAACTCTGCTGTTGTAACATGAAAGCAGCAATAGACAATATGTAAGTGATATGTAACAGCATGGCTGGGTCACAGTAACACTTTATTCATGGACATCAACATGTAAATTTCACAAACTTTTTACCTGGTTCCTTGACAGCAGATTCCCATATTTTATTATGCCTAACAACCACTCTGTGAAGATGTTTGTTTGCTTTCTAAATCAAGGTTCTTTTCCCACAGATTATGACTCATTGTGTGGTAACAGGGCTCTGGTGCGTGCCACTAAGAAACACTACTGTTAGACGCTTCGACTGGGTAGCACGGGGGAGAACTACAATGGCCACAAGTGCCGCCAAGATGCCCTTAGAGCATCTACACGTCCAGAAGAGGGGCAGAGCCTAGGGAGGTTATGATGAAGGTAATAGTGGCCATAAATGTAAACTACCTGATAGGAGGACTACCTTCTTACATGGAACCCACAGATAAGAGGATAAACCCCAGTTTTGTTTTGTTTTTTTAAAAATTCACACCTACTGAAACGCAAGCCTGACAATAGGCCCTTTTTTTAGACTAAAGTGGGGTTTAACTGAGGAACAGGACCCAAAGTTTGAGCGACCTACCACCACATGAAGGAAGCAGCACAGAAGTAGACTGAGTGCCATCGTGAGCTCTTGCAAACTAACACAAGAAATAGTATTTTATCTTCATGTTAGAATAAGAATAATTTACAGGATCTTGTATATTTAAGTCTAAGGACAGCTGAAGTCTAAGGTACCAGCTTGGCCAGCAAAACTACAAACTTACTTCCAAATCACTTGTCTTAAAAACACACACATACCTCTTTCAAATTACTCAAAGAGAAAAGGTGGCCCACCTACACTCCCCTAAGGCTGAGTTCTGCCATCTCACAGCAATGAATACTTAAACAGAAAAACAAATATTTCAGAACAAAGTCATTCAAAATCAGTAGACTATTACATTAAAAATAAATCCTGTAATGGTCTTAATGTCTCCAACCTCTTCAAAGCTTTCTTCAGTATCTTGTGTAAGCAGCATTGAGAACCTCAAACATCCAGGAACCACGTCTTCCACCCATAACAAGAGACACTCTGGCTCAGCTCCCTGCTTCCTTGGAAATGGAAGGCCCCTAACACACAATTAATGGCTGGCTGTCTATTCTATACAGTGTAACTGGTGCTTAATGCAATGCACAGATGAGTATTCTTTTTCTTTAACCAAACTTTTGAATACAATTAAAACTAATTTACTTTATTTTGTCTTCATGAACAAATCCAACTTGCATCTTCTATGTTAAACTGGAATATCCTTAAAAACAGCCATAACTCAAGTTCAGAATAAAACGTCAGTAAGATTTTGTAGTGCCTCCTGTATCATAAAATATTTAATTATTACTTATAGATGTTGCATTGCATGTTCTATTATAGTTCACTTTTACTTTAAAATGAGTAATTCATATGATATAATATAATGTAATAGACATTTTTCCCTATACATTTTTCAGAACAAAACTGCATTTGTGTGCAGCCACAATTAACATGATGGCTTCTATTTCCTCTATTCATTTCACCAGGTAAAGCCCCTAAGTAGGTCAGGACTGAATCTATGCTTGGTTATCATAGCTTCCTCACCAAATGATGATAAGCACCTAGTAGTCAATCTTCGTTGATGCTTGATAAATTCAGTTAACCAGGTAGTTGAATATCTGCTTCTGAAGTAATAAGTCTGCAAAAAAAACCCATAGGAACCTTTCTCTCAATAGCTTTACGAACTCTGCAGAAAGCATACTGCAATATAATGAGTCGTTCATGAATACTTCCCACAGATATTAAAGTTCTATTAAATACACATAGTAATCAAAAGGCTACATGTGAGAGTCCATGTTATCATAATATGTACCGTGTGGGAAATGAAAAGAAAAACAAGTGTCTCTGCTCTCATCAACTCTCATTCAGGCTATCCCAAGAATCTTTCTTTCAATAGTTCTTCTAACTTAGCCTCAACTTAATTTTTCAACCTAATCAGTTTTTTTTAGTTTATTTTGATATCACCAATCTACAATCAAATGAATAATATTATGGTGATTACACTACCCCCTTCATCAGGTCCCCCTCATCACAGTCACTGTCCATCAGCAGAGTGAGATGCCATAGAGTCACTACTTGTCTTCTCTGGGTTGCACAGCCCTCCCCGCGCCCCCCTAACATTACATCTGCTAATCGTAATGTCCCTTTTCCCCCCTTGCCCCTCCCTTCCCACCCATCCTCCCCAGTCCCTTTCCCTTTGGTAACTATTAATCCATTCTTGGGTTCTGTGAGTCTCCTGCTGTTTTGTTCCTTCAGTTTTTCCAACCTAATCAGTTTTTATTTTCAAATAAAAATAAAATCTAAATAAGATACTATTAATTCTCTTCTTAAAATCTTGGACTACTCAATGCCTACAGTCTCAAGTCCATGGAGGTCATGTCCCTTGCATACTTCATCTACTCAGCTTCAATTCATGCCATCAAATATTTATTGAGTACCTATTGTCCTAGACGCTGGGGAGACAACAGTGATTAAAGACAAAATTCCTGCCCTTTGGAGCTTACATTCCAGTAGGGAAAGACAAATATTAAGCAAAGAACATAAGAAACAGATGGTATGCTATGGAGAAAAATAAAGCAAGAAGGCAGGTACAGGAGTACTGGGGTTGGAGGTACAGAGGATCACTATTGGACACTGGGTGGTCACGGAAGGTGACATTTGAGCAGACACCTGAAGAAATTCAGGAAGAAGCCATGTGTCTACCTCTGGAAGAACACTCCAGACAAAGGGAACCCCAATGCAAAGGCTCATAGGTAAAACATGCTCAGCTGATTCGAGGACCTAGGAGCAAGGAGGCCCACGTGACTGAACTGGAATAAGCAAGCAACAGAATGGCAGAAGATGAAGTGAGAAAGGAAGAGAAAGAGAGATGCCGGGTAGAAATCTTGTAAAGCTTAAGGCTACCATAGGGATTTTGGCTTTAATTCTCAAGAGTTTTGAGTAGAGAAGTGGCGTGGTCAGATTTAGGTTTTAAATGGATCACTCAGGAAAGGCAGAAGCAGGTAGCAGGTAGACCAGTTGAGGAGGTTATTTAAAACCCTCCTGAGAGATGACAGTGGCTCAGTTCAGGTGGTGCTCTTATGTGGATCAAATCTTTGTGCTGTTTCACCCCCCTCTTTCTGCTTAGAAAGCCTTTCCCCCTTCCTATCCATCTGGCTAACATGTACACACTTTAATATTTAGTTTGGTTATCTCTGCTCTCTCTGGTTTCTCTGATTCAACCAAATAGGAAAAAATCATTCTCTTCTCTTATCCCCTCCAATCCTACTACTTAATTCTATTACAACTATTTGTTTACATATCTATTGCCTCTATAGAACACAGACTCCTTGAGGGCAGGTAGTTGTCTAATTAATCTTTGTATCCCCAGTGACTTTCTTAAGAACACTCATTAAGTACTTGTTAAAGGGAAACAAGAAATACATTCAGCCTCACAGAGTATACAAATAACTATAGACTTTTGTTATTTTTTTAAAGCTATAACCACCATTAGCACAGGAAGAGACCAAAACCCACCTAGCACGGGAAACGAAGGAGACCTGAGGAAGGGAAGACAAAGCGCTCTGTGAGGAGGATGCCGCACACCCGGAAGGGACCTGGATAAGACCGTGAACTACAGCATGGGCAGAGGGAAGGATACCCAGGTACTGGGCTTGAAACAAAGCAAAGGTGTCATCAGCAGTCTGGCAATGGGCCTGTGGGAGGAGGAGAAGACTTCTTGATTTCAGGCCTAAGGGATGCATGATGATGGGGAGTGAGGCAGGAATGGATAGGAAAGGGGAAAGAACCAATTCTACAAGTCCAATTTTCTTAAAGAAGATTACCCTGATATAAACTACTAATCAGAATTTATCTTTTAATATTTGAGGTTCATTTTTTTACCCCATATGCATTCTACAAGATCTTTGACAGTTATTTCTAAGTATGTTTTGGTAATTTACTTTCACATATTAATTTTTATTTTTATCAAATTAATACATGTGAACGATAGCAAACTGAATGGGTACAGAAGGACTTATGATAACAAGCATTTTATGATGAAACGATTCCCTTTGTCAGCCCTCTTAGAAGGCACCCTTTTTATTTTTTTTATTTTTTTAAGTTTATTTTGATATCATTAATCTACAATTAAATGAGTAATATTATGGTGATTACACTACCCCCTTCATCAGGTAACCCCCCCAACCCCATTACAGTCACTGTCCATCAGCGAAGGGACCCTTTTTAAATACATTCTTGAAAGGCAGAGGCTCCAAGGCTGAAGGCTGCCATTAGGGGTTACTGACCCCTCTAACGTCTCTGGGCTTAGATGGCACATCACTCTGCAGATCTGTGCACTGGACGCAGGCCCTGGCCCTCCCAAAGCTGCTGAGAGGGTCAGGTGAGTTAACTGTTCATATGGCAAACTTGACCAAAATAGGCAAGGAGCAGGAGACAACAGGAAACCAGTAAATAAAATACCTTTACACACTCTATTTGGATGGACTGGCCAGAAAAGCAATAGTTCTACAGAATCTCTTTGAGGAGGTTCTTCTGAAACCAAGTACAGATGGTCCCTGACTTAAAAATTTTCAATTTAGCAATGAATTGGCGTGAAGCCAATGTGCACTCAGCAGAAACCATACTTCCAATTTTGAATTTGAATCTTTTCCCAGGCGAACAACATGTGGTACAGTCCTCTCTCGTGATGGACAGGGCAGCGGGCCACAGCTCTGTCAGCCCCGCCACCATGAAGGTCAACAACCAATATGCTGACAACTATTCTGTTTCCACTTTCAGCATAGCATCCAATAAATTACATGAGATATTTGACACTTTATTACAAAATAGACTTTGTGTTAGATGATTTTGCCCAACTGCAGGTTAACGTAAGCATTCTGGGCACACTGAAGGTAGGCTAGACTGTGATGTTCAACAGGTTAGGTGTACAAAATGCATTTTCAATTTGCAATATTTTCAACTTAGGATGGGTTTATTAGGACATAATCCCAATGTAAGAGAGGGAACATCTAAAACAGCAATGCCTGTCACAAAGCTTTGGCTAGCCTGCCTTCCTTGTTCACTCCCCTTTCCTTGCCCCTGCTTCCCTAAGATGTTACTCCCCAATAGTGTCAGCAGATAAGGGAGGTAAAATTGGAATATAACACTACATTAACTTCAGGTGTATAACATAATAATTTGACATTTGTATACACTACAAAGTGATCACCACAGCGATGTCTAGCTACTAAAATGTCAACATACAACTGATCCCTCCTCCCCCACCTCCAAACCCTGTCTCCCTTCTGACACCAACAATCTATTTTCTGTATCTGTGAGTTTTACTGTTTTGTTTTTCTAGATTCTACATGTAAGTGAAATCATATGGTATTTGTCTTTCTCAGGCTGACTTATTGCACTTAGCATAATCTTTTGCATTCTCAAATTGTTCCCTTTTCATTACACCCAGTACTAGTTTTATGAAAGTATTGTTTTCTTGAATCTATGTTAGTTAGAATGCTTCTATATATTTCCCCTCATTCCTTGGATTATGTTTTTCCTAGGGCCAGGCTTTCCCTTTGTTTCTTCTGGTCTCTCATTCAGCAAGTTCCTCTTGTATGACTAATGATCCTCATGAACTGGTGACCCAGTTATAAGGACTCAGTTAACTGGTGTGGGTTTCCTCTGCTAGTGCATAGTCAATATGCTTAGGACTCTCCCTGGTATTAAAATTTTAACTGGGAACTCAGAGCGAGATAACAATGAGCATGTCAACTGCAGGCTTCATTTTAGCATTAGCTGCTTGGAAGGTGTGGAATCTGCACCTCTCCCAAATATTAGACTAAAGGGGTGTCTATATCTAATACAAAAGGAATTAAATTTCCCCAAACATTTTGATCAACTTCTTTGGAGTCAAACAATTTGGGGTTTTTGCTTTTTCTTTTTTAATGAAGGAGAAAAGGGAGAGCACAGTAAATGATGGACACATCCATCAGGAAAGCACTGGAAAGGCTATAGCAATGTCAAGCAGTTGAGTTATTCCCTATGTAATACACACAGAATCGCTGTTGTCTATCCCTTCTTCATTCCTGCACTGAGCCCAGAGTCTCTCTGGCTTCCACACCACTAGCAATATCCTTGTACTAACTGTCAGGCTTTAGCTTCTCCTCCATTCACCCATCAATTGGCTCCCATTTGCTTTAATTCTTCCAGAAATTTAGTTAACTCTCTTGTTTATTAGTAATATTACTCTTTACCCTTTTCTATTTGCTGCTACTGGTTTCTTCCTTTTTGCATTTCTACACTGTTATTTCAGTGGAGTCTTACAAAAGATGGGAAGCAAGCGAAAGCATCTATCATCTTGACCCAAAAGTCATGATTTATTTTCTGTGTAAGATTTCAACCATAAGTAAGCTCTAAAATTCTAAGTTCCTTTTTAATTTTGAGAAAGGATATGGGTTAACAAACTTCTTTGTTTCTTTAAAATTACCCTGTAACATACTAAGATCAGTAAAAGCAAATGAGAGAAGCTTAAAGGAAAATTATAAACTAGTGATTGCAATATTTAATCCTTTATCATAATGAGACATGTAAACCTAGGGAAGGAATTAAGAGTCCTGTGTTGTAAGAATTCATCAAAAAGCTATCATAAAAAAGTTTTCATACTAAACAGGAAATCCCGTCTCAGAGTAAGGGAGGGTATTCCACTTAAGAAAGGCAGCACGTAGAACTGAGAATGGAGACCTAAAGTCAGCTCCTAAGAGCACCAAAAGCTGTTTGTACCTCAATCGTTCCTTGGTATGGAAAACATTCACTTGACATTTCCTATTTTTCCATGTCAAGTTAAATGCACAAAAAACAAAAAGAAAATCTTCAAGCTACTTTTTAAAAAAACCAAAGGGCATTTATCTATTTCTTATTTCTTACAATCTTCCTTATCTAGAATTCCATTATTATCCTTATCTCATTAACTAGACTATCTAGCTTCATTCAAGAATAATTTTCTAGCAAAAAATGCCCAAGATACATGAGTTTAACATTTTGTTCATTTAAAGATTTTCCCTTTTAGGAATGAGGAGCATATAAGGAGTCGATATTTTAGCCTCTACAGACTAAACATCTTTGGTTAAAGAACTTGTTAAGGAACTTCCTAGGAAAATGTTCTGACAGAAAGAATACCAGACAGAGACAATGGAAAAATGAGTTCCAGCTCCAGTTCTGCCAGTACCTTGCCATATGACCTTGGATAACTCACTTCCTCTCTGGAAATGTATCCTGATTTGTAAAACAGAATTCACTCTATTCTGAGAACCTATGATTCTGCGACAAAGAGGCTTTACCCAAGGGGACAGAATGTAGTAAAAACAAAAACAAAAACATTTGGTATATTACCATTTGAAACTTAAGTATTTTCTTCTGCAATAGAAAGCCAACAAAGTGCCATTAAATAGTTTAGCTGTTCCCCTACCCAGCGTGACTAAGAGATATTCTAAAGACCCAATACTTTTCATTTCTCTCTTATCCTGCACAAATATGGTCCCATATGAACTACTAAACCATCAAATTATAAAGCCTCTGTGCTGAGATAAAATTTCAGGAAATTAAAGCTGTGTATAGAACAGTCAAATTGATCAATGCTGTACTTATCCCAGAGAAACAAGGCTCCAAGAAAATTAGCAGACATTTCTCAAGGTTTTGGTTCAAGCTGAGTTACAGAGATTTTTCTTATGTAAAGAAAAAGTTCAATAAATATTAAGGCCTATATTCTCCATGTTAATACTTAATACAATGGCTACCATATTTTTTAAAAAGGCTACAAAAAAAGATAAACGCGAATTCAAACCCAGGCTTTGCCATGCATAGTTGTGTGACCTTTGACAAGTGACTTAACATTTCAATGACTTAGTATTTGTAAAGTAAGGAGGATAGCTAATAATGGGCTATCTATAAAAATTAACTGAGATCATGTCTACAAAACTCTTTACTCTTGGCTTAAAAAAGAAAAGTAGTAGAGATAATAAACACGATTACTGTGAGGGAAGAAAACGTAGAAGAGTATACACAGTCCACAGTGTAAGACATAACAGCTGAGTTACAACCTTAAAGTTCCTCATGCTCTTTTTCACACAAGCAGTCACATCAACACACACACACAAGGGGAAAAATCACATTCTTCTTCTAAAGACTTTATGTAAAACACAGGCAAAGAGAAATTAACACAAACACATACATTCCCAGTTTCTCAAAAATGTCTCCTCGTTCCTCAAGAGTGAAAACTTTAAAGCATATACTTGGATGAACTTTTGTTCACAGTTGTTATGCCAGCATGACAGTTAGGCAACCATTTAACCTGAAGCTGAGAAAACTCTAAACAGTGCCATTCACATTCCTTATTACTAAGTACAACATGTTTAGTTCCATAGCCCCCAACCCCATTGAAATTTCTAGATAACCGAAAACCATTTAAATAGCAATAGTCTAAATATGGCCTACTGAGGCTTTCTAAAGTTCCAGAAATTTCAGAACAATGATCATTATTTTCACAGTCAAAGTGCCCTTATCTTCTACACTGTTTAAGTGAACAAATGCTACTTTGACTTTTCTCCCTCCCTATTCTGCCAGAATTGCAATGACAGGCAAACCACAGGAGAAAAGGATCTTTCTCCTCCACAACAGACCACAAATCATGCTGAACTGTAAAAACATAGAAACCTATCTTCTTCCTGGGATCTTGTCCCTGTATTCTTGTTAAAGAATCTTCGACAAGATTACTTTTTGTTATTTTATCTTTAATTAGATCAGTCCTAGACTCTCTCTGAACTATTCTACCACTGCATCTCATTCAACAGAATCTGATTCTAGATTCAGATGTCTTGCCACACACACACACACTCCCTCCCTCTCTCTCTCTCTCTCTCTCTCACAGACACAGTACATGCCACAGCCTATCTTCTCTCCTTTTTAACCTCTGCCATACTTTCTAAACTAATTCTTTCCTCATCTGAACTTCTAATGGTATTTAACTGACTTCACATACATGTACTTTACCATATTCCACCTTGCATTTTAATAATTTATGTATCTTATGCATTCTTCTCCAATACTCCTTGAAATTACTGTGCAATTGATTTTTCGTTCATAAATTAGGAATATATTAAGTGACAAACCACTTAATTTTCATTTAGAAATAAGTGACCTCACTTCTGCTTCCATCAAGATGGAATAACAAGAACCAGATTTATCTTGCTATCTCAAACACCAAAAAAACTGAACAAAATACATGAAACACCACCACTCAAGACACTGTACAGTAGGCAAAGAAGGACAGTGCCCCCTGAGACAGGAAAAACCAAGGTGAGCTTTATCACTGCCCCAGCTTGCTTCCTGGAGAAAGTTTCTAGGCAGTGGCACCAAGACCAGGAAGCCAGGTGGAGCTTGGTGGTCTCTAGGAGTCGAGGAGATAAGAGCTAAAAGTATAGGAACACCAAGACAGCTAGAGTTTACAGGGAGAGTACTGTAGAAGAGGACGCTCAACAGAGAGAACTTTGGAGATCTACAGTCGCTCCCCTGAAGTACTCAGTTACGTAATGATCTCTGCATGTATGGAACTCCCTGAGGCTGGGGAAAGGACCACCTGAATGAGTTGGAGGAAATAATGCTAGGAGCTCACACAGTGACAGCAAAAAATCCTGTTCCCAACAATGAGACTGAAAAACCCGATCATTCTGAAGCATCAATTAGGGTACTAAGAAGAGTCTAGCCTCAATAGTGGGGAAAAATTAAATAGAGACTAAATATAACTACTGGTCCTATCTAACAGAACTTAAAAAACAAGACCTGAAAATATCAAACTCTTTCCCAGAAACTCAGCTAAGTTGTATTCAAAGCTCAAGAATATTTACAGAAATAAAAAAATATCTAGTATCCAACAAGGTAAAATTCAATGTCTGGCATCCAATCAAAACTTACCAGGTATGCAAAGAAGCAGGAAAACACACCCATGATGATGAGAAAAATCAATTGTAAATGGTCCAGAAGTAATACAGATGTTAGAATTTGCAGACAAGGACATTAAAACATCTGTATTCCAAATTTCAAGAAAAATCGTATATGAAAGAACAATTAAGACATAGGAGATATAAAAAAAGGCCCACATCAAAATTCTAGATATGAATACTATATTGTCTGAGATTTAAGAAACAAAACAAAACAAACACACTGGACTGGATTAATAACAGATTAGACATTCCAGAAGAAAAGGTTAGTCCATTAGGAACAGAATAGAAACTATGCAAAAAGAAATACACAGAGAAGAAAAAAGGCTAAAAAATTAACAAACAATTGAAACTGACATGGAATGGTTATGGGCTAATATATTTTTTTGTGTGTTGACAGGTTTTCAAAAGTGGTATGCAAAGAACCTAAATCTTGGTCATCTTAAGGGGAAGGAAAAGGAGAGGGCAGTGGCTATACTCAATACACCACACTTGGTATACCTACTATGGGTTGCTGATCCCTAAAATTTCAGTCAACTTTCCATTCCTCTTTGCCCTTGTTACACTTGCTGGGGTCATGCTGTTCTTTCCTTTTTCAACTTCCCAGGAGGGTACAGCTCGTATGCCACTTACCCATATGCTATCTTCTGGATATACACAGCCTTCCACTGGAACATCTACAAGAGATTAGTGTATTCCACCAACGGCTGTTTACTCCAAAATACTCCTTTCTTCAAGCCAAATGAAGCATCCATTTCCAAAATGACATTATATTTTAATTATTAACTAATCTGAATAATAAACACGAAGATATGTGTGATTATCCTGTTCTTTATTTCAAAAGAGGTCCCTGTCAATAAATCAACAAGTTGAAAATCATTAATTCAATCAAGAAGTACTTACTAAATGCTGAACTGAGCCAGATATCCTAACAAGCACTGGTGATATAGTCCTAATCCTGAAAGAAACTACAGTCTGATGGAAAAAACTGACAAACTTACAATTACAGTACTACACAATATGGGCTAAGACAGCAATTCACACACAATGCCTGTGAAGCACTAAAAAGGGATAACTCTATGAGATAGATTAAGTTTTCTGAAGAAAGCAAGAAATTAATCATGATGGAGAAAAAGGCATTCTGGCCCAAAGTAATAATACATGAAAAACTATATGAAAAGTAGTGAGGTGTAAAATACGGCATACTTGGGGAATTGCAAATGGCTCAGATTTGGGGACAGGGTAGAGGGAAAAAGGAAGTGAGGAATGAGAGAGCAAGTCAGGGGTTTCACTCTAATAGGGACCAAAGATGACCCGTCAAAAACTGCTAGAAATGGTGTCCCTGTCATCAAGCTATATGGGAAAACCTTTCTTCTACTAAACAAGTAGGGAGGACCTGCATCCTTCTAAGTCAGGGACAGGTAAACTATGGCTTTAGTATGAAGCCAGTCCACTACCTGTTACTGTACAGCCTGAAGGCTAAGCATGGTTTTTACACTTTTAAACAGCTGAAAAAATTCAAAAGAAGAACATTTTGTAACACACAGAAATTACATGAAATTCAAATTTTAGTGTCCACAAATAAAATTTTACTGGAACATGGTTATACCCATTCATTTTTGTATCTCCTATGACTTCTTACACGTTACAAGAGCAGCGCTGAACAGTTGTGGGCAGCATGGCCCACAAAGCCAGAAGTATTTACCATCTAGCCATTAACATAACAAATTTACGGATATCTGCTTTAAGTTAACAGTCTTTCAAAATCTCATCTCCTTTACTTAAGTCTCGGTTTGTCTCCTCAAAACTTCCTACAAGGAATCTCATAATCAGTATTACATAAAAGAAAATATAAATACATACCTAAATATATATATACAATTTTGTGGATTTAAAAGTTTTATTTTATAATTTCATAACTACTTATTTTCAGTTCTATATTTTCTACTTATTTCTTCAAATATGAAATATAAAATTTTGGTTGCAGAAATTTATCCTGTAATTCTGAATGAATATCTTCAGTTACATGATTTCAAGTTACACTTTTTAAAACTGTATTTTCTCTTGTTAATAACAACCCAGCTATACCTATTTCCGGAACCACTAATTAAATAAGAAATGTAATTTAAGTATTCTGAAACTGATAGCCCTTTAAAAAAATTCAATAGCCATGATGAGAAAAATACTATGCCAAATTAAGCCAATCTAAGAATATTTCTATGATATTTGATTTATAAAAAGTACTATTAAGTCCAAATATTTCTCATAAGGTTGAATGTATTTTGGGTTGTGTTTTACTCCTATTCTCAATAGAAAAATAAAATCACATTTTACTGTTGCTACTGATTTAAAAGATCTGTATTTCCCAATTTTGGTTTTTCAACACTCTTCTGATACAATTTCAACATTTCAAGGGAAGTGATCAAATTTACTTTTGCTGATTTTCAGTATGTCATTCGTTGGTCCAACTGGCATCTTTGAAATAGTAAAAATATAAGTTTAAATACTTAAAATTTCAGTGTTAGTATTACCTTTGAGGGATCTGGACAAGACCTAGAGATTGGAAGTCATAATCTTGCCAAACGATAGCATGCTTGATAACAGAAAAGAAAAAAAATGTCCTACTTAAGAGTAGAGGGTAATATCCCCTCATTTTTGAAATTATAAAATACTAACAATACTACATGATCAATAAGTTATGAAACTGAGTAAAATCAAACGTGTCAAAAAACAAAATTTATAACAAAGATATGATATACTCATAATTGATACTTTAGTAATTAGATATAATGACAAATCATCCATCAGGACAGTAAAGACTCTGGAAACCATATGTTTTCATATTTATGTGGAATAATTCAAGAAAGCAGGTAAGGTGAGTAAAGAGAACAGACTAATAATGGAAACCCTTACTGGTTAACTTCAAATATTTGGTTTTATGAAGAAAAGAGATTAAGCCACTTTATGTGATTCTAGATAACAGAACTAGGAAGAGTGAGAAGACAATAATGAAAACAGATACACCATGAGGACAATGTTCCCACTTTTTAATAGCCAACAATGGAATTATTTATCTCAAATAGTTCTTAAATTTATCTTAAACAGGCTAGTAGTATAATAGAAGAGTATGTAAATTTGAAATTAATAGATCTCAGGTTTGAAGCCTATCTCTGTATCCATCCTTAACCTCTCAAATCTCAAAGTCTAATGTACAGGAAAAATCAAGAAAAACACCACCTACTTCAAAAGAAGACTGACAAGTGATGTATGATATGAATTTGTTAATTGTTATGTATATAAATGCGATTTGTATGTAAAACTGGTACAAAGCAGGTATGCAAAAACAAAAAGTTATTTCAGTAACAGTCATTATGGGTAGTGGTTAAAAAGAGGGAAGCTGAAGCCAAAATCCTTAGGGTTAAGTCCTGGCATGGCTACTGCAGCCAAGTTACTTAACCTCTCTGCACCCCTTTTCCTAATTTCTACAATATGGACATTAGTAGTACTTATAAGATTGCTGAAAGGAGTAAATAATTTATATATATTATATATATATTTGTATAATATATATAAATTATGTTATAAATATAAATACACACACACACATACTCTTAAGTATATATACATAAGGTCCTGAGGACAGTAGCTAATGCATAACATGCACACCATAATAGTACCTCTTCTTATGTAATACTATAATAATGAATTCATTTTATTCAACAGAGAACTTCCTGTTATTCCAAGTATCTCATCAAAGCTTTGAACAAGTCTTTGATGGAATTTCTAAAAGTGATCAGATAGTCTCAACTAAATTAACATTCAACAAATATTTACTGACTATGTAGCACCTAAAAGGGCACTAGAGTACAGTGGTTAAGAGTATGGATTCCCAAGCCATCTGTGGTTATGAATTCCCACAACATCTCTTAGGAGCTATATAAACTTCAGCAAGTCCCCTAACCATCATATGCCTTGTTTTCCTCTTCTTTACTATGGGGATAACTATAGGGCTGTGAAGAGCTAATGTACATAAAGTGCTTAGCACAGTACCTGATAGTAATACACCAAATACAAGGGTTATCTGATTAGCTATTATTATGACTACATGCCAAGCACATTTCTAGATACCAGGAATATAACACACTGTTGACAAGGTCCATGAATTCACAGAGCTTATATTCTCTAGAGGGATAGGGTGGAACAGATAATAAACAAATAAACATATACCAATTTATTAGCACTGAAATCTGTGGTTAAGTGAAGAAAAAGCAGAGAAAATGGAGAGGGAGTAATTGGGGAGTTCAAGTTGAGATAGAAGGTCAAGTGAGAGTTCTCCCTTGAGAAGCCATATAGGTATCTGGGGGAAAACCATTTTGGGCTGAGAGAAAAATGGAAAGGCCTTGAGCAGGAGGATGCAAGGTGTTAAAGGACTAACAAAGAGGCCAGTGTCGCTGGAGGGAAACGGGAAGAGAAGGGCAGCAGGAGATAAGGTTGCAAAAAGCCAGGTTCCTGATAACATGGAGCCTTAGAGAACCAGAGGACATGTCATTTTATTCTGAGGCTGAAGAGCTACAACTGGAAGGTTTAAAGCACAGGAGTGAAAAAAACTTTTTTTTTTTAAATACTCACTCTGGCAATGACCTCTAATGAATTATCTGACCTCAAGGTTTCCTGAATTTAATTGTTCTAATAGTAACAGAAGAACACTTAAGTACCTGGGAAGTAGAAACAATACATCATGATGGCATCATGACGGGGGCTGCAGCATCCCACTGCTGAGAAAGGTTGAGAATCAGAGCCCAATAATAAAACGGCAAAGCATTTGCTGTTTGTTAGGGGAGCATTCCATTTGTGTTTGTCAGATTCCACATAGGCAGTTTTGTGAAGAAATGTTTAAGAAAGATCTGACAGTGGTTTGGGAACGTGGCAGGAAAGGAGCGAGGAATTACGACTCCAGAGGGGAATACAGGGCCTGGTCCACCAAAAGGAGGCTGGTGGGCAAGAGGGGCCTGTGCCATCACTGTGACTGGTTCCAAGTGACAATATGAGGGTTACAGCCCAAGGTAAAGAATTACATGAAGTTAAAATGTGAGTACTCCACCAACCAAAAGTCAGAAGAGAGATGAAACTGTTTCCACATGGTCATCTGATACGAGTCAAGAGTGCAGAAGACAAAGCCAGGCCCTTTCTGTTCTGCCCTGTCACTGAGGACGAGAAGTGTCCTTTCCTTTCCCACATGAAGATGTCTTCTGTAGAAATGCAAACTTGCAGAGCAGATTGTCAAACACTAAGCTTACTTAGCCTCAAGTGCAAAACTAAGGAAGAAGATAAAGGAAAAGAAAAAAAGAAAGAAAGAAAGAAAAGGGGCAAAAAAAGGTGTGTGTTTTGGTGAGGGGTAGGGTGACTGGGAAGAAAAACCATCTAATGAGTCAAAAATTGCCCAGATTTAATCACATTTATAGAATGCTGTTATCTCTTCAGGAAAACTAAGTAATTTTTAGAATAGCAATATTTTTCAAGAGCCATTCTTGGCTTTGGCAAGGAAATGGTTATAGCTGAAGATACCAAGCAGTGTAGAAGAAAGTAACCAAATCCTGGAAAAAGTGAGGCTTTTTTTGGTTCATTGTAAAGGAACATAAATTAGTCTCCAACCCACAATCTCCACCTACCCCCCAACTTCCCAGAGTCCAGTGCAGCCCAGAGAAAGTAGAAAGTGTGCCAAGACAAATAGTGGCTGAACCTCTGTGGATGAAGGGTGGGATGAGGCTCGGGTGGAACTGGCAGGCAACCGAATGGAATCACTTTAAAGCAATGCCACAAAATGGAGAAGAAATTATCACTAAGGACTTATAAAATTCACAGAAAATGGGTATACCAAAATTAGAGAATAGACTTCCTACTCTAACTCATTTCAAATAACAAAAACAGAAAGGAGAAAATGAAACAAAGCAAACCATGCTCTCTTATCTGTCTTTAATTAAAGCATAAAATACCCTCCCCTCTTCTCTTCTCTCAACCACCCTGGAACAGAACAGCAAACAGGCAGCAGCTCAGGTGGACGACTTCAGCTTTCCAACTACAAAGAGGGGAGATAGCAGACAATGGAACTGGTGATTCATTACAA